>JAOWCC010000577.1:103083788-103683788 GCA_030867875.1 Actinernus sp. WN-2022 | reverse complement strand
TGCTATAGCGCTTAAGTATATATTGGAAGCATAGACAAAACATCATTTAGAAAGTGCTTTTCATGACCTTAAAAAAAATGAAAAATATGAAAGGGATATTTACAAAAATAGCTCGGTCACCCGGGGGCACCCTTACCGCCGAGTTTTGGCTCAGTCACACAACACTGAGCCGACCATCGTGACTATGCATGTCGACTGCTACTGTTCAGTTTATCTTTAAAATTACTGTTTCTGTTAGAGGCAAAAGGTTTTGAATAACCTTCAAACGGCCAAAAGGATTTTGTAATGGTCAAAATCGGTCACAGTCAGTTGGAATACGTGAAGTTTCGGAATGAACTGTTAATTGACCTTCCGTGTTGTCAATCACTTGCGGAGCAACTTTATTATACCTGTCTTTAAAATCAAGAAAAAATGAAGTAGAAGTTTGCAAATGCCATACCCTTGAGGTAAGTTGTTTTCCAATTTTCATGTTTCGATTTAAGTTCGATATTCACGTCCTAAGTTAGCTTTGTGCTCGAAATCTGCAAACAGTCGGACAATAACAAAGAGTTAATTATTCAATTGTCTCGAATTTTATTCAAAAATTCTCCAAATTCGAGGGTTTCGTATGAAGCGCAAAGTAAATTACCCATTCCAGATTTTACATATGTGTTAGCTCAATGTGTAAACACTTCATGGCCAGCTTTTTAGAAAAATCGAAGGTGAGGCACATGGATAAAATTTCCATCGCGATTTTAATGTGGAATCAATATTTCTGTCGGTTGAAAAAATACGGTCCTAAATTGTGATTGCTCGCCTCTCGAATTATTGCCAAGATCAAAATTTCAGCCCAAATGAGATGTCAAACCCTTCCTAAATCAATATATCGGGACAGATTTTTGGAAGGTTGCTTCACTTTTGCATACGAGAAAAGTTTTGAGACCTGCTAATTTCACCTTGGAATTTGGCTGTTTTGAGGCTGCCGACAGCCAAAATCGATATTCTCGATTTTCTTAAAATTCGGGCGGTTTTTTGAAAAACGAACTGCAGCACGTTTATTTACTTGGTAATACCTATCTGTAGACCTAATATGAGCGAAATTTTTATTTTCGAGTTTGAACATCAGTTGCTCGATATTTACAGGTGCATAAAAGCGAGCATGCGTTTGCCATTACGACAAAACATAGGGCCCCTAAGGGCAACTCGTGTATGGTCAGTGAACTATTTTGGTATATACTAAAAATCGCTTGACCGATGACGTCATCACCTCTAAGTGATTGATAGGGACCATAACCATGTCTGTCCATGTTTGAGCGGGCTGGCATTAGAAACGAGGGAGATATGGGCATGTACTTAAAATCACGTGACCGATGACGTCATCGTTACGTCATCACCACTAGGTGCTTGATAGGGACCCACTACCATGTCTGTCAGGTTTGAGCGTGCTGGCATTAGAAATGAGGGAGATACGGGCATTTACTTAAAATAACATGACCGATGACGTCATCATTACGTCGTCACCACTAAGTGATTGATAGGGACCCACTACCATGTCTGTCCAAGTTTGAGCGTGCTGGCATTAGAAATGAGGGAGATACGGGCATTTACTTAAAATCACATGACCGATGACGTCATCAATACGTCGTAACTACTAAGTAACCACCATGTCTGTCCAGGTTTGAGTGTCTGTCCAGGTTTGAGTGTCTGGCATTAGGAAGGCACCGTCAATACATCTTCTCCTGCATGACCAAATCTTTCAATTCTTTCACGGGTACCATAAACATCCGTAAATATATCTTCGGAATATCGAACACTATTCGGACAGCCAACGGAGAGTACCCGATCTACACACCATAAAACGATGAATAATTAGCTACTGACCCACTCCAATAACTCGTGTTCTGCGCTTGTGCGCAACCACGAGTTAAAAATGAAGATTTTACAACACCTATCAGTCCAATTTTAAGCTTTTGCCATAACTTTGGCATTTATTGTCGGCCTTCCAAAACCTAGCCTGATTATCAGACTGTCGAGGTCGTCCGCTCACTTCCTCCCACCTCCCAGTCTGATGGACTTTGACACAAACCGTGTTCTGGTCATTGTTTCATTTCGACCAATCAGAGCGAAGGTTTTATTTTTAGAGAACTGAGGTATGCATGGAATGTGTAGTGCAGCCTGCATGAAGGTGAAGCCAAATGGCGGACGATACAAACGGACTTGATATGGCTTTGGAGAAAGCGTGCGAAACTTTCGTCATTTCTGAACTATTTCCCGAACAGAGAAAGGCATTATTATACTTCGTTTCCCGGAAGGACCTTTGCTACCACAGCTGCATCTATAAGGCGACGACCAGGTCGAGAATCGAGAGAGGAGAAATTATGTAGTCTTTTACAACTTCTACAGATCGTCAGAATCACGGCTCTTTCATTCACTGCAGAATATGTTCTACAGCTTCAAACTTATAGAAACAGAACGTGGAGAAACATGTTGTCCTCAGACGTGTACCGGAAAAATCTGATAGGAAGCGCTATCGATATCGCGATGTTTATGAATCTACTAGCTAAGGGCTTTGGAAAATAATTATCTTCCTCGACCGCTTTGTATTAAAATGTGATGTCTCCTAGAATGTTGGCATTTAGAAGACCAAATATTTCATGAAATGTAATGATTTTTTTACAGCAGTGACCACACATACTGAGTATGTCATGGTAATAGTTTCACGACATTTGGGCAGTTATTTATGTTTGCAAAATTTTTAACACACTTTATTTTGACAATTTTGCTGTCCTGAAAGCTGAAATATCTTAGCTTTTTCGCCTTAAGAAGACTAAATCTTTCATGGAATGGCATGAAATTTTTACAAGAGTGAACACATATAGTGAATATGTCATGGTAAAAGTTGGATTACATTTGCCTAAATATTTATGTTATCAGAATTTTGAACAGTCTTGATTTTGACAAGTACAACAAATCTGGTAGTTAGATCAGTGTTGTGACCATGCGCTTGAAATACTGTACGGTAAATCCTATTTAAAACGTTCCTGCTGCCCAAAAAACCATAGCAGCTCAAACAGGATATGGTTAGGGTTAGTTCTGAGAAATCGACATAAGTTTGAAGCTGTAAAACATAAGAATTCTGCAGTGCAGGAAAGTGCGTGATTCTGGCGAGCCGTACTAGAAGGCTACATAATTTCTCCTCTCTCGATTCTCTACCTGGTCGTCGCCTATAGATGCAGCTGTGATGGCCAAGGTCCTTCCGGGAAACGAGGGGTAATATTGCCTTTCGCTGTTCGGGAAATAATTCAGAAATGCCGAAAGTTTCGCACGCTTTCTCCAAAGCCATATCAAGCCCGTTCGTATCGTCCGCCATTTGGCTTGTCCTTCATGCAGGCTCCACTTGACATTCCACACATACCTCAGTTCTCTAAAAATAAAACCTTCGCTCTGATTGGTCGAAATGAAATGACGTCAGGAACACGGTCTCTGCCAAAGTCCATCAGACTGGGAGGTGGGAGGAAGTGAGCGGACGACATCGACAGTCTGATAATCAGGCTATCCAAAACCATGCTCGAATTTGTGCAGAACGTGGTCAACAACATTTTAACGGGAAAAAGTTTGGTGTTTAGTGAAAGCGCGCAATTTTTTTAGGATTTTTAGAAACCGGAAGTGAAAAATAACGCATGAGCAAAAGTGCAGTCTACAATAATTGGTCGAACAGGATGTGCATTTTCTCCTATTTCATCCAACAATGGCCAGTTTTGGGGTTTGGCTGAATACCCCAGTCTACAATGAGCTAGCTTGATTGTCTGCAATGACCTTCGGACTGTGTGGAGGCAGTGGAGCACATGCCAGGGAGCCATTTCGCGATCGCGGCAAACCGAAGAACCAATAGAAATCAAGCTAAAATATAGACCGATATCCGACAACTTTCACTTGAAGTGAATCTCATGGCGTTCACAACAGTTTGTTTTCCGACATCAAAAATACTTTTTTAAGGATGAAAACTGACCTGTATTTTAATTAGTTGCACTGAGATTCAATCACAACTTTACCAGGAACCCGAAAGCATTATATGGAAACAAAAGTGTGCATGTTTGTGGAAGATTTCAGTTGAAAACCTGCCAGTCGAAAATCAGCTTGACTTCTTGAGTGTTTTTAGAAGCCATGTTCTCGCTGGAAGCAGTCATTTCATCTTCTATATCTTTGACAAATATAGATATAATTTACAAAATGTTCTTTCAATCTATCAACAGCGGGAAGAGCTCGGCGACATCTGAGAATCCAATACAAGTTTTCTTTCCCATTCATCGGCGATTTCCCGCCGTACGCTTGCCCGGTTACGTTTTTGCTCGGTACAAAATATAAATTATTTCCCTTTCTCTAGGTTCAAGTACAGTTAGGCGCCTTTCGACTCCTGGACGATTTCTTCAAAATTATCGGATTGAGTTTCTTGTCAAGTATTTTCTTTTCTTTCACACGATAAACCAAGCTTTTCATTTTCCAGCGACACTGAAGCACCCGCTACGGCTTGCTCCGACTTTTGAACACTTTACTTCATTCATTCATGAAAACCTTTCAGGTAAACCACGAATAAAACTTATAAACATGTGTAAGTATTAAAACTATCGGGTAGCCGGTGGACACGCATAAAACTAGCCTGAGAAATCGCCTCTCAGGCTAGCGTAAACCGGAAGTCAAAATCGCATCTGCTCCTGCGAGCATAGCAACGGTGTTGCATAGCAACGGAATATGTCAAAGGGCCCATTGACATATTCCGTTGCTACGCAACACCGTTGCTATGCTCGCAGGAGCAGATGCGATTTACTAACTGTGTCATTTTAGGCCACTGATCAACGGCTTATTTCCGAGATCCCACACCTTATCATACTGCGACATTTTAGGCCACTGATCAACGGCCTATTTTGGCGTCGGTAGTATAGTAGTAAACATTTTACGCCATTAATGAACATTAAACAAATAAATCTACAAACTCAACTACTGGCCTAAAATATTACAGTTAATATACTGCTAAAACAACATATTATGTTATAATATGTAGTCCTCAGATTTATAACATAAACAACCATATCAGCTGTAACTGACAAAAAACCTGTCAAATGATAGGTAATACTTGAATTTGTGTATGCATGAAAGCACAATACGCTGTATTTCACATCAGACACAATGACTTCAGTTTTGATTCATTCTCTTGCTATTAAGGTAAACATATCAGGTAAACATATCAGGTAAACATATCAGTACTTGGCTCGGTAAATCGATTCGGAGGTATCCAGGCAGAGGGGGACATTGGGGGGCTCTCAATAACGCAACACCGCAAAAAAAATCCGAAAACACCGCATCACCGCATGTAACGTTGACAACATACCGTCAATATTTTTTTAAAGGGTCTTGTGATTTGCATGGATTTGACTTTGAAAATAACCACAACACTGCAAACATATCGTTTCACCGAATACCGCAGGTTTGAAAACACAAACAACGCACACCGCAGGATTTGAGATCACCGCAATACCGCACTAAAAACTGACCCACACCGCAACACCGCAAACCCCAATGCCCCCCTCCCCCCCCCCCCCCCCCCCCCCCCCCCTCCATGCAAAACCTTGAACTCCTCTCTCCTAATTACTGGATCACAGTGATCACAATGTCTGCTGATTTCACAGTGTCGGAAGTGTCTAGTGGCTCTTTCCAACAAAGGTCGACGAGTTGCAACAGAAGTCTTCTATAAAATTTCAATGACCGACTTAAATGAAAATTTGAACATTAAATGCTTTATCTCCTTGCTTATGCAAAGTCAGCACCCTATTTAGAGCTTCCTTCTCCTTGGCTCCCTCATATTAATTCTTCACAACACTTTCTTCGTCCTTTTCCTCTACTGATTCCTCTCCTTCATCCTAAAAACCAACTCCGACACTTCTTCCCCTTCTAAAAGAGCCGCCATTTTGTTTACCGCTCGCGCGCGAAACCGCTGAACAAAAGTAATGGTGAACCTCGGCCATTTTCCAGTCTGCATTCTCACGACTTTTGGAGAACGTTGATGAACTGATCCGTGACAACTTTGAAAATACTAGTGAACTGATCCTGTATCAGTTTACTCGTCCAAGGTTGAAATTGTCAATTTAAAGGATCAATAAATTCGCTTTCGGATGATGTGTAACGCGTTGATTTAGAGTCCAAATGTTATCCCATGTGAAGTGTTTTTAAAAGAGTCTTGTGATTATGCTTATGATGGAATCAGTGAATGGAGACTACGACTCAGAAAAAAAATCAATTAGATAGTTGAGATTGTGTCAAATATTGTTGATGATTAAAAAATGTAGCCGACAATTAAACCAAGCGGATGGCCAGACATAACTACAACGAGTAGAATTGAAACCATGTTTTGATCACCGACTCGTGCTAATGGTTCAGTTAATGAAAACAATTCTACAACAGAACAGGTAAAACATTAGTTCCCTTTGTGGGATAACTACAAACAAGTGTTACTACCTGCTGTTTGGTGTAATATGTTGTTACAGATGTGTCTATAGAAGGTATCAACTGGCGGCTAGTTCTCATATCTTTATAACCGACTAAAAGGTAAGTCTAGAGATAATGTTAATCAAATTGATTCTACTCTTATCATTGGTTCAATACATTTAAATTGCTAAAAGCCGTCTTTTGGAACTCACTGATTTTTGTGACAACTGATGTACAAATCACGAGAGAACTGTTTATTTTCTTGTCTGACTCGTAGAGAGAATTTGAATACTTATTATTGCTACTCTTGCCGTAGGAGTTTAACATCACCATGCAAATTAAAATACTGAATCAAGTGAAATTGAGTTGCTCTTCCACTATTTTCAGTCACACTAATAGCTAGGGTAATCAAGCTCACGGTAAAACAATCAACAAGCTTGAACTCAAATACTTTCTTGAGTTATTTCACATTGTTATCTTGACAAAATTGAATTGACAGTATATACCACCTATTGTGCTTTTAATTTTGAAAATCTAAGCAAATAAGCTTTGTGTCATCACTGGATCGCAACAGAAAATGAAGCCAACTTGTTATAAACGTTTCAACATTGTTGTAGAACAAATTAATGTTAGACTGTTTAGCACCCCTTGTTAAACGATATTGGACCAAACTTTTTTGTTGGATGAATGTTTGTTTTCGATGAAACATTTCGCCCAACAAAAAATGTCGGTAAAACATGTGAAGAGCCAAAAACACTTCACACTTCTTATCGTCTCTGAATATCTATTTTCTTCGATCACACCTATTAGTGAGGCCAACTTGACTACTTTTTGAGTCGGAGCGCCTTGGGAGCCGCCTGGGCAAAGTTTGCTCCAAAACAAGAAAATAAATGTTCATATTACGTCAAGTTTACCCTATAAGAGCTAATATAACTGCCAAATAGAAAATGTGCAAATACGGGATAAAACGAGTGCAAATATGCGAGCGTATTACACGGGTTACGAACAGGTTTGCACAGGTTTATTTAACACTTACACTTAAAAGGTTTTGCAACCGCGCGAGCCAATCAAAATAGCCAATCAGCTTTAGCGCGCGAAAAAAAAAAATTTCAACGCGGGCGCGCCCCGACCCCAACATTTAGCTTCAACTGAAAAGGTTTCTTCTCTCACTCAAGATAGTCTCTTCAAACAAAGCTGTAAAGTAATCGAAAAGTTGTGTAATACGGCTGGGAATTATTACTCGTCAATTTTTTTCCCTCGCCTTTTAGGCTAGTACTTGAATTAATTTGTAATTATTAGTATTATTCACTTTTAATTAATTACCCCAGTCCCTTTATAATGAATGTAAATACTTTGCGATTTTTATCATTTTAAATTATTGTTAACACATTGTAATTAATTTTATTGGAAAATCACATGCCTGACTCGGTAATTCCACGTTAAATTGCACGAGAAAACCGATATCGCCCGAGTCGCGAAGCGATATCAGTTTTTCGAGTGCAATTTAACGTGGAATTACCGAGTCAGGCATGTGATTTTTCTTGAATCGCATAGTCCGATGAATTACTTGAAGATTTAGTAATAATATATAATAATAATAATGGCCACATTTATATAGCGCCATATCAACCACAGTTTCATGGCGCTTTACATATGACTGACATATCCCGTCAGTGAATTATTTCGGACTGCTTCACGGCGCTAATAGCTGCCACGCAGTTTACAATGTTGAGTGTGGTTAGTGCAATGGCCAGGCTGCTGTACCGGGTGACAATCCTCTGCTCTTTTTCGAGTAGTACAACAGGTTCTTTCACGTCCCATTCAAATACTGATTAGAAGTAGAAGGAGACAAGGCCAATGGCTTATAAACGTCCCTGCCCAAGGACGCGGCCGGGATTCGAACCCCCGACCTCCCGCACTCTAGACCGTGCTCTACCAACTGAGCTAACCAGTACTTTTGTTGATATTTTGCTAAGTTATAAATAGCGCGTACTACACGTAGTATACAGTGGTGATTCCATTCTGAATCACCACTCCTCTCAGCCAATCAACGTCTGATTTCGCAAACGCACCCGACTCGTGCGATTCAGCTGTGAGTATGCGATTCTATTACTTATAAATATATCGAATATATTATATTACCTTATTATATACGACTTGGCGTTTTCGAGTGCAAATACGGGATAAAACGAGTGTATTGAATATGTGAATGCTTTGCATGTGTCACGAAGTCAACAGGTTTGCACAGCTTTGTTTTTTTTGTAAGCGTGCGAGCCAAACAAAATGGGATTGTTTTTGTAATAGCCAATCAGCTTTTAGCGCGCGAAAACAGATTGTTTCTGCTCTCAAGATAGTTTCTTCAAAGAGAGCTATAAGGTAAGCGAACCTATTTTTCCCTTGTTACCTGTCGTATGATAAATAGTTTATTACACGAAAAGTTGTATAATACGGCTGGAAATATTTACTTGTCAATTTTACTTTTTCTCGCCTTTCAGGCTCGAAAAAATAAAACTGACTCGTAAAAGTACCCAACCGTATTACACACCCGGGGGGGGTACTCCTGTTTGTGACGTATTATGTATGTGCCGCCCGGGTGGGTCAGGGTTTTGAGCTCGGTTTGGGCAGGTAGGGTCAGGGTTTTGGCCTGATTTGGGCAGATCAGGGTCATGATTTGAGTATAATTTGGGTGCAGTCAGGGTCGGGGTTCAGTATTTTTTAGGCAGTTAGGTTTTTTTTTAGCTACTATGTCAAAAAAAGACATTCTGTTGCCGCATTTTGATCGCCTGCCCACATGCAAGCACTGAAGTTCCCGTACTTATCTATGTACTTCATCTGCTGATTTGTTTACCCAATGCCACGTCCCGACTTTAAATGTTCCGTATTTTGCATGCAATCCCGGTACGCGGTATACCGGCCGGGATATATATCTTGTTTTGAAAACAAAGACCTTGTTTTGAAAACAAGTTAAAGAAGGGGCATTCAGGTTTTTTATTTTCAAAAAAGGGGGCAATCAGGGTTTTGGAGCTCGGAATGGGTCAAACAGGGTCAGGGTTTGAGCCTCCTGGCCTCACATACATACCCATTTTTCATGTAAGTACCCCCCCCCCCCCCCCGGGATTACACAACTTTCCGTGTAATAACATCTTTGTATATCAATTATATTATGTTACATTATACTCTACATGATATGTACCTATATTTGCAGATAAAGGGTAGCAATGAGGGCTTCGACATTCACACTTTTGGTACTAGCCTCTGCCTCTATGGTCTTCCTTCTCATCGGTAAGATAATAAAGATGCCACTTACAGCTGAGTCAAAGAATAAAATTAGAAACGTTAGTAGTATGCAATATATTTCAATAACTGTGTCACTTTAGCTTTATAATAATCCAGGAATGTGATTTAATACAAATTTGCCAAATCTCTTGCAGGAGAGACGTGCGGACAAAGCCCTGTGGGTAAGGAGTGTTAAGATTTTTAAGACAAATATTACCAAGAAACAGATATATTAAGACGAAAATATGCAAAATAGGTCACGTAACTTTATTGTACCTTTAATATACCGTGTTTTTTTTAAATTATGGTCTAAGACACTAGCTGGCTGCTGTTAGAGGAATGTTTTGGCAGGATTACTTTTTTCTAATTATGACATCATCGATCACGATACGACAATCATCCACTTAAGGAATTTAAGAAAGTGGATATTTGAACACAAGGAAAGAAGTAAAAACAAATGCCCTCGATAGGGACCAAGTCTTCTCACCAGACACAGCTGTCACCGCTGGGTATCCCTCCCCATTTTTGACCAGTAATTCCCTTGGTGGGGGCTAGTGACAATTTTAATACAGCAAATGAAATGATAGCGTAATAGTAAACATACAGTGCATTCATTTCTGGATTTTGCCTTTAGTTTTGGAGATATTTAAGAACAAAAAAACAAATATTGAGTTTTTGCTTCAGAAGAGATGGCTGGCAGCAGCCATCACCCCCTCCCCTCCCCCAGAGGGCAGGTGTTTTGACCTGCTCCCTAAGTATTGTGATGTGAATACATTTCAGTTGTTAATTTGGTTCATGTTAGAAATCCTTTTTTCGGTAAATTAAATCTTTAAAACCATGTCAAAGTCATTTTATACAGCATGGCACATTTGCTATTTGGTGATCATGACATGACTGCATTACGAATATTACTAAGTCTATTTTCTTCGCTACTCCGCAGAACAGTTAAAGCTGATATACATACAATGTGAAAACATACGAGAAAATGAATTCCCCTCTCTCAAGGTGAAGGATTCTCTTGAGAGTATAAACAGTTCAGTATTGCGTGTTTATCTCGCGGGTAAACTGCCATTAAATGATTGCAATTCAGTTCGTGATGCACGTCTTTTATTTATTTACAACGCTTCTACCACGTTAGTAACAACATAAAAAATCGGGGAAGATAACAAGGACAAAAACGTGGTAGGGGTACATAAATTATAATAGAGCCAGGATTCACATTAACTAAAGTATGCCCCGTCGTTCTAAACCCGTCGATGTATCTGCTTCTAGATCTACTCAAAGGCCATCAGTCATTATAAGAAGAAGAGACATACAGCAACATTGGAAGGCCCTTTCAGGCCCGAGGAGCTTAAATTCGTCCAAATGTGGACGCATACACTTACTTTCACTTGTGTTTACACTAAAAATATAAATAGCAAATTCTGTTGATTTCGTACCATTCGAATTAATGGTCCTTCTCTTCACTCTTTCTTAATTTTATTTTGTTTTCAGTCTGTAAGGGGATCAAGATCACCCGAGTAGGTTGCTTCAAAGATGGCCGAAATCCCCGTCCCCTCCCAAACTTGTTATTCACTGATCGCGATAAAAGCAGTAAAGTATATAGTGGAGTACCTCTCAACTGGGCCAAGTGGGATGACTACATGAGAGGTTTCATTTGTAGATGTGCAACAAAATCCCTTTCCTTAAACCAGAACCTGCTAGGATTACAATATTACGGTAAGATATGTATTCCTGGATAGACTGAAGGAAAATACTACTACTACTACTACTAGTACTACTACTAGTACTACTATTACTACTATTACTACTCCTACTACTACTACTACTACTACTACTACTACTAATAATAATAATAATGGCGGTGGTTTATTTACACATCTTCACATTAAAATGAATTACAATGTGTTAACAATAATTTATAATCATAAAAAATCGCAAAGTATTTACATTCATTATAAAGGGACTGGGGTAATTAATTAAAGGTGAATAACACTAATAATTACAAATTAATTCAAGTCCTGAATATGAACTATGATTACTAACATGTACTAATTTTGGTATGCTCAGTACTGATGTCGGACCTATGCTATTTGGATTTTAATTTGTGATATAAGCCGGGCACGCCGGAAAAAAAGTTTGAACCTGTCGGTTCTACAGTGGAAAAGAGTGAGATATTCCGCATTCCGTACGCGCATTTCCTCATCTGGGGTAGAAGGTAGGAAAGGCGCGAATTCGCGTGATTATTAAAATAATTTCTTCACATAAGGCGTTCCTCATGTATAATTGGTTCATTTGGTTGGCAAGTCACACGTCACTAGGACAATAATCTAGTGACTTGTGGTGAGGAAATATGCATTGACATTTGTCCATGGATAGTAAGAAGTGACAGCCGAAATGGCTTCATAACGATTCGCACTAAGCGGGACGTTTTTGGCCGATCGTTGCGGTTAGACTTCACTGTTCTGTAGGTCGTATTCTATTGGACTTCAATGATAAAGAATCCCATTGTTTTAGGGGCGGGTTTGTATTGTTTTAGGCCAAGATACATGATAGTTTTGGAGATATAAATTTATACTTCTTTCAACCACTTGTTTTTAAGTAAAATGCGAAAATCTTCAAAACGAGACGATATACTTTTAAAAATGCTATTATAGGTTAACTAACCCATGTTTCAATAACATCGATGCATAGAATGTACTGCAAAGTATTATACTCGACAACTCAGGCAACTTTGATTGCCGCTTCAATCATACCAGGTAATCTATAGTTTAACACCATGGAAACTACTGTGTTAACTATAAGAAAATCGAACAAGCGGGACTGTGTATACCACTTGATGAAGGCAGTGAGGTTAATTGTGAATATTTGGTGAAAAGCACCAATTTTGATTTGATGTACTGAATGAAACATTTGGCCTCGTTCGCGAGTATGTTGTAAGACAACATATTTTGTGACACCATGTGCCATTTCATTTCTTTTCATGACACGGTTTTGCATGCTGAGGTAGGGAATGCGATTCAACCAATCACGTGGGATGAAAATATTTGATGGATAATATATAATGCGTAATAACTTTTCTCTTCATTAAGCACCAGAATGTGGAGCTGCCTAGCTTTAATATCATTCAGCTGAATATCTCGGTACTAGATTGCTCAGCGGTAGTTCCTGTCACAGATGGCCAGAAAAATCGAATGGACATGCACAGTTGGGTAGTATCGTCGTGTACCGTTGAGATCCGTGGGGAATCACACCTCGCGCGCTCGGAGGGTTGTCGTACCGCTATTATAGTATATATTATACTATAATAGAATATTTTATGAACATGATAATGAGGTTGATATAAATCTGGTAAAAAAACGAATGCAATCAGCGAATTCACTCGTGGTCAAATGGTTAGGGTTTGGGTTGGTGGTGGGTATGCCATTGCATTGATTCTTAACCGGCCTGAGTTCGAATCCCGGTTCAGGCGGTATATTTTTTATTCTGAGGATAACGTATTATCGTTCTAGAATTTCTAAGTGTCGATTCGGATGTTCGTATAAAATTTCTGAGTCTCAAATTGTTCATAGCGAACAGGGGTAACAAAGGGAATTTTATGACGCAGTTGGTTAAACGGTACACGACGATACTACCCACAGTTGAAGCGTGACACTTACAAAATTTTGCCCTCTGGGACGTTCTCAACGTTACAGTAAATGCATGGTGCTAAAATGTTTCTAAGCACAATAAAACCCCAACTTACATTGGTTCCATATAGAACAACACACTAATAAGCCTTGCTTTGAAGACAAAAACGGCAACTTAGCGTTGAATATCGGGTCGTTTTTGGGAGATATGGCGCTGCACTGAGAATCAAGTCGCCATTTTAAGGAGTGGTATGATGAAATACCTCAACAGCTTCAATTATGACTTCATTTGTAATAGATGGGTTGCACATGACGTCGCGGCGGCATGTTGGTGTACCTTTAACAATAGATTCTTCGTTAGCTTCTTTTGTTAGGTACACCAACATGGCCGCCATGCCCTTTGTCATTTAAATCTCTGGGGATTGACTGCAACCCAATTATCGAGCGTTCCTATCCTCACCTTCGATTCCTTTTGAAAGATCGAATATTGCTTCGTGATTTTACCCTAATTCAAACACTTTGTGTCCTTCAATTGGCTCGGTTTTGCAAATCCAGTTTGTGTAATAATGAAAGTTCAAAGGACTTTCCAGTAGTCTCTGGTAAAGAGCGACAGATTGGGTAAAATTAAAGCATTTCCTCCCCCTTCGCTGCTTCAACGGGTGGGCCATCTTCTAAAATTATGTATAGCAGGCGTTCCTTGTTGTTTATTTTTAATTGGGACTAGTACCGAGGGAGAAGTGATGGTTTATGGGAGTCCGTTGCAACTTTGAATTTTTCTCCCGTCTCGCTCAAGCTCGAGTCGCCATTGTTGATTAATTCAGAAAATCGTATCACGTGTCCGTGTGAACCAATCAGCTGCGTAATAAAATCATGAGAATGAATGGCACAGCAATAATTAGAATATTAAGCTCTGCCCATTCAGTTCATTCGACTTTTTGGACAAAACCACCTCCCGGTTATTTCAGTGGTAGAGTGCAGGACTTGTGAGTGGGAGGTCCCGGGGGGAAATCCCCGGGCTGCGACCTTGGTACGGACGTAAAGCCGTTAGCCTTGTCTCCTTCCTCTTCTAATCAATGTGCGTGGGAAGTAAAAGGACCTGTTGGCTTTTTGGTTTTGATTTGATTTATATATTTTGTCTTGACAATCATTTCGATAGCCTACTTTCCACGCTTCAAATCTCAGACACGCACAACTATTTCAATGTGAGACTCCAGATAAGAATAAATTAAATTTATTCTATTCTCGGATAACATCATATATTTAATTTACCCCGGAGCCTCATATTGAAACCTTTGTGCAATTATCGAAAGTGGGCTATTTAACAAAGGAACCATCGCACTAGCCGAAAGGTTATCTTCCGGTAATGTTTCTTATAACAAAACTAAGTAGGACCCAAAGTGTTCAGCTATTGAAGAAGGCGGAATCCACGCCTTTAATCGGAGTATTAGTGGAGAGTAGTATAGGTTTAACATTTCACCCATAAAGTTACTCGGCAAAACTCCATGTGAAATATGACAGTTACATCCAACAAATAACAATCACTCTTTCTTTTTCTAAATGATGTCCTCGAGGAAGGACGATTTAAACATCCGAAAGCTTTGGCTGCAGGAATTTTAGGCAATGTCGGACAACATAGTAGCAGGAAGGACAAGACAGTCGACCGATGACAGAATTTGAGGGGAATATAAATACAACTTGCCCTAGTGCGATTGGACCGTACGTTACAATTATATTCTTGGCTGAAAATAGTTGTATGGTCGACAACGCATACTAACTAACTAGGTTCTAGTTAGATTTGGTTATAACTGACATACATATATAAACTTGCATATATAGGAGAATGCTGGTCAGGTCCTAACAAGGTGACTTTACCCAACTACAAAAAGGACGGAGTGTCACCAAACTGTATAACGTGGAACTTCAAACCTTGTACAAATAATAAAGATTGTGTTGGAAAACAAAATACTAACTTCATTTACACAGTGAAAAGAGGTAGGTCATCTTATTCATCATCATGTTGAAATGTTGATTATCGTAACCCTATTCAGTGGCGTTTCTAAGAGTTGAGGTAGGGAGGTACTGCATAGCTACGAAGGTGGCAAGTGCCGTGGGTGGACGACGAGCGCTGCAAGCGTGTTCTGTTAGGCGGATCCGGGTAGCAGGAAATTTTGAAAATCTATAGTGTCTCTGAAATGGCATTTCCTGCATGTTTAGCAGCGGAAGGGGTGCTCAAGCATTTGAGTTCTCTCTGGATACGTCACTTCACTTTGGAATCAATGGCTCTTTTACTTGAAGACTTTTAATGCTCTTTATAGCTTCTTCTATTACTGCTATGAGTTCGTAAACTTATACTAATTAAATAACACGTTTTACCAGACCAATCCAGCCCAACAGCCGGGTCATCGACACGAGAAACAACTCGCCGTACACCAACACCAACACCTACACCTACTGCTACACCCTCTCCCACACCTTCACCGACACCTCCAACTACCCCTTCACCTACCCCTTCACCTACGCGTCCTGTGACTCCAACTGGAATACCCTCACCCACGACACCTCCCAATAACCTTGAGTGTAAGTCTATAAATTATAACTTGTAATTAGTGACACTGCCGTTTCTGATTTTCTTCCATATCCATAAGTGTACATATTCATTCACATGGTTTGTAAAGTAGACCCTCTCTTCAAACGTTTGCTTGTTTGCGTTCTGCATCGATCGGTTGCAAAGGCTATATAAAACCTTAAGTAACTGGCGCCCAGGGCCCAGTTGCATAAAATACCCCTAACACGTAAGTGCGTACTTAAGTGTTCCCGTAAGTTAGGTGTGTTCACATGCATAAACAGACTTAAGGTATCTACTCTTGCTCTCTCAGATAGAGACACATTTTTTCTAGTCAGCAAGAGTAGCTAATGGGCCTTTTGGAAGGTACACTCATGTAGCTGTACTGGGTGGCAAAACATATCTTACTTCATTTATTTAAACAACAACAATAATTTATTTCGTGCCACTTTACGTGAGATTAATTAAATCTTAAAAGAAACTAGTTCTAGCACAAGATGTCTGGAATAGCTACAAGCTAATCACGCCAGGTAGCTCTAAAAGGCATTTAAGATGGGAGGTGTTATTAGCAAAACCTGTTTGTAAATATGCTATTTTGCAACTCCAATTGATTGTCGATCTTTCTAAAACAGCGTTGTCAAAGATAGCGTGCCATCCAGCATCCATGGCATGTTGAATATGTTTGCCATCTAGTAATTATAATGAAGCACTTCCCATGGGATCACGAGCGCAAATCATTGGTTATTGAAGTGATATATCAGAACCTGACTGTTTCCTGTCTATTGGCGCTGTTCAGTGAACATGCACAAACCCGCGGCATAGTGCAATGAACATAAGCGCGCTATGTATAAGATTGTATTTCAAAGACTGCGTATTTTTTTATGGCAAGCGTACGTGAACAATGCAACAAAACGGGCGTGACAACTATAAGAAGGCCCGTTTCGGTAGAACATCAATTTTTTACAACAACCTCCCAGTTTCTCGTTTCCTGATTGGCTATAATTGCCATTGGAAATAAGAGAACATACCAATCATGCGCAAGCGATACGTAATCTACCGTGATTTCACGATAGCGCTCGCTGTAATCACTTTTCCCCGCAGTTTTCCTTGTCTTCTTGTCCCAACTCGCTTCACTCTTTTTCATTTCTTGTTGTAAAAACATTACGATAGTTTACTGTGGTATCAGTTTGTCCTCTTATTTACCATGTTTTCTTGTCATCTCATATTCGGTCAAAATGTGTGGTGGATTCACTCGGCCACGGCAAACTATCGTAACTTTGTTAATTTTCCGGGAAGCTAAAGAAAATGTCGGGAATCGTGAGACAGATAATTTAGTGGGAAATGATTGATGCTACTGAATTTTCTAAGGGAAATGCACAATTTATTTGTGATTGTATAAAAGAAGGAACGAACTGAAAATAAAGCGGGACAGTTTTGAAGAAAACATGTCACTGCTCAAAGCTGTCACCTAGAGCTGTTACCCCCTCCCGCACAGGATTTGTTAGAGCTGTTACCCCCTCCCGCACAGGATTTGTTAGAGCTGTTACCCCCTCCCGCACAGGATTTGTTAGAGCTGTCACCACTTTCTCCCACAGGCTTTGTTAGAGTTGTTACCACCCTCCCACCACAGGCTTTGCTAGACCTGTTACCCCTCCCCTCGTTCATAAAAGCTCAGAGTTTTTTTGTTTTATTTTTCAGGTAAGGAATATGTGGTTAGCCTTAACATCCCACAGTCAAGAGCTGGTTTGGGTCTGCGATGTGACATTTGTAACAGAGTATGTAGAACTTTGAATAGAGTTTAAACTATCGTTGATTCATCATATTCAAGGGTAGCTTTACCATCTTAGATATTGTAAACGAAATAATTAATCCACTTTTATGATCATAGGCAGTCTGTTTCGATTCACACGCAGACATCATATATTACACTGAGGAACTGTCTCTCCAGCTCTCTCCTACTAACTCAATGCGCTATCTGTGGTAGGTTTGGAACGAATGTTTCATAACATACGAGCATTTCTGAGTGAACGTATTTTCCTACAATATTCAATGACTTGACATCAACACAACTCGGTGATAAGTTGTTTTAAAACTCGAAACCGCGCTATAACAGGGCAAACTCTGCCAGGCGATAGTAACATGTTGTCAGTCAGCCTTGGTGTACCTTACGTAGCGGCCCTCTTTATAGTTGTTCCAGCGGTCTTAGTTTGTCCCAGCGATGAGGTATGGGTATATATATATCGGTTTTAATTTGTCCCAGTGATGAGGTATGGGTATTGATCGCGCTCAAATGATCAAAATTCACTGGGACAAAAAAAAGGTGAAGAGGGACGCTATGCACGCTAACAATAAAGTCAAAGCTATGCAACCGTGTGATGCTTCGCTTGAGTGATCTCTCAGATTTGCTCTCGCGCGAAATTCAAATCGAACACTTGAATATTTTTTTAATGTAAAGAATACATTATAGAGTTTTAAACTACTAGTTTAGCCATTACTGAGTAACTACCGCGCCAGTTAATAGAGTTTGCAAACCCAGCACACTTATCCAGGTGAACAGTAACGAAGGTATAGTTACTGGTCCTCATCCAACCCCATTTTGCCCTTTTGAGTTTTGTTTTTCGACTCAAACCACAAAATGAACACAGTTGTGGAAGGTTCTACTGGTTCTCATCCAGAGGTTCAAATCAACGTTATTTTGAAGAATTTATCCGTATGATTAGAACTAAATTTAATTTTAGAAGGCAATGCTGGAGGTTTTTTTGTTATTGAATTGAGACGGTAAGCTAAAGTTATTCTAAAGAAAACATGCGAGCGAATTAAGAATGAAAAACTGTCAAACTCATTGAAGTCAGTCTTCATCGATAATTTCTCGATCAACACTTGTCACCTGTTTTGCGAACCTTGGACAATTTATACCTGGGTATCACATGGAAAATCTGTAAGTGGCATCCTGAGACACTGCCAATGTTTGCAGTCAGCAAAACTCACTTGACTGTTTTCCTTAGATTTACCGGAAAAAGGACTGCCGTTGGCAACGAGGGACGAGTTGGAGCTTTGTCAGTTTGTGTACAAGATATTTTCGCTTTGCAGTAAAAAGTGAACATGACTTTTCGAAGCTCTTATTCCAAAGGATTTTGACTGGCCTTGGGAAATCAGAGAAAATCTTTGGATACTATTTGAAAACAAGAACGTCGGTCCCAGGCTCGTAAAGTCGGATACTTCATCGCTAATTTTAATTGGGAATGTCCGATGCAAAACTTGGATAACAGGTGGTCGAAGTCAGCGGGAGGTAATAAGGTTGCAATTGTTACGTTTTCCTTGTTTATCGACTCCAGGAACCGATAGAAGGTTTTTATGTCACTAGCTATTTTCTTTACGGAACTTTTCTGTTTATTTACGAACCTCTCGATTTCTTGCTGGCTGTTCGGAGCCTCCACCGGCCTATAGGTGGTTATAAGAACATGTTCTGCCATATTCGAGCTAGTCCTTCTTACTCAGACCAGCTTTAGGTCGGCAACATCAATTCTAGATACGAAGGTGAAATTTTCCTCTCTTTATAACTAGCAATGACGCGGCATAAAATTCCCTTTCGTAGTGCTGCATGTTGTTTGATGTTTTATTTATATTTCTCCAATGTCCTTATATAAGGTATTGACAACTATCGTATACGGTATTGATGTTTCTTTAACATCTTTATATAAGGTAAAAATCATCTACCATGGATACCCGTGTTTCTATGATGTCAAGTTCCTTAACACAGCGTAAGTACAGAACGCGTTAACCAAATGTTAAAAAGTAATAATTTTCAAATATTACTGTTATGAATAATATCAAATATTACAAAATTAATGTAAGTGATTCTCTCAACTTATGGTTAATACATTTGTTTATGTTATTTGCCCAGGCGCCTTCCGTCCAGTAACCAGACCGTTGCAAACCTGCTTGTCCAGTTTACATGTACCGGGAGACATCTAAAGAGACTGATAATGGCTTCTGGAAATAGAGGGATAAGTGCAAGTAAGCAGATGAAATACTCATCGTAAACTGAGCTAGAGTGCTAATCGAAAGTGAATATTGTAATAGTGTGTTCAGAACTATCAGGATACCGCTCGGAGGTATGGGATTTATTCACCTCCGGCTGCGCCCTCGTGCGGATCCCTCGGTGAACTTCCTTTTGAAGCAGCAAAAGTGGAAGAATATGAGAAGAATAAGTGGAGGCCCTGGTTATGGTACAATATTGATGCTATGGAAGTATGAGAGAATTGTAGAGCATACGATCAACTTTATTTATTTAATATCCACGCTAACCTAATTCGACATATATAAAGCTGGTTTCCAATTGGGGCGTGCTTTAAAGAAATACAATGATGATAAATTACAATACGTTCCTAAGCTAATTCCTAAAATAAGTGATGCATTAAGATATATCATGAATTTAATTACTCTAATTATCGAATACTATTTAATATTATACTTAGTCTATGTGTCTAAATTAATCTACTGAATTCTATCAGTAAGAAGATCATAAGAAATAATTAATGCCTAAGGCCAATCGATAACATTTTTGCCAGCGACTTACAACCACGCACTTCATTGGGTACGGAGTTCCATAATCTTTGCACCATTATAGCTTAAGCTATTTTTAGGAATTCTGTAGAGCAACCTTTTTGGTAGAATTTTGTAAATTATAATTACTATTGGTTGCATACGATTCCCTAAATATATTTGATAATCTAATTCGTGCTAAAGTATGAAGAATCTTAAACATTTAGCTAGCCTTAATTTGGTTTCTACGTTCAGCCAGAGTAATCCAGCCAAGAGAGCGTAGGGTTATTTCTGACTGGCCAGTTTCGTTTTTGCAGCGAAAATTACCCTAGCGTACCTGTTCTGAAGCTTTTGCAAACGAAGGGTGTTGGGTGTTGCTGAGACTGAAGAAATTGTCTAGATTTGGTGATTATACCAATAGATTTGGCAATTCTAGAAGAGATGGCTTTAATGTGGGGTTGCCATGAAAGATTTTGGTGAATAATTATGCCTAGAAATTTGGCACTTGATTTGGTATGTTCAACTCTTTCAATCTTGTTATTTTCAATGGAGATGGCGACGTCATCAAGGTTGATTTTTTTCCCGAGTGGCATGGAAAAGGATAAATTTGGTTTTATCTGGATGGAGAGTCAATTTGTTTACCTTGAACCAAGTTGTGACAAGGCAGAGTTCATGTTAACAATGTTAGAAAGATCGAAGATATTCTTATGATGAAAGGAGATGTTGGTGTCATCTGCGAAAAGAACTGATAAAGGAGAGATAATTAGAAGATGAAAACATGTCGTTAATATAGAGAAGAAATAGTAGAGGGCCTAATACAGAACAGTGAATACTGGTATCTGTTATTTAGGTAACTTTTGAACCATGTTAGTGGAACACCCCTAATACCATAAAAATGTAATTTATCTAGGAGTATAGCATGGTTACCAGTGTCGAATGCTTTTTGTTAGGTAAACAAAGATGCCAATTATTGTGAATTCACTTTTTTTTCAAATGCCTGGAATATTCTGTCAGTAAGCTCAAGATGATGATAATGATGATGGTAATAGTAAGGATGATCCGACCCCTTATCAAATATATCAAATCTGAGTAAACAAAAGCCCGAATACCAACTTGTTAATCAATACATTGAGAAATGTCGCTTTTTCTCTAGAATGCTACTACCAGCCATGCCAGCCTCTAATGGGCGTTCCCGTCGGTGTCTCACCATGCCAACAGACACCATCAACGTGTACGCCGGCCTGTCAGTCTGCCATGGTATCCTACACGGGATCTTATTCTCCACTTCACCCAGTACAACCGATGTCCCAAGTATCGACGGATGTTTGCGGACAGGCCGGATGTCCAGCAAGTTGTGCGCCGGCATGTAACTCGTTCTGCTGTCGGTCTTCGGTTATAAAATCAAGCACAGATGAGGATAATAACAATGATGATGATGATAACTATGATGATGATGATAACGAGCGCGTCTAAAGAAGGATGTCTTTCTACATAAAATGATGCAATTAAGGAAAAGCCGGAAGGGTTTTGATGCATTAATTTCATTGTAAGTGTAATTAAATGGAAGCTAATTGTAATAAAAATTAAGGATAAATAAAATATTTGTGTATGCTGATAAAGTTTGGTTCGATGACTTACAATCATCTAGTTGAAACCTAGTTTGGCTTGAAGGAAGCTGAAAATTTTAGATTTGATGATAAGTAAGAAATGTAAGATTTGCAACTGAGATGGATAAGATATGGGTGGATCTCGCTGCGCCAATCAGACTTCGTGTCAGCCAATCAAAACTCGTGTAGAATATGTGGGATTCAACAAAACGGTTCGTCAATGCTGAATCCCTATGCACAATAAAAGTGACCATAGTAACTGACTCGACCGTTTGTACAAGTGGATATACGAAAAGAAAAAAAAATACAATTAAAACACACGAAAACCCTTTTATGTCTGTTTGTCTTTTTCCTGAGCTGGAATTGTCTATTGGCGATGCGTCTGACTGAAATTAAGAAGAACTGGGTTCTAATGTTATGACAGTGGGTAGTAGTTTGTGTAGACAGGCTCGAAAATAACACAAGGTCCTGAGGGAAGGAGAGACTCGGTTATGATCGTTTCTTTCAAGAAACTAGAGAGAGAACACTTAATTATTGAACATTACTGAGACCTTCATATATATCTAGACATGCGTATTGAAAATTAACATTGGTAACTATAAAGCTTTGTGAAGCTTTTTGAACCCTGAACCTGACAATAGCGGGAACTAGCGGTTAATCGTAGCGCAGTTGTCGTTAAAGGATTATCATGTTATCGTGCGCTTCACCACTTGGCACTTGGAAGTGCTGCTGATAACAATGGTCTTGTATACCTCATACTGAGAAGACAACCTATGAATTAGCCTTTCCCAAGATAGGGTTGATTGCTCACTGAAAGTGCCTCTAACCCTTCTTGACATTTTTCTACTTAAGAACTTGTGAAAGGTTTTGAGTACTTCTGCGAAGAAATTTCTGGTTTACAGATAATACTCTTTGTTCTACGCTTGTTTGAAATGGTGAAAAACTGACCTTTCCTTACCCATGACCGCGTAAGTAAAAGCCTGGGTCGATTTCCTGTGAACACGTCATCTAATTAATTCGACTTTGCAATAATTTGAATAAATACTTAGCATTTTGTCTAAAATGACTTTTTTCTTTACTAACAACTCACAAACTATGTATATTTTCTATAAATCGATGTTGTTGTGATAGAAAAGCACCATGGAGGATAATGCATTAATGAGATGACGTCACCTGAAGAGGCACTTGAAGCTGGCCGTACTTACCAAAGCCTCTGTTCAAGTGCTGATAATTGTCATTAACTTTCACTTCCCACAAGATTTATCTGATTGGACGATTAAACAAAGTACGGTACGATTGCTAATTACACAATAGAGTGAAAGTAAGTCTCCATTTTTGCACGTGAAAATACGTAGTCAAACCGAGTCTTTTGTAATTATAGCTAGATTCATGCAGTAAGCAATCAACCCTATCAGTTGGGAAAGGCCTATTGCTTTTG
Source organism: Actinernus sp. WN-2022 (assembly GCA_030867875.1). Lineage (NCBI taxonomy): Eukaryota > Metazoa > Cnidaria > Anthozoa > Actiniaria > Actinernidae > Actinernus > Actinernus sp. WN-2022. The sequence continues at coordinate 103,660,271 of JAOWCC010000577.1, read as the reverse complement.
ACCGTTTTTTGGAGAAAAACTGCAGCCGAGTTCGGTCACTTCTTCCCACCCAAACCGATACCCATGATGCAATGCACATACCACTGGAACCCAGTCCTTTCCTCATTTTGGTCATAGCCAATCAGTGTTCCTTAAGTTACAGTTACATAGCAAATAAGTGCATGCAATCTTGCGAATTTGCCAAAGAAAATTCATATCAGCCCAATGGTATGAGTTCAATAACACCCAAACAAAATCACAGTTCCTATAGTCTACTTCTATTCTCTGTTTAAAATTCGCTTTTGCCTGATGCCTTAGCTCGTGACAGATTGGCAAGGACTGATCATGATTACACCACGACAAAACGTTTATGCTCCGCTGGCCAAAATAACGAAGGCTCTGGTTTCAAATTCAAATTCAAAATTACTTTGGAACACTATGTTGCGTGACATAGCTCATTCTGAACATCACCTTTTTACTTAGCTTTTACCATAATTAGTATTTACATTTAAACAAATTTAAGAATGGTTTTAAGAGTTAACATAGTGTAAGTAGACTTTAGTTTTAGGACACACGGCTCTCTGGAAGAGCATTTATAAATGAAGGGATTCCGTGAATAAATAAAGATATATGTATGTATGTAGGGCTTAAACGTTTTTTAGTAAATAATTTTATAACTCAGTAAACGCACAACTTCAACGTGTTAAAGTCTTAGGCTTATCTTTTAAGTAGTTTTCTTATTTTTCGCGAAACATTTCACGTAAATACGCCATATGTACTTCAAATTAGAAACAGGTGATTACCTCTGTTTTCGTTTAGTTTCGGCGTGAAACTGGGGAGATCAGACGCGTGTGGTTCATCAACAGCGCATGCGCGTGACGTCTTGCCGGGGTGTGGATGATGATGCACTTGAGGTGTTTATTACTCAACTTCCTGGTAAACAACACATGACGGTCCCAGAATCTGAAATTCGAGGTTGCTACGCAAGAAATACTAAATTTTCTCAAGACCTTTAAGGCTCCGTCCCGATCCAATAGGTACAACCCTTGCCATTTAAGTCGGACCGCTTCAGCAATTTCCGGCTATTTTTAACACAACCCCCCTCCCCCATTTCAATGTTGGTTTTCGAGCAGACTGAAATGTTGCCTTTCTATCCCAACATTGTGAAGGGGGAGGGGGAACAAGCGAAGTCATGAAAAATGCCCGCGATGTGTCGGAGGAGTTCGTTCAGTGTTCTGAATAGCCTTATTTTGTCGGGCGGTCCGTACTAAATGGCGAAGGTTGTCTGAGGCGAGATTTTAGGTAGCTCACATGGTATAATTGTTAATAACGTCCAGGGAATTTAACGAAAACAGCTCAAAACGAGAGGGGGTAGTAAGCACTTGGTGGGAACAGCGGATGCGCTTGTCAATGCAAATTTTATAAGAAAGCCCGATACCCCGGGTAAATAAATATCCGAGGGCGTATCCAAATATTTTACTTAATTGTTTTCGCACAATTAGGTTCAGTGATCACACTCAATGCCCCAAAAAGTGGATAAAGGAGTCATTTCGTTTATGCTGTAGATGTATCCATTTCTACTGTTTTCAGTATTAATTCCGGTGCAGCATTTGCGTTTCATCAAATGTTCAAATGTTTCATCAGTCTAGAAGCATGCGTGTTTCACAAAGCCCTTCAATCTATATATAGCTACTCAGTATAGGAGCAGAATTCCACCGGATTCCGCCTCGCAGTGCTGATCTCAATCCGATAGAGAATTGTTTCAACATAATTAAGTCATCTTTAGAGAAAGACGCTATCAAACAGAAAATTACGCGCGAGTCGTTCGAGCAATTCAAAGCTCGTGTATCCCGGCATCTGAATAATATCCCACTACAGTTCGTTGACAACGCTATAAATTGAAAGCATGCCAAAAAGATTGCAGACTGTTGTAGAACAGAAGGGACATAGGACCAGGTACTAGAGATGGAAAAGGACAACAACGGTTGCATATCCTGAGAACTGTCACTGCCGATTTATTCGTGGTAACTGTAACCGTTACGTTACCCACGGTGAGCGTAGTGTAAAACTGTTCTCGGACTCGGCCGATCAAGCCTACTCTTACCACTATATTCATAACCCACTCTAAATTGTCTAATATATAACAAATAACACAGTATATAAAATGTTAATCCGTTCCAGAACTATTGTTATACTTAATTTGTTGGGCTTTTTTCCCGTTCGGCCCTGCATTTCAGCCGTGTCACGGCAGCAGTCACACAACAGCATAAGCTGTTGTTTTCCATCGGCATTTCTCCTCTTCATTTCTCCATGCAAAGTCACTTATTTAGACGTATTTCCATGCACTTATACTGTTAAAACGTTTTCATAACATATATACTGTTTAAGTTGTGTTATATAAAGCGTTCTAGAAGTACATAGGATGCGCCGAAATGCTGGTTTGAACCAGTTTCTCCGTTGTAACGGTTAATAAATTCAAATTTTAGATGGAGTTTTATTTGCACATGGTCAGAAATTCATGCCATTGTGGGCGGGGTATAAAATTATGCAAATCTGCCTGCCCATCATAAATTACTTGTTCTCAGGCTCGCTCAGCCATTATTCCAGGCCAAACACTCTGCTCGAAGCGAATTGCGAAAGCGGTCGAATTCGAAAGGCTTCTAGTGTTTATGAACTGCGTGGTTGGAAATTTCTAGCTATGTCGGATTATTATAAGTAGAGCGGCTAATAGCCAAGCGGGAGGTAAACAGTGTAACCGAGTACGTTTACAGGATTTAGTTTTGCATATTATATTTCAATGCCGCGGTTTTTTTTTAGCCCTATCAGACAAGCTCTTATATATGAAAGTTATAATAGAGCCAATGAAAGAACAGTTAAGAATATACCAGTTTCCAGGCTTGTACAGCCAAACCGAGAGAGAAATGGCGGACAAAGCGTTTCGAAGAGAGAGGCAAGAGATGTGCAAAGGACTTACGTGTTTACGGCATTCTTCCCTGCCGTGGCCGTCGAAAAACCTTAAAATTACTCATATTTGTTCGCAATTCGAAGCTCGAGGATAATGTGAAGTTATATTTGGATCTATCTGGGCAATATAACGTCTTTTAAACTACTCGGCTGAATCGGGACAAAACAATAACCACCCGAGTTTTATATTGTAAAGTTGATCAGAGCAACCATCATAACGGCTGAAAGGAAGGAGATTGCTGTCAACATGGAGGTCATAACATGGAGGTCAGTTAACTCATTTCAGATTCTTTTCGCAGCCTTAATTATTCGTTATAACTTGAAAGAATACAATTTTACGGAAGGCAATATGATTTAGAAATTGCTAAGATCGGAACAAATGAGCTTCGCTATAATACCATCTCCCAATGTATCCCCCCCAAAAAACTTCCATACGAACTACTGTAAAATTCTGAGCAACTCCGGATCTGTTTATTGATGAAATTTAATGCCTAGTGGGCACGCGTGGCATGAATTTCTGACAATGATGAGGGGAGAAATGAGCAAACTCTATGTTGAAAGCCTGTATCACACAAAGTACTCAGTTCATCGTGTTCAGCGTCCAAAACTCATACTATAGAGCAATTTTTCTTGGCTGAGGCTTGCAATTACAGGCAGAAATCATCGTTTTGTGTTGGAGAAATGAGCGGAGAATCGGTAGAGATGATCTCTTCCGGCTACTGTCACGCGCGCTAAAAGTACAGTGAGTCCGTTACAACTGTTGCTTTTGCATTTTATTATTTGTTTTCGACTACGATATATATCTTTTTACATTCAACCACCTTGATTTCGTCTTTAACTTCAGAGCCATGTGATAGTGGTAGCGATTCGTTTCCTCTGCGTGAACCTCTAAAGAAACCACCCATTGAATAACCTTGTTGTTATTTTGCTCCCATCCTTCGATAACGGCTTGGGAAAAGCTTTCTCTGTTGGGAAATTTCACAGTGTTGGCCCTATTGTAGGTCACTAGATATATTGTTCGCTGAATTCGGTCCTCGAGCTTCCGCCATTATTAACACAGCTAATATTAATAAATTTAGTAAAAATGTTTTAATTTTAAACATTTATTTTTTAAAGCTCTAATTCTATATTTTTTTCATATGCACACCACCCCTCCCCCCTACTTTTATGACGTCACATAAGCATGACGTCTCTGTATGTATGGTCATATTAAGAATTTCATTTGGTGTCCATTTAGAAACAAACGTGGCTCAAAAAAGCTGGCACAATCTACTGAAGCTAATTAAATGCCCTGGACGTGGGTGCCGTTCGCTCTGACAACCCTTGCCATTTAAGTCGGACCGCTTCAGCAATTTCCGGCTATTTTTTAACACAACCCCCTCCCCCATTTCAATGTTGGTTTTCGAGCAGACTGAAATGTTGCCTTTCTATCCCAACATTGTGAAGGGAGAGGAGGGACAAGCGAAGTCATAAAAAATGCCCTCGATGTGTCGGAGGAGTTCGTTCAGTGTTCTGAATAGCCTTATTTTGTCGGGCGGTCCGTACTAAATGGCGAAGGTTGTAGTTCTGCCCGAGTCTCCCACATGACTGACTTGCGTCCGTTTAGTTGACTGAAAGGGCCGGTGTCATGTGTTCGATTGATGGATGTTAATAGGCTCTTTGCAGCTAATGGTCACGTGCTGATATAATACTTCATTAACGAATGAATTGAGCTCGTGACATGGGAAAGGCGTTGTCATGGATGCTGGAGAGCAAGCTATCTTTAAAAACACAGCTTTTAGAAAGATCGACACATGATTGGAGGTGGAAAATACCATTTACAAACTAGTTTTGCTAATAACACTACCGATCTCGTACAAGGCCTTGAAATAAATGAAATCATATTGTGTTGCCACCCAGTACAACCACATGATTTGTTAGCTGCAAAGGGCCTATTGAAATAATACGCAATATTTTACTTGACTACGTCTACGCTCAGTTTGTTAGTCATTGTTCATAACCTGCTTGATTTTAACAATCTATGTGCGCGAGGTTCGGTGAAATGACAACCGTGTCCGGTGCGGACTGCGACTATAAACGCTTCTCACCGTGACACAGACTCTTTGACCATATTTGGTCAAAACATTAATTAATTCCTTGTTTGTTTGACAGGACCAAAGGATTTTTGCTTTAGCCAAGCTCAAATAAACTTCACACGGGGGAAAATTTAAACAAAGCCATTGTCTTTACAGAATACCAGTTCTGACCTGCTAAAACAAACTAGATACAAAAATGATTTATCTCGAGTAGAATAAAACCATAATGTCCATAAAACTTAAACTATTCTGAAATCTCATAGCTTAATTTCTATTTCACTATTCTTGAGATTTTCACTGAGTTTCTATAAAAGCAGAATCAGAAAATAAGACCATAGTTTCTATAATAACCCGCGTGTTGTTCTTATAACTTTCATAAATACACAAAAATGGCGGTCTATGATTGGTCAGTGGCTGCCAAACAACGTGATGTGAACCCGCCATTATTACAGCATCGCGACCACCTCCAGTTTACGGAAAAGTTGGGAACCTTCGATCGCTAAGGTAAGTACACAAATTAAATGTTTTATCAAATATCTTGAAGGGAAAGGCTAAAATTAGGTTTATTGATAAACGGCAAGAATTCACGTTCTTATAGCCGTTGATTGGCAAGTGATCACTTGAAGTTGTTTTCATCTCTTGTTCATCCATTTGTGAACGACTCCCTGGGGAAGTTCTTTAGTCTAAATGACTTTACTTCTTTCTACTTCTGAAGAAAAACTCGAAAAAAGGTCCACTGTTACATCCATCTCTCAACGCTTGATTTTGATCGATATAATAGCTGCAGTCTATGGCTTCTTTTCTCCATTAGCGTTTCACATTTTCCAATAGATTACTTTCATAACAAATAGTTTTAAACACACAAAGGACTTGAAACGTTTGTATAAAATGTTCAAGCTAGACAATTAAAAAATGGAATTTAATTAGAAAGTTCATTAATTGACCTACTTTACTAAAGTGCCCCGTAATTGAACTTAAAGAGTTTTATGAATATTTGTTTTTGAATCAAAATCATCAGTCTATTCTTCTTAAAATAATTGAAATGCCTCTTTGAATTAATTTAAAGAATACTTAATTCCTTCTGTGATTTACTTTGAATTGACGAGAACAGAGATCAGGTCAAATCTATTATTAGTTACATTATTCAACTCGTGTTAACGAGTCATTGCTTTATTTTCAGTTAATTTTCAGTCCAACTCTTCACTCCTAGTTGCAGCTTTCTCGTTAATAAAAGATATGTAGATATTTCTTGCCATTGTATTGCTGGTCACTAAAATCTGATAAAAATGAACAGTTGTTTCATCATGATTATTAATGGAGAATAGCTGATAAAACCACCAACTAAATATCATGGGACCTGTCGTCCTTGAAGACATCTAATGGACATGCTTATCTTGACACACATTTCATACTGTGGCAAAGTATTTTAAAATGTGGTAGGTTGCCATTCGTTCTTATCACGTGGCGGTCATGTTGTCTACACACAATAGCTTTCACACGTGCAGCCTCGCACTGGACAGTTTCAGAACGAGTTAACTGAACGATTTTATTTTCCTGGAACTATGCAACACGGCTCCGCGTGAACAGAGGGAATGTCGCGTATAGTGTCCGCCGGGAGGGGGCGGGGGATTGGAAGGGGGAGGGGGAGGGGAGGGGGCAGAAAGGGAGCTGGGGTTGCTTTGCTAGGTCCTAAAAACCGTCAATTTACTCCAAAACTACTTGTCAAAAATAAAGAGAAAAATGCCAAACAGTGCATTCAAAAATTGAACAGAAAGCGTATACCCCAACCTAAGAGGGCGAAACTATGATTCCATCTCAGACCTAGAAGGTCAAAATCCGACCCTAGTCCCCTCCACCCCCCCCCCCCCCCCCCCCCCCCCCCCCCCCGCAGTGCCGTGGGATATGGATAATCCTTAGAATGTGTTGACATTATCACGATCAGCGATATGGATGATGAGATTGTACGTGCATGCATGAAACGTGTGATCCCAGTTTAGGAAGGTGTTATTCTACTGACAGCATTCAAATAGCATACAGCAGAAACCCTCGCAACCTTGTTAGACAATCTCTATGACTATATTTGCTGAGTTTTCTCAGAAAAAAAAGATGTTTGTTGATTTTCAAACTATCACTATAGTTAAAAGATAATTCTAAATAGAAATACATTAATGTCTTGGTGTTGTGCATGCATTGACGCATTGTACGATCAGTGGCTGTTGATTGGCTTGATGCGTAATGTCTTGGTGTTGTGCATGCATTGTACGATCAGTGGCTGTTGATTGGCTTGATGCGTAATGTCTTGGTGTTGTGCATGCATTGTACGATCAGTGGCTGTTGATTGGCTTGATGTGGTAATAGTCTTGGTGTTGTGTATGCATTGTACGATCAGTGGCTGTTGATTGGCTTGATGCGTAATGTCTTGTGCTGTGTATGCATTGTACGATCAGTGGCTGTTGATTGGCTTGATGCGTAATAGTCTTGGTGTTGTGCATGCATTGTACGATCAGTGGCTGTTGATTGGCTTGATGCGTAATAGTCTTGGTGTTGTGCATGCATTGTACGATCAGTGGCTGTTGATTGGCTTGATGCGTAATGTCTTGGTGTTGTGCATGCATTGTACGATCAGTGGCTGTTGATTGGCTTGATGTGGTAATAGTCTTGGTGTTGTGTATGCATTGTACGATCAGTGGCTGTTGATTGGCTTGATGCGTAATGTCTTGGTGCTGTGTATGCATTGTACGATCAGTGGCTGTTGATTGGCTTGATGCGTAATAGTATTGGTGTTGTGCATGCATTGACGCATTGTACGATCAGTGGCTGTTGATTGGCTTGATGCGTAATGTCTTGGTGTTGTGCATGCATTGTACGATCAGTGGCTGTTGATTGGCTTGATGCGTAATGTCTTGGTGTTGTGCATGCATTGTACGATCAGTGGCTGTTGATTGGCTTGATGCGTAATGTCTTGGTGTTGTGCATGCATTGTACGATCAGTGGCTGTTGATTGGCTGGATGCGTAATAGTTTCCTTGAAGACTATGTCTATACGTATACAGTTTGTTAGTCATTTCTCTATATTTGCTTTGATTTTAACCATCCAATATGTGCGCGAGGTTCGTCAGTTTATAGGAAAGGGGCTATGTCATGGTACTGCGCATGTATCGAGTAATCGCTCGGTTTGTGACTGTTAATTGGATACAAAACAGTTGAACGTCCCTCCCTCAATGCTTGATTGAAAGGATTTCTAATATTTTCTCTGGAGACTGTTTTATACACTGTTTGTTAGTCATTTTTGCGTATTTGCTTTCATTTTAAGCATCCCACATGACCGAGAGGTTCGTTAGTTAATATAAAAATCGGTGGAAATAGTTGTTTCCGGCCTGAAACGCGAATGTAAAGTCTAGTACCGTGACACAGCCCCTTGAAAGTTGCTGAAAATAACCGTGTCGTGACATAGCCTCACCGTGCCATAGGCTCTTTAAATTATTTGTTGTGGTTTAATTTCTATGCTGTGGTTTTATTATTTTAATTTTTAATTTATCTCATCAGATGGTTCTATTTCGACTTACCCTGGGCCTCCTGGTGGCGCTAGCAGCTTTAGCATATGGTAAGGCTTTAATCAAACTCATCAATACTGTATGTACTGAAGAAAATCATGATTGGAACTGATTTGTTGGCGTGAAATGAAGAAAAAGAAAGCCAGGCCAGAACTGAAATGAATGCGATTTTTACGGCAAGCCGATCCGTGATGTAAAATGGAGCATTCTGATTGGCTCCCTGAGACAATCTGGACAGCCCACGGATCGGTTGTCTTGTTGATGTCTTTGAGATACCATCTCTCTTAAAGGGGCACTGTCAATCGTATTGAACCTTCATTAAGTTTCTTTAAAACAAAACTACAAAAATAACATCCTGAAATCGAAGAGAAATACCATGTGAATTAATGTCTTGATATGCATTGCAAACGTTTTCGAGATTAAAGTGGATTACAAAAGCTTATTTTTGAAACTTGATTTCGGTGCCACTGATCCGATTTCAGATTGCCCATTTCATCCACACAAATCTTTGCCATCCATCATCAAAATCGTCTTTTTTCCCAGTATATCTGGAAAGCACACTCTGCTAATATGAGTAGTTATTATTGTCTTTCGTCATGAGAAAGTTTATCATTTGACAGTGTCCCCCTTTCATGTTTTTAAAAATGCGTTTAGTATGTTCCTCAATCAAATCGCTACATTTGAAACCTCTCGTAAGCGAGCACATTCAGTTGACTTTAAGCTGTACATAAGAAATACAGGCCATATAATCTCATGCATTATAAAACCCCTCATCATTATAAATGAATTAATTCCTCCGCCTTGGGACGTTGCTAATCCTATTCTTTCTTTCATTTCAGGGCAATCACTCTCAGTGTGTAAGTAGACACATCTTAAGTTTGTTAAGCACCAGACAAACATGAAAACTTGACGCTCCATTCACAAATACTCACACACAAGCTGGACAGATTGTAGGATAGAGAAGACATCTAGTCTGAGTTCCTAGAAGCCTGATTGTGTTAACTGATCCTGGATTAAGTGTATTTTATCACTCTGTGGCGAGCCCGAGTCTTAAAATGCGCTCTGTATATTATTGTCTACACAAGTGGGAAATTGCATACTATATCCACGAATCTTGCTGTCCGTGTGGGAGGGAGATTTCGCTGGTAAACCAGTATTTATCGTAAACGTCTTCCTGACTGAATTATTCTAATGAACGAGCTTTCGACTTTAACAAATAATAATTTCAAAAATTGCTGTAATGTATGCTTTGAGAAGAGCAAAACATACGATTAATACTGAGTAGCGTTAACCGAGCGGTGACGTGTCTAGCGAGTGAAACTTCACACATGATTGGCATTTTCATTACAGTTCCGTCGAGCTAAACTAGCTAGCGAGTAAAACTACTTCGGTTCTTATTTTTAATGTCTGCCGCTTTAGAAAATGTCCCCTGTTCAAAACAATCATTATGGTATCTTAACAGTTCGAATATAAAATAGATTACGAGTACAAGCAATTTCGTTGAAAAGCGCAATACGTACGTATTGACGTTCGCGCAACGTTTATCGCTTAATCGGGCGGTCGTAGACTGGAACGAGAACTGTTCAAAAGGCCAAGACACGCGGACGGAAATCGTAAGTGAGACCGTGCTACTTCACTAAAAAATCCCATACAAATGCTGTTAAATATTATACAGATCCCAAGCTTGGGCTACCTGTGATTACATTATATAGTTAAGCAAACCCAACAACAAATCACCACGATTAGCTAGACCTATCACGATAGCGCTCGAACCAGAAATTGAGTCAATGAATAATCGTGGCAGAAAATGTCTTTGTTTTGCCTGTCACAATACTAACATGATAGTTGAGATCAGCTTGGTGTTTGAATCTCTGCCAGCACGAATCTAGGGTCAATAGCAGTACATTGGCTGATGAAGGTTCACTGAGGCTTAGTCCTAAGATGGACGAAAGAGCTGTCCACGGCGGCGTTCTAGTTCGTCACTTTTTCAAATACTAACGATAACATTTAAATAATGACGATAAACGAGTCAGACATTTCAGTGGAATGCAGGCGTTTTATTTGGTAATTGGGGAACCAGGCTATATTTGAACGGGGCCGGAAACAATGGGGCAAGGACAAAAAAGGAAGAAGGGGGAGAGGACAATATTCTAGCAACACTCAAACCGGTACGTGACACTAAAACGGACGACACACACTTTAATACAGCCCGAGTACAGGCTGCGCGCAGCCTCTAGTTATTATCTAAGTCTATGATGGCGGCATGTCGAATAAACAACAATCCTTTGCGCCCGATATTCATGATATATTATATAAATAGAATCACTGATAAAAATCAATATTCAATACATAAAACAGTAGTCAATAATCATAAACAATCATTGTTATACTTAATAATTAATTAATTAGCCATGCCCAGGATGTATTAGTGTAACGATTTTACGCCACCTTTTACAACACTGACTATTAATCGAAAATATTTTCTTAACTTCTCTTTTAGCCTGCCCTGGAGTTACTCTAAGAAAAGTCGGTTGTTTTAACTCAAAGGCTGTCGGTAGCGCTCAGCCAAAGGGTCTTACTTCGCTTATATTCACAAACATGGACATAAAAAGTCCTAAATATTCCAAAGTCCGAATCAACTGGCAAAAGTTCAACGACTACATTAAAAAGACTATCTGTGACTGCGTGAAGAAGAGGGGAAGTTCACCTATGATTGCCATCAGAAATCTTGGTAAGAAATCACAATCGGTTTAATTAAAAAACACAACAAACAATCGTAACAGTTGTCTTAGCAACCTTTCTAACAAGGTGAAAGGTATTAGCTTGCTAAAATATAATCATGTAATAATTATCATCAAATTCAATGATAATTCATGAAGGAAAGACAAAGGAAATCCTGATTTGCATCAACGTTTGCTTCGATTTTCTCGGCAGAAATAGGTCGTATCGCCAAATTAACTGAAAAAAACGACTCTATACATCAAGACGTTTGATAAGCCAGATACAGAATTCGTGTCCGTGCTTTATCGAATTTACGAACTCGCCTCCGGCTCGAGATTTTAAATCCGATAACCTATTTAATTAGTGGTCGGAATTCAATTATAGTGACGTCAATCGAGAAAAAGTCTACAAATCGCGAATGTTTAACTCATGATTTCTTGAAGCTTTTAAAAAGTGGTATGGTTTTGTTGTTTGTAATTTATAGAGTGCCACTGATTAGGATATTTCATTATAATTAATAGAAACCAACTAGTGTTATATCATGAATATTGCAATCCGTTTGGCTAAGCTACTCACTATCTATAGACCCTTTGCACGTGACGTCATAGCCGCCATGTTGGTCTACAGTTAACAATAGATTCTTCGTGAGCTTCTTTTGTTCTGTACACCAACATGGTCGCCATGCCCTTTGTCATTTGAATCTCTGGGGATTCTGTGATAGATAGTGAGTAGCGGAAAAGCCAGTTTTCAAAAGCAAAACAGTGGCTGCCAAGTCGTCGAAAAGGCAAAAAATCTTCTTGTTTAACTACTCGTTGGTTTCTACTAAAATAGATAGACTAGCTGGTCGTTCTCAGTTTCTATGGCTGAAAGTTGACTCGGAGTATGCTCCTCGTAAACTGTTAGCTAGCCGATAGTCGAGCTCATAGTCTAATTGTTCATTATTATTCACCCACACACTGGATATGAGCTTCCTGATTGGGTCCCTACTACTATGATATCAGCTCATATACCGCTAGTAGAGAGGAAGTGAGCGAAGCAGAAATTGAAGATTTACTCCAGGAAACGCAGGCCAAAAACAGGAAAAAGGGAACCAAGTATGGCATGAAAATAGTCATGAGATAGTAAAAGAAGTAAATAGTTACAAAAGGAGTTTTATGTTTCATAATTTTGTAATTATTGTTGACTGAATTACAGAATTGGCTTTGCTTATCGAAACCCGAAGTCAAATCAACTTAATCTAACACATATGGTTTCCAGTCTGGCTCAAAAGTTGAAATAACTATGTTACTAAAATGTCCAAAACTGAACTTATTTCATTTCAGTCGTTCCCATTTTTGATATTTAGCTCCACAAAATCACGGTTCGTACTACAAAACAATAAAAATCAAGTCAACCGTGCTGCCTTTGACAAAAATATCCACCAAGCAACAAATGGTTTTCAATAATAACTGACCATACCTCTGCTTTAGCAAATGCTGTCCTGGATGACTGGGAAAGACTTGTGAGGTCAGAGAAAATATTCGGTGTCGCGTCGTTCACACTGAAAGCCGCAATTCTACATAGACGAAACTCGCTAAACGAGCACGCCGCAAATCACCGCGTACTTTTCTCGTAGTCCAATGTTCAACTCCTATAACTGTAAGGTGAATATGTACAGCAAACTCCTTCTTTGACTTCTCAGGGGTGAAAAGCTAAATTATTATGCTTTTCGATAGCTCATATCCAGTGAATGTGTGTAATAAAACAATTATTCCACTCACTCTTGTCGTAATGAGCTCATAATTAGCCAACTTGGCGCTGCGAGCTTCGTTGGCTATACTGAGCTCATATCAGGCGACTCGAGTTCGTGGAATAATTGTTAATTATATGCCATAGACTGACTGATTGTCTGACTGAATGATTAATTGGTTTATTGACAGGTGAATGCAGGGTAGGTGCTGGTTATGCTGTACAGAAGGCAGCTAAAATTGGAGATTGTAAAACGTGGAACGCCTCTCCATGTAAAGCCAATGCCGACTGCATCGGTGGACCCAATGTTGCGTTTGTCTACACTATTGCAAAATTAAGTAAGTTGAACACTTCCTGTAACTACTGATGTTTTACAATCAATAATCCTCAGAAATTAAAATGTCTAACAAGAGAAGCAAACGAGGAATCTTTTGTAAACTTACGGCTCCCAACATGGCGGCGATGACGTAAAGTGCAAACAAAGAATATACTTCGGCAGCTGAGACAAGAACATCTTCTTTTCTTTTAATCAGTATGGTATTTGCTTTGAATTTTTCAACATCCACATGTGCGAGAGGTTCGTTAGTTCATATGAAAATTGCTAAAAACTGAATAACTGTACCTGGGCCGGAACAAATATAAAGGCTTCTCACCACGATACTGCCCCTTGAAGGTGGTTTGACGAAGTGCCGAGTGTGTCGTCATTTAAAGCTTGCGAGTGTGAGTCACGTGTCCACTCATTGACGTTTCTAACATCAATGGGTTTCTTGAAGTTCTCTCGTTGCTGTTTCACGTCGCTTACTACCTGATACTGAATGCTGATTGATAGCTAGCTTATTCAATAAATGGAGATTATTGGTCGGCTAAGCATCTAATACGGCTGTACGTTTTACTGTGTAGCCCGCTTCAGGCGAACCAAAATACGAATGACTAGTAAAATATACATCCGTATTAGATGCTTAGCCGACCGACTTAGTTGTTTATTATATAAATTCTGCCAAGATATGACATTTTCTTTCCATAGTAACGTTAACCAGAAAACTCGCGCGCGCACTCGAGAAATGGGATTTACCATATATGGTGATGGTGTACCATATATGGTGATGGTGTACCATATATGGTGATGATTTACCATATATGGTGATGGTTTACCATATGTGGTGATGGTTTACCATATATGGTGATGGTTTACCATATATGGTGATGGGAAGACATATTTGGTGCCATCTTGTTCATATTTCTTGCGTTCTTGGTAGAAAAGGCCGTTTTTATGCTAGAGACGCATAATGCGTCAAAGAAAACTTAGTGCGTCTTCTTAGTTTATCTAAAAACGGGCACCGGCACAGTACGCCACTGGACGAACTAAGTTTGGTAATCCGTCCAAAACGACACATGCACTATCGAACTTAGTTCGTCCAGTCTCATAATGCGTCTTGTGCCCCTTTTTCTACTAGACGAACTAACTAAAGAATACGCACTAACTTTTCTTTGCTCAAAAGAACAATGAACAAGTAGAACTCATTCCCTCTAAAAAATATGGCGGGATTTATCACCAAGTTCGTCTCGTACTTCGTTCCGCACTAACTTTTCTTTGCCCAAATACATCTAGACGCATTATGCGTCTCTAGTATAAAAACGGCCATTGTATAATAATTGCTACTATAATTGGTATAATGATAGAAACTATAAAATAAAACAACAGCAGCCGCCAATTCGTCAAAATACAAAAAGAAGATCTTCAAGTTCAGTTTAAGATTGAACAACTAGTTGGTTTCTACTACAAAAATCCACTACTTGCTCTCAGTTTCCATGGCTGATATTTGATGAGGAGCGTATAGCTCGAAGATATTTCAAGATTGTAGTCTAATTGTTAATTATATACAAAGTCATATATACCCATCTCCTTGTTGCTATATCGGATGGTAACGTAGGAAAAATATATAATCATGGAAAAACATTACACCCGATTTCAGTGTGACGTGTATAGTGCAATCATTCGACGTCCTCATTCGACACAATCATTCAACATATAATCAGGTACTGCATCGAATAATTTAAGTGCTTTTCGTTTTCCGAGTACTCAACAGACTTCGCGCCAACATGCGTTGCCGATCCGGCAGAAGTGACGGAAATTTGCGCGGAATGATTGTGTCGAATGAGTATGTCGAATGATTGTGTCGAATGATTGTGTCGAATGATTGTGTCGAATGAGTATGTCGAATGATTGTGTCGAATGATTGTGTCGAATGATTGTGTCGAATGAGTATGTCGAATGATTTTCTCAAACATTTGAAACACCGCCTATGCACGTAACACTGAAACCAGTTGTAAAAATGACAGCGGGTTAACTCGGAGCAATAACAAGGTATTTAGAAGTAAAGAAACCAGGAAAAACTGACACTAATACTAAATATGCTCCTTTATAACCAATCAAATATTTTCTCTCGCGCATGAGTGGCGGAATGCGTCACTTGACACTTGGCCAGACGACAAATATCAGCGATTATAGCCCATCAAATATTTTCTATCTCGCGTGATTGGTTGAATGCATCACGTGACCCGATATTAGAGAGATTAAGCACCGCATTCTACGGCAAACAGGAAACGTCAGCCCGCCGTCAAAATACGAAATAAATATATAAGAAAAGTGGAAAAGAATTCCAACGTTCACAACAAACGCGGATCTACTCAACTTCACGTAAAATCTAAAAATGTCAAGCAGCAAACAAAAATTGTGGTTATGTTTTCATTTCTGCCGTTCGCAGGAAGAAAGAACGCGATGCTTAATCTCTCTAATGTCTCTCCGCGAACGGGAAATATCAGCGAAAACACACACCCCCTGTGAGCCTATAAGCGCGCGTCAAAGAAAATATTTGAAGGATGATAACGACAATAACCTACATTGTGGCGTCGAAATATGCCCTGATATTTGTTCTTGGATATTATCTCATCCTCGAAACTTACAGTCTTATTGTTCTCCTCTAGGAACAGATAATATCCGCGGACAAAATATGAGGGCATATTTCGACGCAACAAATAGGTTACTGTTAATATACCGCCCTAAAGTTGAGCCATAAATTCAGTATACATGGTATTTTTCGCTCTGTACAGCAACTCCACGACCTAAAGTGACAACAAAACCACCAAAGAAACCTACGACCAAGCCAGGTGGAGGTAAGCCCACTGGAACTGGGGCTTCCACCGCGCGTCCTACTACTCCAAGCCCTGTCAATCTGAAGTGTAAGTACCGCGGCTCTCGGTTACAAACCCTTATTACGTGGTGTAGTGTGCATGGTTAGCGCTTTCGCTTTTTACGTCGAAGACCAGGGTACGTACCCAAGTCGAGACAGTGATTCTTCTCAAGGTGTAAAATCCTGGCTCTCTACACTGGGGACAGTGAATCCCTCGTGGCTCGGATGACCACGTAAAATGGCGGTCCCGTCTCCAGAAATGGTGACGTAATAGAATCAATATGAGGACGCAAACATATCGCAAATGAGGTCGATTGGCGTGATATTCTGTTGCTGACTAGCAATTCTACAATATCAACCACAGCTAGTTTGACCTACTTGTCATGCGCTGAACGAAAAAGATGGCGGCATGTACTTTACCCACAATCCTTTGCGCGCTAAATTTTTTTAATCTGTCTTAAAATAGCGGTAGAGAGTTTTAAAATCCTAAAAAACAAACCGGTACAAGTTTTTAGAGACTAGAGGATTCCTACGTGTTATTTTGACTGTGTTAGGGTCGCAAGGATTGTGGTCAGATGTACAGCCATTTTCGGTATGGTGGATTGAAACAGGAGATAATTAGGTGGTTTAAAAAAATCTAATTAACTTCAGCTCAAGAGAAGTTCGACGCGGTTTGAACGGGCCTTGAGAGATTGTGACCGATAAATGGCTAAAAAACCGGAAGAATCGGAAAATAATTAATGGGAACCCTGATCATTAGAAAGACGACACACTTTACTTTTCATTTTTTTTAACTTTTGACGTAAAACAAAGGAATGTATATATATCTGTACGTTATCAATTCTGGTTCGCAGAAGGTTTTAGATGGAATGTGAAAATTACCGGAGTCGAATATCAACGTCATATTTAAAATATACATATAAAGAGCATTGATAATTTTCATTTCAGTTTGCCCATCTAAATCCAAATATGCGGCGACTAATCTGCATAATGTTAAGCTTCGATATTTTCAGGAAAATAAACTGTGCCATTTAAAAGGAAATGTGCATATAGGCCGGTATAGGCCGGTATAGGCCGGTATAGGCCGGTATATGTAGAGGAAATCGCATGAACGCGATACTATACGGGATTTATAGGCACTGAAATTTGTAAATATCACTCAGTGCCTATAAACCAAGCATAGCATGAGCAGTTCGTGCGATTTTTTAAAATAATATACTGAGAAAACATTTGTTGAGAGCATGCGACTGTGCACTCAATAACCTTTATACATGCACTCGTTATTGACCAATAAGAATCCATGTATTTTGTTGGGTATGTTATAAAATTATATATGGCGGTATAGACTGCTTTATGCCAATATGTATACGCCGGTGTCAGTATATAGCAGTATATGAACCCTAGTAGATTTATAAAGGTTTAAATTATGTGGAAAACACAAAGACGGGGCTAGTCAGTCATGACTGCCTATTTTCATACTGAAAATTCTGAGACGCGCTGTCTTTAAAGCCTTTCTAGATCTTGCTATGTCAACCAAACTTTTGAAAGCTATTGATTTCAAAGTGATATTTTAGACAATAGTGGAACTTTCTATATAGGAAGACTTTTGGTAGGCGAAATTAAAAATCGTCACATCTGGACTTGAGACTCAATAACTTCTTGGTATGATGTCTTTTCACTTTGTAGGTAGCACTTTCTCTGTCAAACTGAAGCTTCGCCGTCCTCCTCCCGGGCGTCCAGGTACAACCGCATTCAACAACATGAAATGCAGCATATGCAGGACGGTAGGTCACGTGATGTGACGTATACTATTACCCACGTGACGCCATTCACTTCGTGTCATATGATTTAGATGCATTATATATGTATGCCCATATTAGGAAACGTCATAGTTAATCACCAAATTTGAATGTGCTTGGTCGACAGATCAAGACGTTGTATCATTGTCATCCATGCTTTCATAGCGCTCACTTCGTCAACACAACGTAAGTATTAATTACATCGACATTAAGATGTACTTAGCTCTATATATAAACTCTTCTAAGGACGATACGCGTAGTGAAATTCGAGAGAATTAAAATCTTTGTTTCGACCTATCAAAACTCCATCTGACTGAAACTACTCAATGTGAGATATGACATGTAACAATTTGAGGCTTAATTGATTGTTGAAAGTTCTCGTGTTTAATGAAACATAACATAAAATACTGGTGTGGCTGTACATGTAGCCTGCGACAGGCCTGTTCACAGGCTAGCGTGGATGGACATTTGAAAGACTGTTCAACTAGTTTGCTTGCAGGTGGAGCAGAACCACTTTCCCTGAGGCTGCTCTCCCTCCTGTAAGTTCAACACCCTGAAAGTGGCCTGAACCACTCTATTTTGCATCCTGGATTGTCACATGCAATCACTGCACTTTAATATCATCTGGTGTCTAGCACAAAGTACAGTTGGAATTTTTGAGCGAGCCACGCTGGAACTTTGATGGTTCAGTTGCTGAATAAAAAATACTGCATTTCCCAATGGTATGTGACAATTTTGTATAGAAACAAAAACAATGGCTAAAATCTTAACTAACGATCGCTACCACGGCACGTCACGGCCCCATGGAATGAAGAAGAGATGAACTGGGCCACCGTCAAATTCCCACCCACTCACATGAACATTGAAAGTACATGTACGTGAAGCAAAAACTGGCCAATTACCATCAAAGGCCCCACATATCCCCACCTATTCCGGGGGGGGGGGGGGGAGTTGGGGTTTCAATTGATAAGTGCATAACGCATTCTATTTGAGAACTAGCCGATCAGATCAGTCAGTTCGTGAAAATAGAACGTGCTCTTAGTATCAAGCAGTGAATTAAAACTCATGTTTGTCGCTTGTGATTCTACAGCAAGGCAGCAAACAAGCAAACCATTGCCAGTATTGTACTCAGGTTTGGATGTGTTGGGCAACATCTTAAGAAACTTGTGGCTCGACTGGCAAAGGACTCGATCATTTCAGCCGGTGGGTATTAATATGAACAGGTGCCGCCTTGTCAAACAAATCAAACCTTCAAGTTTCTCTAAAACAAACTACAAAAATAATATAGCATTTCCCCACCCACAATTCCTTCATTTGCTCTGACGAAGGGCTAACGCTCGATATGTCAGCTGCTACTCGCTTCTTACGGCGGTTATTAGCATACCTTAATCGACTGTTATTTGATTATACCAGTGTTTATCTTCCCGGCCGACGCAGACTCACACTAGTATTTACTGGAAATAGTTATCCATTAATTATAATAATAAATAATAATGGTTTATTAACAGACAGTACTTCCACTGGGTGGCTCTTCGCCTGTTAATCTAAATAATGTAAAATATAAAATGTTGATAAAATATGACTAAGATATAACTGAGATGTAATGATAACCGTACTAAGGATTAAAATATGGCTATACGTAACTATTGTAAAATTAATCAATGGAGTCTGTCGGCAGCGCAGTTCTTTAGATATCCTTTCGATAACCGACAAAATTCAGCAAAAAGGTTATAACCTGGGATAGAAGATAAATGCTTCTTGGACGTCTTGATATGGCTTTCATTCTATTTCTTTCATTTCATTATAACATAGCAACGATATAATGCGCACTCTGATTGGTTGACTAGCCATGAAGAAAAAACAGCTTGTGCACGCTAAGTAGTGCACGGTCTGACGTCACAACCCGGGGAAATTTTTTTCACAGCTTTTTACCAAAACCCAAATGTGAACATTTGAGCTCTTTGAAAAATACACGTGTGAATTGATCCCAAATTGCACGAGAAAACCGTAGGATTACCTTGTAATAACTTTCATGACAAAAATAGACAAACACTGATAATTTCCTTCATTTTCAGTCGCGCGATCGTACGAAAGCAGCTTTGAGCGCGAGCTCTTTCTTCGAAAATGGCGTGATGGTTGCGTCAGCAGCGCGCTCTAAGTAAAATTGAAAACTTTTCACTCAAATCACAGCAGTTTTTACATTTTTCTTAGGCTTTCATTAAAAAAATGTGCCAGAAATACAGGATATTCAATGCTAGAGTACATTTACGTCAGAATTTCAGCAAAAAATATTGATTTTCAGACACTTTATGAAAAAATAATTATATTTTGCACTGGTGTTACAGATTTCTGTGCGCAAGGTTAGGAGAATCTGTAACGTGATCAGAAAAACCCAAAGAGTTTAAGGACGTGTGAAACCTCTGTCTATATTATAAAAGCAATGGTCAATGCTTAGTGTGCGTAAATCGAGTTCTGGATGCACTTGGCCAGAACTCGATTTACGCACGCTAAGCATTGACAATCCTTAATTGACGAAGGGTGAAATAGATGTCGACTGGAATCAATGTGTTAATTGGCTTTAAACAATTAAAGTCCACTCCCATGCTTGATTGAAAGGATATGCAATATTTTTCTTGAAGACTAGATCTACACACAGCTTGTTAATATTTTTTGCACATTTACTTTGATTTCAACCAACCCACACGTGTGCTAGGGTCGTCAGTTTATATGAAAACCACTGAAAATAATGTTCAGTTCCGGCCCGGAACATAAAGGCGTGTCCCTCACCGAGACACAGCTCCTTAAGATATTTTTTATTAGCGCAAACATGAACGGTTAATTGATGGAAGCCAAAACTCCACAGTTTGGGACGCGTAAATTTGTAAGTCCCTGCAACACAGTATTGACGGCTACCAAAGTACTGCTGATGTACTTATTGACTGATTTAACTCAATCAGGAAGTTTTTTAACTCAAATGGCCACTTAGTTTGGTTTGATAATGGTAAAACAGTAAGCAAAAACATCGAACAGGGCCGGTCGGCTTTTTCCGGCCCACACACGTCAAACATGTACGGCCCCCATCGCGTGGCTTTCGTAAATGGTTTGCAAGGAAAGCACGCGCGAGCCGTACGAGTCATACGATAATGATACTTATGATGTCAATATTAGTTTTGTAAAAGCTAAATACTCAAATAAAGTTTTCCATCTATTCAACGCTATGCATAACGATATCTTCTTGCATCCGTATGCCTTATTTAGTCTGCCTGAACCCTGTGTGCCCTAAAGCTCCCGCAGTACCCGCAGCTCCTGCCGCGCCTGGCTGTACCTTGGCTTCCACCTGCCCTGCCACCCCAAGCTGTGGAGTACCCTCCACCTACTCTCCGTGCTCCGCCCCTGTAGCCTATCCAGCACCGGCCCCTGTAGCCTATCCAGCACCTGCTCCTGTAGCCTATCCAGCACCTGCCCCTGTAATGGCACCAGCTAACACATGCCCGTACGGGTGCTCGTCGAGCTGCGCGCCAAATTGTCACATTGCCTGCTGCAGGTCAAAGGTCAGACAGAGGGTGATGCATGGCGGGAGAATTCCATACGGTAAACCAAAGGCCAAGAAAGAGCAACTGTACGACTATTCGTTGGTCTGAGTATTGTCGATAGAGAGGGTAGTCATACAAGAACGCTTACATACTAACTGCACGCCGACACTCAGATCTAACAAGAATGCAAATTTAATCCACCGTATGAAAAAAAGATGGCTGCTGTACATTTGACCACAATTCCTTGCGAACCTAACACAGTAAAACACACGTAGAAATCATCTGTTCTCTTCAATGACAGAGTATTGGCAACAGCACTTGTACTGGCTTGTTTTTAAGATTTAAAACCTCCCCACCGCAATTTTATATAGAATTGAACGTTTTTCGCGCGCGGAGAATTGTAGGTAAAAGTACAAACTGTCATCTTTTTCTGTACGGGGACTTTCACTAGATAAAATACTAATTGCACAATTAAGACACTCTTGCCTATCAAAATTAACCTATAGGAGACTTGAATGATGACGTCACATACTATAACTACCAGAATCCTTTGCATGCTTTCTTTTATTTCTTTGATTTAGACCATTGTCTTGGTATTCTCAAAGGAGTTGAAAAATCTGAATAAGAAAAAGAATTTCAAAAGATTCTGGTAGTTGTAGCTAAAAACGGTTATTGTGATGACATTGTACAACAATCTTAATATAATTTTCAATAGGATACTAACTGCACGACGAATCATATGACATCATACGATATTGACTTTCCGAACAGCGATTACTGACACTGATCGAGTGACACAATGGCGAAAAAAATACAGCTGGAGTTTACAAGTCGCAAAAGAACAAACTAAGAAATAATACTCTTGTGTGTAAGGAATTTAAAACAATTATAGGGCTCAAACCCATAAACGATACGTGATCTTTACGTATTATAGCTCTAACTTCAGTTTGATATGATGGAATCAGGGAATCGAAGTTAACACAATGGGAACCATTTAAATGTCATGGCGTACCGTAGCCTTGCCGTAGCCTTGCCGTACTTTATCCGTATCGATAACCGTAGAATTTGATCGGAACAGAACAGTGGTACCATAGAAGTACAACAATGTTTAATTATAATGGCATCGTACTTTAATTAACTATAGCAGAATTATATCTTCGTTTATACGGAGTTCCTCTGTGTTCGAATAAAGAAAAATGTATTTAATTTAATGTGTATAGTAATAAAGTTGTGCGTTATATAATTCAATATGTTAATTTATTGTTGATGGGAATTCGTGGTTATTCTTCTTCCCCAGCGCGAAAACTATGTGCTTTTAAACTAAGTAAACTAATTGAATTTAGAGGCTAACTGCATGCTAAGAATTTATAGCAACGAAAAATTCAAGTCAAGTGTACAAATAATCATTTTTAACTTGTGAATATGTGAATAATAGGAACGAGTTATCGGGGAATGGGCCTTTTGCAGGAATGCAGTCACGTGGTTGTACTGGAGGGCAAACAAATTAATTCATATATTTAAAGGCACTTGTACGAGAGCGGTAGTCTAATTAGCAAAACCTGTTTGTAAATGCTATTTTCCTCATCCTATCGAGTGTCGATCTTTCTAAAACATCATTTTTAAAGATAGCTTGTCCTCCAGCATCCATGGCAACGCATTTTCCATGTGTGACTCACTCGTTCGCTGGATGTGTAACATGTTTAGCACGGCCAAAAGAGCCGCAATCGATATCCGCACGACCCCATTAACCGGAGCGTCCATCTGTCATATATTCGTGATGCAGCGTGTTTACAGACCGGGTTATTTTTAGATTTCACATCTCGTTGGTCGCTTCCATCGCGGAATGTTGTCAACAAAAGAGGCTTGGTATATAACGTGTTACAAGATACAATGATACGGAGATACCAAGATACAGTGATACAGTGATACGGCGATACGGCGATACGGTGATACGGCGATACGGTGATACGGTGATACAGTGATACGGTGATACAGTGATACAGTGATACGGTGATACAGTGATACAGTGATACAGTGATACAGTGATACGGTGATACGGTGATACGGTGATACGGTGATACGGTGATACGGTGATACAGTGATACGGTGATACAGTGATACGGTGATACAGTGATACGGTGATACAGTGATACAGTGATACAGTGATACAGTGATACAGTGATACAGTGATACAGTGATACAGTGATACCAAGATAAAGTGATATAGTGATACGAAGATCTCAAATTTCATTTTTTAAGCGGACGCTAAATACACTCAGGTTTTACTGCATTTAATGAGAACCTCTATTAACCGTAGACCCAGCATGAAACGGATTGTTGTCTGGGTCACTTGAGCTCTTGCAGCCGTGGCGTGATGGTAATAATAATAATAATAATAATAATAATAATTACAGTTTTTAGATACGCATTTAGCATACGCCTCAATGCGTTTACAATGATAAAACCATATACAATTCATGTGAATATTACATATCAATAACTAAGTAATAATGTATATACTAATTGTTATAATTAACACATAATTCATAGAAATTTAAAAATTAAGTTAAGTTACAGAAATGCTTCTTTAAAAAGGTAAGTCTTGATCCTAGATTTGAATAAGTTTACAGAATCCGTATTCTTAATGCTTGCCGGCAGGCTATTCCATTGCTTAGGAGCCGCTATAGAAAATGCCCTATCCCCATATGTTGTAGTAGATGAACTAGGTACGACTAGAAGGCCTTGAGAGGCAGAGCGTAGGGAACGCCTTGGAACGTAAGGTTCCAGTAGACTAATTAAGTACGATGGAGCGCAGCTATTAATAATCTTAAAAGTAGTGAGTAAAACTTTAAATATTATCCTATATTTAACGGGGAGCCAGTGTAATTTGTGCAAGATCTCTGAGTTTAGTTCTCGTCACTAATCCAGCGGCTGAGTTCTGCAGGCGCTGCAATTGATCTATTTCCTTTGCTGGTAGTCCATATAATAAACTATTACAATAATCTAACTTTGATGTTATGAAGGCATGGACTAGACGTTCTGTGCTATACTGATCAAGATATTTCCTGACCCTCCCGATGTTTCTGAGAGCCAGCGAAGCAGAGCGGCAGACATTATTAACACGTCTGGACATAGTGAGATTTTTATCGAAAATAACTCGAGATTACGTGCTTCCTTACTAATAGGTACAGAGCGTTGACTTACCGTGTAGGACGAACTTTTTGCGGGAGGAAAATTTTGCGGATTGCCGACTCAATTTGTTTTGCGGGAGGAAATTTTGCGGATCGAGACAGCTAAAATTTCTGCTGGGAGGAATTTTTTGCGGATTTCTGGTCAAGTATAAATAAAATTCAAGGCAGTATCGGTATTAAATTGAAATTTTACTTCCTGACTTTCGACGGTAAGTTTCTATAGTTGTTGTTCTAGCGCCAACATGAACATAAACAACGACAAAACCTGAGGGAATTATTGTACGTTCTTGTAAAAACGTATTAGTCGATTATGATAACAGTCTCCGTTTCTTTTGAGGACGTGTCTGGAGTTGAATCGGGAATACAGATGCCTGTTGTGCCGGTCGCCTCGGAGTTATGAGAGCACGCTTTATTTGCTGCAGGAATTAAGTCTGTAGATTAATCCATTGCGTACATGTACTTTGGAATTGACTGTATGTTGTCAGTCTTTATTTACGACAACTGACGTTGAACGTGACACAGAAGCGGGAAAGTACGGTTTTCCGTGAGAAGCCGGCTATGTGAGAAGAAAAATGTATTTTATTAACTTTGGCTGGCGTTTCCTATTATGTTCAATGTTAAAAAGTTGCTGTTAACCCGATATAACCATTAAAACAAGATTTACTATTTTTTCTCTGGGAGTATATTTTTGCGGCGGAAAATTTTGCGGGAGGTTTTTTCTGCGGGAGTTTTTTTTTGCGCCGGATCGAAGGAAATCCGCAAAATCCGCAAAAATTAACTCCCGCAAAATTTAACTCCTACACGGTATGTTGATACCGGCTATGGGAGTAAGAGTTACGAATCGAGAATGAAAATGTACTATTTCAGTTTTAGTTGGGTTACAACTAAGTTTGTTTTCAAAGAAAAAACCCTGAATATTAGATATTCAGATATACTTTGTTCACGTCTGCATAGCAGGCTAGCCACAGATCCATAGAGAAAGGTTTCCGCATTTTAACCAATGAAATTTATTTGCGGTTTTCGGAGATTGACATAACTGTCAACACGTCAGCCTCGACAATTTATAGTTTCGAAATGTCGGCCGGATTTTACATAAAAGAAAAGTAAAGAAAATTTAAGACCTTAGTATGGTACTTGTATTTCATCTGTTTCTTTGAAGTTTGTGCTACGACTAAGGCCGTGGTCACACTTGCGCTACGCAAAGTAATACGTTCGTTGTTACTATAGAAATAGCGTACTCTGCCCGCGCTAGCATTATTTTTTCCAAAAAGTCAAGTATTCAAGATGGCGGCGAATCAACTGTGGAAAGTGTCATTTTGGCGGTAAGTCAAACGCTGGTCATGAGCTTTTCTTCTACGTTTCGTCACATATTTTAACATGAATAAAAATTAGAAGTATCGATTTATCGATTTATCTTGATCATTGAGTCATTTTGGTGATGTTTATAGTACTTTTAGCCCTATATTTTACGGTGGAAATTATTACTTCTCAATGTGAATGAGTTTCTCAAAAGCACGCATTAGAGACTTGGAAACTTTGACAAAACCCATCGACGAATCTTCCTCTGAAGTTGAGAAATCATTCCCCAAATGTGTATGATTAAAACTGTGTGAAAGCGCCTCTAAGCGCCACCTATCTTCGATCTGAATTTTTGACTTGAATTTGGGAAAATTTTGGCGATAATAGGCTAAACTGCATAATACAACACCGCTGCAGTGCCACTTAAAAAGATACTTGAAAACTTCGCTAAATTCTTCATTATAATTCAGGTGTATTTAGACTCGTTCTATGAATGATTTTGGGTTGAAAAATTATTTTAATTTTTAATTTTGGGGGTTCAGCTAAGAAGGTTTGTATGAAAATTTGAGAAAAGGAATTATACTGAGCAAAGTGGCATTGTACTGTTATTCAACTGTCACTATACATGTCAGCTATTACCTCAATTTTTTATTCATTTAATTATTCTAACAGATGACAGAATAATTACCAGCCCAGCAAGAGAGGTCACAGTGGTGCTACAGGGGATACCCCTGGAAAGCCAGCTAAAAAATTGTATTGAGGTCGGCTAGTGAGACAAATGAGAGGAAAGCAAGAGCTATTCACAACTTTTTTAAGCAAATAATTTATTTTCAAAATACCTTTCTTATGCACTTATCAGCAGCTTCCTCCATGGATAGACTCCCAGGCCGACCAGGGGGATAAGTTGGGGAATAAAAGGGGATTGAATGTAAGTTTTGCCCCTGGGTAGGGGAAAATGCTTGACTTTGTTTGAAGTTCCAAGATAAGGGTGGGGGAATTTGTTAGATTATAATCTCACATAAGAGGGATTTTTCGTTTAAGGAAAGCGTGAACCAGGGGACTTTGACTAATCGTGAAGTTTGTTCCACCCTTTTTGCAATCCCCTTGATCGTCCCGGGGTCTACCCCTGGGGGAAGCTACTGATAAGTGCATTAGTTGATTATGTGAACCTAAATTATACATGTGGAAATATTTAAATTATCTAATTTAATATAAATGGAAACAATGAAACAATTAATATTTACATGTACAATGTATGTACCGTAATTACAATGTATTTCATAGGACAAATCAACCTGAATGATAGAAAAGCTAATTAATGCTTAAAGGGATACCCGAGTGAAAAACATATTGGGGCTCAAAAGAATCTTCAACATGTTCTTTGTTCAGAAAATGTATTAAAATTTGATCAAACGTTTTTAGTATTAAGAACGAGCACCTCAAAGTTGGCCCCGCGAAGACATGGGCGCCGCCATCTTTCTTTGCATTTACGGAAGTGACGTCACTTCGTCCCACCAGCGTTCTCACTCTCTCACTTATTAGGTGTTTTTAGGATGATAAACGCCTTAACTGTACCTCACATACATTGTAGTTCTTATACTTATTCAGAAGTCACTCGAGTCTTTTAAGCCATGTTGTTTTGCTGTTATTAAATGGCAGTTACGAGACCTTGTTGTTCGTCTGATAATTTCTCGCCTTCCCAATGCTTTTCTTCCTCCTCCCAGTCTTCTGAACTTTTCTCATAATGTCGTCTTCATCATAATTCCGGTTTCTGTAAGAATTCCTCTGCAATCTCGATGAAAATATATCCACTTTAATTCCGAGCGTGTGAAAATCATACAAAGACAAGTTGCCGCGATACGCTGGTGGGACGAAGTGACGTCACTTCCGTAAATGCAAACAAAGATGGCGGCGCCCATGTCTTCGCGGGGCCAACTTTGAGGTGCTCGTTCTTAATACTAAAAACGTTTGATCAAATTTTAATACATTTTCTGAACAAAGAACATGTTGAAGATTCTTTTGAGCCCCAATGTGTTTTTCACTCGGGTATCCCTTTAAACATTGATGACTTCTGTCTTCTCTTCATAACTTATATTAATGATCTCCCCTCTTGTGATCTATTCTCAGAAGTAAGAATGTATGCTGATGATACCAGCCTTACAGTAGCTGATGCAGACCCAAATGTTCTAGAGCAACAAATGAACCATGACTTGATTAAGGTGCACATACATGTATGGTTAAAGGCAAATAAACTTAGTTTAAATATAGTAAAAACTAAGTTTATGTTAGTTGCAAGTCGGCATAAAATAAGACACCTTGAACATAATTTCATAATAAAAGTTGATCACAAATCCTTAAAGAGTGAACAAACTTACAAATATCTTCATGTAGAGTTGAGATTGATGAGTCCCTAACATGGAAACAACAGGTGGATAAACTTTCTAAGAACATTTTAGGAGGGATTGGAGCTTTAAAACGAGTTAGAAGCCTTATACCATTTGAGACTTTAAATACTATGTACAATTCCCTCGTACTACAATATTTCGATTACTGTAGTGCTGTATGGGGAACCTCATGTGGTAAAGGGCTATCGGATCACCTTCAAAAGCTCCAAAATAGAGCTGCCAGAGTGATTACCTTTCCTAATTATGATGAATCATCAGCTGGGCTACTGGATGAGCTTAAATGGGACAATGTTGAGAACAGAAGATGCAAACAACTTGCAATTTTAATGTTTAAAACATTAAACGGGACTTCACCACACTATTTGCATAAACTATTTGCAAATTCAAACACTGTACACTCCCATAGTTTAAGAAATTCAGCACATAATATTTTTATAAAATGTCCACAGACTGAAGCTGGTAAACACTGTGACAGCTTTCAGTATCAGGGGGCCGTTCTCTGGAATAGCTTACCAGCTGCAGGTACTTAGGTCCATCACCATCCAAAACCAGCCAGACCTAT
This sequence comes from Actinernus sp. WN-2022, assembly GCA_030867875.1. Classification (NCBI taxonomy): domain Eukaryota; kingdom Metazoa; phylum Cnidaria; class Anthozoa; order Actiniaria; family Actinernidae; genus Actinernus; species Actinernus sp. WN-2022. The sequence goes on along the minus strand of JAOWCC010000577.1, from coordinate 103,631,271 downwards.
ACAATTTTAAGAGGTAATTAGGTCCATCAGACCTTAGACAGACGTCATCACTGACAAATCTCAAATATGCTACCATGACTTTTCGGGGTGAGCACTTATAGACACGGCGTCCTTGTAAAGCAGGGACATTTAATTTAATTTTAGTTTTTATCATAATTTATTATAGTAGTAGTAGTAATTATTATATTAGCTGTAGTCAGTAGTATATTTAGATACCATAGTATATAGCCATTTCCATAATTGTACTTGTATCACTCCTGAAGGACCTACCGTGTATAAATAAAGTTATAATTATAGCTAATGTGAATCTTGTTCTTAGCCAGCATAGCAGCACAAGGAGCTCCACTGTCCCCCTCTCCCTCCCTTGCACTGCTACATAGGCTATATATATTGTTCTGTAAAATTATTTGTCTCGGTAAAATTATATGCTGGTTTAGTATCCCATCTATATAATTATGCACAAGCAGCTGGAATGTCACTCTCTTATGTTCCTGTATCAAAAGAAACAAAAGCCAAATGTTATAAAGGGTAGGAAACTTGTTGCATTGACTATCATGTTTAAAGCAATTCTGGACTTGGTTGCTTAGAAATCAGACATGATAGCAAAAATCTTGACAAAAAGCAGAAAACAATATACCAGTATACAACTGTATATATATACAGTCAATGCCAAAAAGGTTGTCCAGCAGAATATAATATAATACTATAATATCCATTGTTTTGGGCTATTGTCTAGGCCAAAACAAAAGGCCAAAACAATGGATATTGTAGTATTATATTATGTTCTGTTGGACAACCTTTTTGGCATTGACTGTATATATATATATATATATACAGTCGTTGCCGTTAATGTTGTCCTAGACATATCCACATATTGATTTATAGCCTTTGTTCAGTTCGCACCTTTTACATAAAGAACGGTAATCAGCCGTGAACGCGCCCTTTGTATTTGGTCACAAAGAGCCACGGTGGTCTAATGGGTAACACTCTTGCTTACCAGTTCGAAGCCCCGAGTTCAAGTCTCAGTATCGGCATTTTTTGTTCCTTGTCTTTTTGTTTTGTTTACATAAGTTTCTTTTTGCAGTTTCTTTTTTTATATTAGATAAGAACGGACGATGTAGCTAAAATAATACTTTCAACCTGAAACGGTCTCAACTTTTCCCAGACTTTCAAAGTAGATAATTATACCAGTACTGACTGAGTACGCCCAAATTACGCTATTTTCGTTTAGAACGGTGTAGCGATTCTGTTGATGGTTGTGGGTTTGAAAGAGCGTAATTTGTTTTTCTTACACTGTGCCGGGCTTACATGTATATACCAGAAAAAGTTTTGAAAATGCTAGATACCCACTGATTCAAAGTATTATATCTTTGTTTAGAAGTAGGAAGCGATTTTAGCAAGTGTTATTAATTTTATTCGTACTGATTTTCTGAACTTAGGCAGACTGAGCGAGCGACCTCATTTTTTCCCCTCGAGATTTCGAAAACATCGGCCGCGAGACACGGAGCGGACAGTTTTGAAAATATCCGGTAGTCCAGAAATTGTCCAGAATTCTCTTTGAAACCCATAGTAATGATTGCATAAGTTGACGAAGCTTTTTTCTTTGTGAAGGAAAAGAACTCACATGGAATTAAAGCCGTGTACTCGGCGTAAGGTTTATGAGTGTTTGACAAACGATAACAAACTTTTGAAGCTACGCCATGGACGATGTCGATGATCAAAATACTACATTCCCTGCGGTAGTCGAAGCTTTTGCAAAAGAAATGTTCGAACATCCCTTAATAAAATATATGTGGATGATAGGTGTCCTCGGCATTTCAAAGGTTAAAAAGAACTCCGTTCTTGTTATCAGGTTTGAAATAAAAGCTTTTAAGGGAATTCAGTCAGAAAAAAAGGGGAAAAAGAAATGAAATAAATCTTCGCAGTAACAAAAATGCCAATACTGAGACTTGAACTCGGGGCTTTCGAACTGGTAAGCAAGAGCGTTAACCATTAGACCACCGTGGCTCTTTGTTACCAAATACAAAGGGCGCGTTCTCGGATGATTACCGTTCTTTGTGTAAAAGGTGCGAACTGAACAAAGGCTATAAATCCATATATGCATATGTCCAGGACAACATTAACGGCAACGAAGTAACTCCTGACGAGTGAGGACTTTGGTCCCCACGAAACAGTATTGTAGAGCGAAATATGAATCAACCAAAAATTTAAATACTCCGAATCCTTAGTATATATATATATATATATATATATACAGTCAGTTGCAGAAACGTTGTCCAACAATATACACATACCATCTGTAAGTACAAATCATATTTAATGCCAATAAAATATACATAACATTATGAGATGTCTTCAAAAATATATGTTTCAATAGGCCTGACCCAAGAGGTATCTGAAGAATGCATTTCAGACGTGATGTGCAAACCTGTTATTAACAGGAAATGCAAATGATTTTTCACCCTTCCCCCCTCCGTTTTGTAAGGTTCACAGATTTTACCCCAAATTCTAAAGCAACATCTTGCATTTGGCATGTATAGTGTTAAAACAATGATTTAACGCTGAACGAGGCACTTTCAATCTCTGCATGGCTGTCATCGCCTAGCGGAAAGACTTGTGCGACAAGCTATTTAACAAGATCCTACAGCCCAACTCACGACTGAACCATCTCATACCACCGACCAGGGCTAGCGCCCACGGCCGTTCGCTCCACAACGGTAGCCGCTCTTCGCTATTTAGGTGCAATACCGAGCGCTATAAGCATCGGGCAGAATCAGGCGACATTACGTAGTCACGTGACACGATCAAGCGCGCTGGATTTAAATTTCTGCTCCAGCGCACATGCCAAATAACAAAGAAAACTGCCTCAAACTGGTCTATGCCCTGAAAATATTGCCAATTTTGGGGTTTAAAAACTGATATCCACAAAAATGTAAACACGGGATTTTAAAGTAGGGATGTTACGCTGCAATTTCCACTAATTTGGGGGTAGATTAAGTGGAATCTGCTGCCATTAAATAAAGGCTGAAGTTTGGGTTATTTCAGGTCGAAAACGTATGGAAAGCGTTCTCATTTGCTATTCAGGACTTATTTTCTCACGAAGTCTAATATCATTAAAAATTGTAAAAACGGGAAAATATTATTTTATAACTTATCTGTTATCGAGCGTTCTTTTATCGAAATCCGTTAAATATTTCTGCCATTAAGGTTTAAAAGTATTTCTAGCAGTGAAATTGTCCTTAATGCTTGCATATTAATCGATCTTTCAAAACTCCCGGGAGACCGGCAAGCTATAATAAGCTCCGCCTCCTGGGTTAAAATAGAAGAGACCGAAACAAAGGGCGGCAGTGGAAAGCTAATTAGTCAATCGAGTTGGATAATCATATCAGCGGTAGCGCCTGGGTTTTGAATTTGACAAAACTGCAATAACAAATAAATGCCAAAGAACTACATCAAAAAGTAAAGACGCATCAAGAGAAACTTTGCATTCGAATTTTATTCTCTATATCACTGTTAGCGTTGTAATTAGAATTACAATCTGATATAAAAAGGAAAATATTTTCACCGATCACGGACTTTATTTATTTTTTACTCTTTCTACACCAGCGTTATTTGTCTTACGCGGTTTGTAGCGTAGTGAATCCTACAGAATACAAACTATACTTTCTTCAGGAAAACTCGAAATCATCCCGATTCTTGAAAAATAACAATCCTGGATTCGGTAAGCGTTTTCACTAGAAGAAAATACCGGGCACTTATGAAACGATTTTGACAAGAAATTTCGGCCCGAATTTTGTATTTATCGCGCTGAGTTATAGATTTTTGCTTGCCTTCACCAATTCTTAAAATTCGTTAGAAAGCTCGAGACTACACAAATCCGGGATACACCGTTAAACACTAGAAAACTATATCGGAATTCACGTTCCCACTTCCAATCCCGGATTCGTTTTTATCGCACATTCGATTCATCGAAAAGTATCCATGTGTTAGGACCAGCTTCTGATCAGTATTATAGTTAAGCGGCACTTTGCCTTTGGTATAAAACCAACGCGCTTTGTGAAATGACAAAACTTCAACGAAGAAAACAAGTTCAGAAATCAAGAGCGCATCACAAGCGATTAAACAGACGGATTTTTTATGTCTTAAGCTTTAAAACGAGACCTTTCCCACGATTATGTGTGGCCTAGAAGCGAACTGTTCCGAAAAATAATTTTCGGCTTTACTGATTGAACTCGAGTTGTGATTCTTTTACTGATAATATCTAGACTTCTAAGTGGTCAGATGAGCTTCAATTATATCTTATTTTAAAGCTACAAAAGTACATACATCTGTTTCTAAACCTTTAGGTCAGTGATGCGAACTTCTGAATATGATCGTTATTTTATGTTTAGTAAAGTGCTGTGATCTGAACCAACTCGTATTTTGACTTTAAAGCTACAAAATTACAGAACTGTTTCCACGCAGTTTTATGATGCGCTCTCAAAGTGAGTGATCATGACTTTTCGTGTTTAACAAAGCGCTTTGGTCAAGAGTTAAAAAAACTTTTATAGCTTGTATGGAGTTTGAAATCTTTCGCTTGGATAGCTCGTGCGAACAATGCCGAGGTTCACTTTTATTTAACTAGTTTCACAAATATGGCACTAAAATAAAGATTGCTGAATTTGACTTAGGCTTTTCGAATAAGCTCTAAATACAGACATTATACTCCATTTTAATTTTGACATGAGTCAAACCTCGAACGCAAACGAAATAGGTTTGGAACTCTTCGCGCGATAAAACTTATAACCCAAGTAGCCACGGCAAACTGATTTTGCGGTGATCTTTTACTGTAACCGAGTTTACCTATTTACCCAAGGTCTATTGAAATCTCTTAAAGAGCTTTGGGATTTCAGTTAGTCCCATGACAAGATAGATGACAGTGATTGACAGGCCCAAGAGCAAGTATGGGAATGAGATATTCCCAGAAGGATTCCCTAGCAGCCAATCACAAGCGCTTTGCTGAATATCTAATAAGGCGTATCATAATTATTCATATCTCACGGACGCGAGTAAATGTTGCCTAAAACAATGGGATTCTACCCGATGAGCGTAGTTTTCCCCCGGCAATGTGCGCCAATATCCAATAAACTGTGTCCCAGCATATCTTGCGGCCAAAACGAAAAGGGCGACGAATTTTTACGTTAGAAAGGAACGTCGTAGCGAGTTTTCATCAAAATGTTACCCATAGAAAACTGCAGGTGGTCTTCTTGATTTGGTTGACATTAAAGTTCAGAAGGAAAAATGATAGCGAAAACAAAATTTCAAAACGGCCTAACTTCCCCTGAACTTCATTTGCACGAGTCATACATAAAAAAAGTTCTAGTTGGGCGAAATTATATAAGATAGGCTGGTTTTTATTTCTTTATATATTTGCTACATACCAAATACGATTTAATGATTTAATGATTTGACGATTTGACGATTTGACGATTTGACGATTTGACGATTTGACGATTTGACGATTTGACGATTAATGATTTAATGATTTAATGATTTAATAATTATCATTAGAAATTATTATTATTAGTAGTAGTATAACTAAAGCAAAAACTATATAATAAAGTTAACTATTAAAATACATAAGGTGGCATGGTGAGAAGGTTGGCTTTTTCCTATCTATGACCACGGTCACGGTAACCAGTGTACACTCTCAATTGCAATTCATTGGAGTTTGTTCAATAATCGTCTCTCAATTCGAAAGAGAATAGAGAAAGACATGGTTACTTTACTTACCGGCTTAGGCTCGGTCGGTACAGATATAAAATGTGCCCTCGGTCTTGAAAGTATTCGGTCTGGGGTCTCGATCAGTACATTCAAGACCTCGGGCACAGTCTATACAGACTTCCCTGCCATATTTGTTATTGTTGTTATTTCAAATAAAATTGGTTCGCAGGTGAGCTACTTGTACCTAACACCATAACTGCAAGAAATGACAGTTTGTTTCTGGTGGGAAATAAAAGATTCAATGATGATCTTGCAAATCCATGAGTAAGAAGGTCAAAGGAGAGCAAGAGATGAATCAGTTTATGGACTCGTAATTTCATGAGATCTCATCTTAAAAGGAAATCGTTATACGCATCTTGCCGGAAAGGAGTAAATTACAGGTAAGGCTAAAACCTCCATTGAAGAATACCTTAGACGTCGATTAACCAGGAAAGGAGTGTGTAAACCTCTTGACGAGGGTTCCATCTTGTTAGCAGCTGATCCTACGTTACGTCCTTTTATGATCATGAATGAACTATACAGCGTTGACTTACACGACAAGTAACATTGTAACCAGAAAGCATTACAATAATAGTTTTGATACTAACATGTTTTATATCCAATGTACCAGCGATTGCTTGTTTGCATTCTAAGTTTGACTAGCTTAATATGTACTTCTAGTCTACCAGCGTACTTTTTGATTCGTACGATTGCCCAGTTTGTTTGGTGTGATGTCGTTTTTACTCATATTTGAAGTTAGAATGGCTTCCTTTCCACATTGTTTTATTAATGTTCACCGTTATTACGTATTTTCAGATATGGCTGCTCTTCAAGTAATCCCCATTCTGTTCTTAGTGGTTGCCGTTATCACCAACAAAGGCAAGTGATTTATAAAGTACTAGTAAATACCAGCGGGAAGGCGTAAAAGGAGAAACGTAATAAAGGAATTTGAACAGTCCGTCTTGCAACTTGGGGCTGAAGCTGGTTAATATGTGTTCTGCACCAATTGAAAATGATTTTGAGCAAATACATTAGTCAATACTGAACTGTCTTATGTTCAACTCATAAACTTGATATGGATACACCTTAATTTCGACATCAAAAATGTTGTTATACTGTACACAATTCAAAAATGGTTAATTGTCACTGACAAATTAAGCGACAAACGGCAAACAACAAATAACAAATGGCATTCCCAGATCGCAATAGATTGTGTTTTTATTAAGAACAAACTTTTGGGTAAAAGCATGAAGACGATCGAATATTAACGTTTCCTTCAAATCGATTTACGAATTAAATCGTGATTTATCCGTTTCGCATAGCAGGACAATTATAACCACAATCCTTTGCTATTTGCCGTTACAACCTTTTTGAACATTTATACTTTGTAGAATAAAGCCCAGGGAAAATGGTTGCAACATCTCGGCATCGATCATTGACAACATCGGTACAACATTATTGAAACCAATGTTGAAACCGTTTGATCTGTTTGATCTGACATGGCCTGAAAACATTTCCGAGAACGATAGCAGTTAATTAAAATGTTGAACAGTGTGGAAACATTTTGTTCTCGGAATCAGTTGAATCGATGTTCAAACAGTTTGACACGCTGCTTTCCGGCACTGATATCTTTCAACAAAATAATGTTGAACGAATTTTGAAGCGGAGATGTTGAAACCGTTTGAAGTTAATGACATTGGCCAAAACCAAATTGCATTGTGGTTATAACAGTACAACTTTGTAGAAAGGGTAAAGTACGACGTGATTCGAAAATTGTTCCACTGAAATTGCATTCATAGTATTTGTCTCTCAATTTCTAACGAGACCTGAAACAACCATGGGGGCTTATCAAAGTCAGGTCCCGGCTAACCCACAAATCGAATTAGAATTTACCGTGTTGGTTTTTTCGGGGGGAGGAAAACCGGAGAACCCGGAGAAAAACTCTCGGAGCAAGGGCGAGATACTTACACCGTCTTACACTGTTTTTTTATCCCTAGCTTTTCAGCTACAACCACATTCCTGATTATTCTGTGTAGTCCTATTGACTAAGTCCTATGTACTCACCCGGTGAGAAACCTCTTTGAAATAGAAGTTAATTTATTTAAACATGATTCAATACACAGGTGTATCAGGATATATCGATGAAGGAGAGTATGAAGAGAATTTAACAAATCCAAGACCTACAACACGAATGCCAGCCACAAACAGAGGTCGGTTGTTGTTGGTTATCGATGTTCAAACATAACTGACATATAGAGCGGATTTCATACGAATATTAATGTCCTTCAAATCAATTTATGAATTAAATCGTAGTTTATCCGTTTCGTATAGCTGGACAGTATAAGCACAACCTTTGTCATTTCTCCAAGACAACAATATTTGTAGGATTATGTTGGAATATTCCAAAACCAAATTGCTCTGTGGTTGTTTCTATGAATTCCAAACTGATCTGCACATGCATCCCCCCGGGTGGCATTTGTGGCATGTTTGCCTTTCTTTAATCAGAGCATTGCAATTGCTTTGGAACGAGTGCAGATCTCTTATAAACATTGCTGTAAAATTCGCTACCTTCGACTCTCTTTGTCCAATTCCCCAGACCCGGCCAACGTTTCCGCTTTGCTGGAAAAATGTCCCACTGGCCCCGGGACAGACTGAGTTAAGTGTCAAATGCCATGGGGGTCAAATCCCCCGGGGGATTGGAAGGTTTGGAATTGATAGAGACATCTGAAATTTGAAATAGATGTAAAGTTCGTTAAACATGATTCAATACACAGGTACAGGATATATCGATGAAGGCGAGTTTGAAGGAAATTTAACAACTCCAAAACCTACAACACGAATGCCAACCAGAAGAAAAGGTATGTTGTTGGGTATCGATGGTTCAGACATAACTAACATAGAGCGGATTCCATATATGAATGGAGAAAGAATGCAAAAAAACAGGCATTTTGCAGGGAACCACCTGACTCGCAAACATTACATGGGTTGAATCCATCATATTAAATTTAATGTTGTGGATTGAACCCTGACCTAATTGTAATCTAAGCAATCTCTCATTACAGTCAGAACACGTTGTTTACCTAGGTGGGTGAGACCTCGTCGTTTACCTGAGAATTGTTTACTGACGGTTAGGAGTAGGTTTATGGTACGGGTTAGGATTATTATGTTAAAAGTTGGAGTCGTTCCATCGCAAGTTCCTGTGGCTGCATGATTGGTAAAGTTCTGCTCTTGCACACCGAAGGTCTCGGGTTCTAACCCCGCGGCGGATAATCAAAAGGTATAAGATATAAAAGTAAGATATATCTTTTTAATTAGACAAATTGAACTTAGAGAGGGATAATGCTAAAAGGGGTTAGCATCCTAGGAAGGGATAAGGAGATCGTGAAATAAATTAATTTAATTATTTTTATGATTATGTTCATGCGCGAGATTGCTTAGATTATCATTCGATAAGGGTTGAACCCACAACATTAAATTTAATGTAACTGGATTCAAGCCATTAATAATGTTTGCGAGTCAGTTGAGGGACAGTCACATGCTGATATATCACTTCAATAACCAGTAAATTGCGCTCGTGATCCAATGGGAAAGGCTTTACTGGAAACAGTCACGTGCTGATATATCACTTCAATAACCAGTGAATTGCGCTCGTGATCCCATGGGAAAGGCTTTACTGGAAACCAGTCACGTGCTGATATGTCACTTCAATAACCAATGAATTGTGCTCGTGATCACATGGAAAAGGCTTTACTGGAAACAGTCACGTGCTGATCATGACATATCACTTCAATAACCAATGAATTGAGCTCGTGATCCCATGGGAAAGGCTTTACTGGAAACCAGTCACGTGCTGATATATCACTTCGATAACCAATGAATTGTGCTCGTGATCACATGGAAAAGGCTCAGTACTGGAAACAGTCACGTGCTGATATATCACTTCAATAACCAATGAATTGAGCTCGTGATCCCATGGGAAACGGCTTTACTGGAAACCAGTCACGTCCTGATATATCACTTCGATAACCAATGAATTGTGCTCGTGATCACATGGAAAAGGCTCAGTACTGGAAACAGTCACGTGCTGATATATCACTTCAATAACCAGTGAATTGAGCTCGTGATCCCATACATGAAAGGCTTTACTGGACGGCAAACAAACTTCAAAACACAGTTTTAGAAATATATAAAATCGATGTTAGCCAATAACACTATCGATATGGTACAACGATGTCAATGCCTTTAAATATATGAAGTCAGATTTTTTGCCGTTCAATACAACCACGTGATTGGAACAAACAGACTGAATGGCCGGGAAGCTATTATTTTGAGGTTATGGTATTATACCATGGCGTGTCATAGCTTTGCCTCTTGTACCAAATTCACTCTAAGAACTGTCAAAGCACAAAAAACCCTCCACACTCAAGGAGAAGTGGCGAAATCTCGATAACTTTATTTCAGTACTCACTTTTACGGATATTATTTTTTTCCCTTAATCTGATTTACTTCATTTGCAGTTGAAACACCTCCTCCGCAAACCCTAGAATGTAAGTATTTATAAAAACAATACTATTTAGATAATCATTGATGATCATTTATCGGGTAAACTGAAGATATCATGTAACTTAAAACGTGACTAGTGATAAATTAAAAGGGATCACTAGAGAATATTTAACTTAACACATAGCCGCGCGGAGATGTGGAATTTATATTCGAGTGTTCAACTCGATATCTCACAAGTGAGCGCAGAAAACGAGTGAGATATCGAGTTGAATAGGAGAAGATAAATTCCATATCTTCAAGGGTCCATGTATTATTCTGTTTATTTTATAATCAATACTAAATAATAAGCACAATATTACTGAATCAATTTTATTGAACGATAAGGTGAGAAGATATTGAATAAGAGGCGATATATCGTATTTTTTACGTGTGCTCAGATAATTATCACTGTTGCTCATAAAATAACAACATATTAACTATCATACACGGTCCATGTTATGTCACAGGTAGACAGTATTTTGTGTCTATCATGCTTCAAAAGCCTCCTCCCGGTCCACCTCACAGTGAGCCATACCAAGAAATGAAATGCCACATCTGTGACAATGTGAGTATTGACGTCACTATTGATCCATTTTAAACAATAAACAATACCAAATGCGTGCTCTGATTGGTCGATAGCCATATACTATTAAAGTACAATGCAAAGATGACGTAACGTTTTACACGAAATCATTACAAATGACGAAAACAACAGTTACGTACTTTGTTGTTTTCGTCATATTTTGGAAAATGTCTATGCCATGCCTGAACTAACTACCACATGTTCTATTCAAGATACGAATGATTTATCGATGCTACCCCTGCTTTACCTCACTGGAATTTCAAAATATCACGTAAGTCTAAAATATTTTTTGTAGTTTTTGTAACGTTCCAGGGGTGGATGCAGGACGGAGCGAGGTTGAACGGAACTATAATTCAGATCATTTTGAAATCTAGACATTCTGAAATGCGATTTCATGCAGTGATCTCCGATACCAATAAGGGGGATTGCAATCACCTGAATCCCCTGACCCCTATCCCCTGAACTCTCCACCTGAACCCTCCTCCTGATCCCTCCCCTGAGCCCTGCCCCTGAACCCTCCCTCTTAACTCTCCCCCTCAACCCCCTGAATCCGCCCTTGCGTTCAACTATTAAAGTCCGTGATAATAATATTCACATGAAAGAAATGACGTAGGTTATACATTTCTTCTTACTTCGTGCTTTCAGCCATCTTCCAAACAACCATTCAGCAGCTAACTTTCTAATGAAGTTCAGTTGCCATGGCAAGCATTTGAAAGTTTTGGAAGCCATCCTCAAGCCACATAGTATTATAAAAGCAGGTAAGAGATATATGCTTGACTTGAATGCTATCCCTGGTGCTTTGTTTGGCGACGTTATAAGTCAGTTGTCAGAAAACCTGTTTTAAATACATATCGTTTTGAAAAAAAAAAAATTGGAACATTCCATAGAGCCAAAGTGCGTCTTTCGAGCACTCTATTGGCCTAGGAGAGCAAGCGCTCTAGGGAAGCAAGGATGACCAAGTGGTGCTCGCTTCTCACCTCTGTGACCCCACGTTTGATTCCCTAACCCGGCGCCATACGTGAATTGAGTTTGTTGGACAGGTATCTTACCCTTGATTCAAGAGTTTTTCTCCGGGTTCTCGTTTTCCATCCTCCATGAAAACCAACCTAAATTCCAATTCCCCGGAGTTCGTCGGTTAATAAGAGGTATATCCTGACACCTTAACTAACTCAACATATCTTTTTCATTGAAGAGTGCCGAGACCCCGTGTGTCCTAAGCCAGTTCACCAGGAAGTTCATAATAAAACAGCTCCATGTCATGAAGTGGGACCTTGCGCTGTACCGGTCTGTATAGGTACCACTCCATATATAGTAACGCCCTACCCGACACCCTGTCCAATCCAATACCCTATTCAGGTTGTTCATACCGCACCCGCGGTTCATACCGCACCCGTAGTGCACACACCTCCTGTGCTCAGCCCTCATGAGGCTCATTATCCTATGGTGCATTATCCCGACACTCACTACGTAGCGGGGATCAGTTCCCCGGTACATGAAGCCCCTCAGCATGACAACCCACCGGACAATCACCACCCAGAGAATACTGATGAACACTATGTAGAGAATAATGAAGAATCGGAAGAGCATGAAGAGAAGCCTACTTCTGAGACTGAACACGAAGAGGAACACGAAGAGGAACCAGCCCCTACACCTCTAACGGAGTCACCTCCAGTTCAAGTCACCGGTAATACCTATGTATTTCCGGAACACGCTGCTCTTGTTCATACAGCTGTCCATCATGAAAATCCAGAACATGAAGGTGGGAAGAATGAGAAGTCGGGAACCGAGGAGCAGCACACAGTTACCGCCCATCTAGAGCAGCATCCGGGTCAATACCCTCAACCATATCTAGTGGCATTGCCGGTACACTATCCAGTACATCACCCGGTACATTACCCGGTACATTACCCTGTACATTACCCGGTACATCACCCGGTACACTACCCAGCCTCTCCATGTCCATATGGCTGTGATGGTACATGTGCCCCAATCTGTCATCCCGCCTGCTGCCGATCTCGTCTCATGGCCAGGAACCGTTATATACAACAGCTTAAAAAGGCTAATACACAGCGTTATCGTAACCCTCTTTATGCCAGGTAGAGATACGGATAAAAAGTTAAAAAGCGTTGCAATAATGTGATTGGTACCATAAAACCTAGATATATTTGCATGGAACATTGTCAAGATTGTACGATACAATGCGATATTTTGCTCAGATCATGACGATTGCTGTGACGTTTCTGTAATTTAATTTATTAATTTTAATTTTGATGTTACTTGTATAAAGTACCGAATAAATGTATTGACATCTTCATCTTGATTTGTTGTGTTTCGCTATGAACAAGATAATGAGTCGACGACTCCATGAATATTAGATATAACGAGTATATTAAATTCCGAGTAATGATTTTAAGTTTTATCAACGAAACGGAAATTGGTAGCATTTTTTGGTTTTGAAAAGGAAAACTATGATAAACAATAAGAGCGCCAAAGTTTCTAAATTTGTTCTAATATAATTAATTGTCGCTTCACGTACACCAATCCTTGTTTTCATATATTTTCCTTTCAAAACTACTGTTGATCTGTGTCGGTGGGGGAGATTAACATTGGTATAATCAACCAAAAGTCGATTAAAGGAGAACTGAACCCTAAATCAATCGACGACTATACAAACTTGTATTCAAGAGAAATAAGTTCTGTTATTTTATTTCTTTGTGGTGCACGTCTAAAAAGAGGAAATACGTTTTGAAGGTCGAAAAATAGCCGATTCTCTGCTGATAAAGCTAGTTTGTGTGGCGGCTCAATTCAGTGCTTTTTTCCCGTAACGTACGCATGCATACCAAGGAAAAACAACCACACCTTCAGCACAAAGAAAGCACAATAGTGCGCAATACGAGTCGTTACTCCATCTATTCAAAGCCGAGAACAACATGACAAAACTAATTTATTCCCCGTATCGTATGTCATAGATTACAGGAATTGAGCCATCTGTACTTAGCGGCGGTTGGGAGGAAGATTTACAGATTTACAGATTGCGTCCTTCAGGACGCAAAACACGGTAAAATAAATAAATGTTGGAATGAGTCTTTTCATGTTTAGATCTACTCATTGAGCTAAAGTTGATTTTAGGCTTCAGTTCTCCTTTAAGGTATGCTAACCGCCGTGGGAAGCGAGTAGCAGCTGACGTTTCGGACGTTAATATGCTAACACTCGAAATGAGATGCTACTCGCTTCCCACGCGATTAGCATATGGCTTATCCAACTTTTAGTTGCTTCTACTTGTTCTCATATCACTGGATAAAAAATACTGACAGATTTTATACAAAATTATCAAACTCATTAATAACTCATGAAGCAAAAACAAAGGAAATTAATAAAACATCAGTGTCTTTAATTCTACTAGAGATTTCGTGATTTACATAAACTTTTGCTTCGATTTTCTCGGCCAAAATAAGTCGTATCGTCAAGATAACTGAATGTTATTTTGTGTGTGCATTTCACACATCTCACTGGCCGCTTCAATTTCAAAATTCCAAAGGACCTACCAGCCTCGTTGACATGCAAGTCACCCTCCTCGAATATGTGTTCGCGTGCACAGTGCTAGCCATCTGATTGGTTGATTGTGACTATTGCGCAAGAATCGCGATATGCGACGGAGAAACATTATATCAAAAAGAAAGTGCCTGGCCCGAATAACTGGAAAATGTAAGAAAACAGTGTTACACATCAGATATATTTGACCAACGGATTTGTTTTATCTAAACGAGGCCGCACCATCAGGTACTATGATAACAATAAAAGAAAAGGACTTCACACAAAAGAGGCTGGACATGTGACTAGATTTCTTGTTTGGTTGACAATTCATTCTCAAATGTATTACAAAAGTACAAATAACATCGTTTCACAATCAGTGTAATATGCAAAATCCTCAATTCAAGCTTAAACGTCTGATCTTACGTAGGAAATGAAAGGAAAACTATTAGTTGTCTTTACCTCCATACGTAAAGAAATTTAAAATTTTCACGTCCTTTTTAAATTCTCTTGTGGAACACTTCTCACTCCAACATATGACCTTTCTTGATGGACCACTTAATTGTTAATCAATAGAAAGAGAATCAACTATTACTACAACCAATAGCAATTCAGGTGGAAGATTAAAAATTTAGGAACAAGTACCATCAACGTCTGGTACTTAGACAATAGAAATTCACTTAACTTAGACAAAAGACAACAGCAAGACAGAACACTCAAGGTATCTTGATTGTTTGTTTGTTTGTTTATGACGGAATTTTATTTCCTATTTGTCTTTGCAATTGTAACTTGAAAAGGCGTTTCAACATCGGAGATGCTAATTATGCAACCGTCGGTCTTCTTTCTGCTTTAATGAAGGGTTAATGATGAATCGGATGTGGATCCTTAACAAGTACTCCTGTATTTCATGCTTTCTTCTTGTCTTTGTCATAAGTGATATTGCTGAAAGCCATGGTAAGTATTAGTTATGACTATTAGACTCATCTAAGCCCATCTGATGTTAGTCTTATATTCTTAATCTTAGGATACATACTTTTGGGAATATATTCCGGCTAATACGAAATCAGAATACCTCGAAATCGTGCAGATATTCATTTCCCGAAATGTAGATAGCAGTCGCCACTTTTGTACATGGTTTGGGAATTATATTTCGTGTGATAATATAAGCAGCGTTGTTTTATTTGTGTATTCATTTTTCGGAATAGCTGTAAGTAATATGTCTCAAAAGAACGCGCCATTTGTCTTCCTATGGGTTTAGCTTCCATAACACTATAAAAAAATATATAGAGTAAATTCTATAAGAATATATTCAAATGCGCTTCACAAGGTTATATTTTGTGGTAGTGCAGTTTACAATCATGAGTGATTGTTTGTACCTCGGAATAACAGGCTGTTGTGTCGGGAGACAATCCCCTACTCTTTCTCGAAATAACACAATGTCCAGGTTATTTCACGTCCCCCTCATATAGATTAGAAGAGGAAGGAGACAACGCCAACGGTTTATACGTCCCTGCCCAAGGACGTGGCCGGGGTTCGAACCCCTGACCTCCCGCACTCTAGACCGTGTTCAGGAAGTTCAGGAAGTTCAGGAAGGCGAATTCTATGGAACCTAATATCGTTCTCAGTAGAAGTGTAACTATAAGCTATTGACTTCGTATTCGCCGAAAATTGATAAAAAATAACGTGTACATCCCATATCAATGTGAATTTATCTTGAAAAACAACAACTGCTGATGTACATGATATAATATAGATGGTATTCATAAAGTAATACGTTTTTCTGTTTCGATAGTTTATCCACATGTACAAAACCATTATCATTGTCATGTGAAAGAGCATGTCGACATTAGTGATCTTGTGAAATTTGAGTGTTGTAGCTTAAAAAGCAGTGAATTACAGCCATTATATATCAAAGAGATTTACATGAGAAAATCAACTTACCGCGAAACCTTTCAGCTAGCCTTAAGCTCGCTTTATTTTTTTCTGCATTTAAAATGTCTATAACTCAACAGCAATACTACACATTGCTCTAAAACTAAACACAATTACTAGTTTTAATGTCATCTTTCATGTAGTAGCATTAGTTAATTTCCCTCTACAGAATTATCTTCCAAATTATGCAAATTTGGAGGCGGCATTATACTGGGTTATAGACCCATTCGAAAAATGGCGTCCAATTTAATTAACTATTGTTTAGGACTGACTAGCCTCGCTTACAAGTTCAAAAGCTTTTGTGTGGACTGACTAGCCTCGTGTTCACGTTACCAGGACAATAGCTTTTTAAATTGGACGCCATTTTTCGAATGGGTCTATTCTGGTATAATCAACTGAAAGTCGACTAAGATATGCTTACTGTCGTAGGAGGCGCGTAGCAGCTGACGTTTCGAGCGTCAGCCCAAAATTATGATTTCGTTCTAACATATAGCATTAGTGAAATAGTATTTCTTTCGTTAGCCTTTACAACAGATTGCAACATTAAAACCGTACATATAGGCTGCTTTAAAGACCGTGTGATTCCATCTCGCCCCATTCCCCTCCTCCTATTCACTGACCGTGACCCTACGAGTCCTAAGTACTCTGGTGGGTACATCGATCTTAGGAATTGGAATATGTACATGAAGGACCTAAAGTGTAGATGCGCACAAGCCGCTAAAGAAAAGGGATTCAGTGTGTTTGGACTGCAGTGGTATGGTGAGTTATCGGACGTGGAAACCATTAAATAATGCGGCACTACTTTGGAAATTTAGCATAACCCAGGCGCCGTCTATTGGCAAAACTCGCCATTTGATTGGCTAGCAAGGCGCCGTCTATTGGACAATTAATTAGTTGACTTAGGTCCGTTTCAAACGTCAAACGTTTCACGCGGCAAACCTAATTAAATCAAAAGAAACCGCCTAATTATCTTCGACGTTTGAAACTGGCTTCAATAAGCACTGAAAGGAGTTGAAAACTTTAACCTTTGTATACAATTTGCAAACTCACGTTTAAACTGAGATGATATATAGAATAGCCTGGCGCTAAACTAGCCAGATAGCTGAAGATACAAGCTGACTCGGTCTATTGTCGACAGGTGAATGCTGGTCTGGTCCTAAGGCGAATGGATCGTACGCTCTGTATGGCCCTTCAGAGACGTGTATGACACACGATCTCGCCCAGTGTACACCGTATGACAAATACTGTGTAGGAAGAGAGTATGCTAACTTCGTGCACCGCATTATAGGTAATTATGAGAAACAGGTGAGGCAAGTTTTCTACACACACGTCTAGATGTAACATATATGCCTTGGGAGTGAAGATGGAACCAGCGAAAAAGACTACGTTACGCTAATACACGTTTAGTTTTTATCGATAGATATCATTAGATGTCTATTACTGGATTTTTTTATTCTCGCCGCAATTTGTCTTCTTATTGACAGAGTAAGGTCACGGAAATAAAAGCCACTTCTTCAGTAAGACTACTATAGTGTTTTAGAAGCTTTCCAAAACCGAATTTGTTCACTGCATGACTTGTTTGTACTTGCAACGCTTGCAAATCAGCCATTTCCAAGGAGCGATTATGCAAATGTTCGCTCTCAAAATATATCTGTTCTGTCATACAGGAAAGACAGAATTCAATCCGGCTGTTACCTTTCTAGCAATTATCTGCCATTCTCGCTATTAAATATGTGGTTTGAAATGTCGTTGGAATGAGGTTTTCCAAACATGTATCACGGGTCTCCCTTTCTCGGGTTTACACATGCAACAACTTGAGAATTCTCCCAAAGCGTAAGAGAGGATCTGGGTCGAGTGCATTATTGGTGTCAGGAGTTCTTTGTTCACCAATAATGCACAGTCATTAGCCAATCACATGCCTGGATTTTGTACTGTGCACGAAGTTTGAACATTAATTTCTTATAATGCACGCTCGAGAAAAAAATCAAAACAAATCGTACCGGTGATTGTTTTTCACGAATTTAATATTTCATACGCTGGGAAGACAACATGTCCGACTACGAGTTGCTAAAGGGGCACGGTTACTAAGCCACCCAAACTTGAAATCGTCCGACGGACGTTTTCAAGTTGAGTACGTTTTCTATAGCGAGGAAGGAGTAGTAATCAATCCGTCGATATCACAGCAATCGCATAATTGTTAGTGTACTCTAGATCATTATTTCAGAGTGTTAAGCCATCCACCTTCCATATTTATTAGAAATTTCCGTATTCAGATGATGTATAGTCATTTTTTTCGATGGCATCAACAACGCCTTCGGACTCCACTGGTCATGGTGGGCGAAGATTGAAATGTGGACGCAAAAGAGTTTTTGAGAGCCAGAGAGAACGCCGTCGAACGTGGGATGAAGGCCACAGGAAACTGTACCTAGACTTGAAAGTTTACAACGCGTGGAATGAGTTTAAACACCGCTCTGGGTATGCGAATTCCACGGACAACACGTTCGTCTGCCATTTGCTTTCCCTGGAGATGCGAAGAGCGTAAGTAAATCTTTTGAGTACCTTCTTTGCTTCCACACATGCGAAGCTCATGACCGTGCCCCTTTAAGGTGTGTCGAAGAAGAGCAAAATAAAAGTCGATTCCCAAAACTAAAACTAAAAGATCGAGAGAATGTAGTATCGGCTTCGTACTCTAAAGCGACAAAGGTGACAACAAAATGGGCTGCTAAAACGTTTGAAGTTGATAAAAGCCATGTACACATTATAATACAGTACTACTGATTGACAATTTGATATAAAAATTGACTGAAAGTAAGAAAAATGCCATGGCCAGAAAAGTGGAATGAAAATGGGCAGGGTTTTTAAAATATTCTAATTATTGCTGTGCTATTCATTCATTATTTTTTTTATTACGTAGCTGATTGGTTAACACGCGTACACGCGATACGATTTTCTCAATTAGTCAAAAATAGCGACTCGATCTCGAGCGAGAAGGGAGAACAATATAATTGTTTATTTAACAGCTAGCAGGTCGGTTACCGCTATTTTATAACGAATTAAAGTTAATTGTTCGCGCGCAAAGGGTTTTGGTTAAAAGTACAAGCCGTTATCTTCTTCTATACGGTGACTTACTTCTCACGGATCCACGAATTAGGGACCGCGCGCTATATATGTATACTTCCAATCATAAATGGAGCAGCTATCTGACAGCATAGACCTTATGCCAAAATGGCTGTCCTAATCATAAAAACGAGGCTCGACAGTCCACATGAAGCTTATTTGGTTGAATAAGGAGGTTCTCGTACCGTCTGAAAATCAGGTTTAGCAGGTCCTCGAAGACGAGGGAAATTAATAGGAGAAGTTATTCTAGGGCGAGCGATTACGAAAATCTGACCCGTTTATGTTAAATTAAATAGGGCTGACTACATTATCTATGTAACGTATCACTACATGAATAATTGCGTTCGAGCGAGAGCGAGAACGCATACTAATCTTAACGCGGGCTACCTGTGGTCCATAGGCGCAATCCAAACACGAAAAACGTGGGTTTGTACCTTTGCGCATAATTAACTCAGCATGTCCATGATGCATTACGATATACGGTTCGCCTCGTGGTTTGAAGTTGTAGCGATTTCTGAAAAATATCTGAAGAAATTCATAAGTGTTGCTCATCAAAGCGTACCCTGGGTACCAGAGGTTCTACTGTCTGATCAAATTCTAAACTTAACCACAGATCGTCTGTTCTCGCGTCAATATTCTTGCTGTTGGAGCGGAAAGACGAGAAACATTCAGCTATCGTTGTTCTCTGCCGCCTCTAATTCCGGCTGGGGAGGCATCGCGAACTGACTGATCGGATCCGATGCATTAAAGCTCTTTTAATTCAAAAGGAATTGCACTTTCCCAGTAGAAGTTTTCTGGTAAGAGTATAGAAGTTTTTGCACGTCTTTCAAATATGACAAACGTTCCTTAAAAACTCTGTTGATGTTCTGTAAAAAAATCAGACTGACCCGTTCACGCCTGACATGCACGTGGAAATTCAGACTACAAGAAGAGTTGAGATTTTAATACGCAAACATCTACAATGATTTCTGCCGAAACCTTTTAAGTACTGTTTAAAACACGAACAGCAGTGTTTTATCAAGTTTAAAAGTTCGAGGGCGAAGCCCGAGAATTTTTAGACTTGATAAAACACGTGCTGTGAGTGTTTTAAACGGCTTCAAAAACGCTTCAAGAATGCAATGAAAGAAAGTCGCACATCTCAAGGGAATGGTTACTTAATGAACCATTGAACCTTTGTATTCACAACGCCATGCAAAATATTCGAGTAATCACCGCCGGCAATTACGAATATCTCAAGGGAAGGACATGAAGAAATTACCATACTATGTTGTTTGAAGCCGCGTTTCGCAATGCAAGAATAACCTGCACTTGAAGGATTTGGTGTCGTAGTTTACCTCGATAAAGTTCAAGACTTGGAAAGCGATGTGACGGCAGACTCTAAATTTTTGGCTCCGGCACAAAATATGTAAGTTTAATGCATGTTTTTATTATTTTACGGCTTTGAGTTTGGTTTTAATAATTAAACTAAACAGTGGCTCGGTAAACAAGTAATGGTAGTTGGATAACTTCATTTTAAAAATATTATCTGTGTATCTCGGTAGTCTGCTGATATTAGTAAATTTAGTGCAAAATTTATTATCTAGGTACCTTATGTTCCGTGCACTTTTTGCTATCTTTGGGTCTTTATCAGTGAATTCTTAATTAGGATGAAACTTTATATAAAATTTCATGTTCATTGGTATTCTTGATATAAAGTCTTCATCCTAATTTGCATTCTTTTGTAATATCTTTGTACCCCATATTCCCCTGGTACCGAAATCAAAGCCCTCCCCGGGCTTTTTAGAATGATGAGATTTTATCAGGTATAAAGGAGCATGCACGTGACTGATTTGCTTCATCTGATTGGACAAAATGCTCATTAATTATTCATGAGTTTTTGAATACTAGTATAAACAAGACAAGGTCTGCCGTAAACGTGAAACTACACTGAAGCAAAAGTTTATTTAGTGTTATGCTTTGCGCTCGGCGAGTGAGTCAAGCTTTAAAGCGGGCCACGTACCACCGGTCTGGGAACTATAAAGAGAGCAGCCGTTTTGTTTATTTTACGGCTCACGATATTTCGAGGGAGCCAGAGGCAAATCTTCCAAGTAAGAATTGCATGTGTACATATAGCAGATAAGTCTAGCACAAGGGTAACCAGTTGAATTGATATTCATACGATAATTGTAAACAATGAGAATAAATATATTCATTATTCATTTGTGTTTACTAGTCCATTTCCTCTAGACGCAATCAGACAAAAGGGTATGATGTAAAAAAGTAAATAAGAAGAGGTATATTTTTCGGTACTTTCCTTGGTTTCACCAAACAAATACATTTCTAAAATCTGAATAAAATTTATATTACTTCAAAATATGATTCTTTTCGAGCGAACGCACTTCCTAACTGATAGTTACTCTAGTATTATTAATAGTATAACAAGGGACATATTTATATAGCGTCATGTCAATACAATATCGTGGCACTTTAAAAATTCTGCGAATTACTAATGTCTAGTCAGTAAGTATAAATTACGGACTCCTTATACGGCGCTGATAGCTGCCATGCAGTTTACAGTTGTGAGTAAGTGGTTAGTACAAAGTCAGTCTGCTGCATCGGGTGAGAATCCCTGCTCTACCGAAGAGTACAACAGGTTCTTGCACGTCCCCTCAAATATTGAATAGAAGTTCGCCGTTTCACTGAGCTGTATAAAACTTATTCTTGTCCGAGGTAGGAGACGTCTCAGCTCAACAGCTTATACGTCCCTGCCCAAGGACGCGGCTGGATTTCGAACCCACAACCTCCCGCACTCTAGACCGTGCTCTACCAACTGAGCACATCAGCTATTCAATGATTTGAACTGAATATGTCAACTACTTCAACTTGTAGATTCCCCTCCAGTGAAGAATACAGCGACTCCAACGCCTACACCACTGTTAACCGTAGTACACATGACTGCTACATTTCCAACACAGTCACCATGTCACACAGGTACGCCTGTCATGAGCTACAATTTGTGTCTGTAAATCTATTGGAAATGTATTTGTAAATGACGGAACGATGAAACAACGTATGCTAGTAAATTGAGTATATAGCATTCACGAGAGTTTATAAAACCTAAATTCCAATTCCAACCTGGAGTTTGTTGGAATCGGAGCTGGCTTCGGACACTTGACGTATCTTCGACGCAAAAGATATAAGTAAGTAATTGAGTGACTTTATTTAGTGTCAATGTATTTAGCTTTGCAGCTAATTGGGGACGATTTTACGTCCTTATCCGAGAAATAATATAAAGTAGCATAAGCCGTTTACGACAAATCTGTTGGTGGTTCGTTGGATCTTGCGAAGAGATCTGATCAGCCAAAAATATTAATAAGTAAACAGGTCCAAAGCCTACAGAAAAGCTGATCGAACAACGTATATATTAATGATCCTACGATATTAATATTTCGGCTGGCCAAACCAGCCTTCTTCAGGTAGATATTATCCGAGAAGACGCGAAGGTCTAACCGTTTACTGTATTATGTAAAGGCAGCACCTTCTACTCAGTTATTTTGAGACCCTGAGTGTTGGTCCGGCTGGGGTTTGAACCGCGACCTCTCGCTCGATAGGCGGTTGTAGATATACCATTTGGCATGTATAAACAATTATACAGTGTAAAACAACATGCTATATTGATATAAAACGAGGTCAAATTTTAAATTTTATAACCATGTAAATTAGTTCCCAGTCGACTAGCGGCCACTGCTAATCTATTGTATTCTTGGCCAATCAGCGGTCGGGCATTCCTGTATGTAGCCGCTATTGGGAAGAAGTGACGGAATTATGACTGCAGTTTTTCTCCCAAAAAAAATGAAAATGCAATTCATTGGTGGTCTACTTGAGATATACTAGACCATCGTTATTAGCAGGATTTCCAGGTAGTGAAGCGCACATCGACCTCGAACAACGAACTACGGTAGTTCCCGTTATTGTTAATTAGGTTCAGGTTGAAAAATCTTCCTGTAGCTTAAGAGTGTTTCCGATACGCATGCCTAGATATATATGAAGGTCTCAGTAATATGCAAGATTTAATTGTTGGCTAGTTTCTTGAGAGAAACGATCATGACCGAGTCGCTCCTTCCGTCTACCCAAATTACTACCCATGATGCACTGTACATATCATTAGACCCAGTCCTTTCCTCATTACGTTTATTTCTAATTTCGATTGTTTTAGGATGTCCGCCGCCTGAAGTCTGCCCTACAGTGTTCCCCTGTGAAACAATTTACGTCTTCGAGAAGCGTCACTTAGGTGACCGCCAAGGCGGAAGTATGTCACATCTGTGGCACAAGATCTTGACCAGGTTTTCGCGCGCGCATGGCAACGGGGCGAATAGCGCTGTACGTTACTTACTAGGGTCGCTCATGCATAACAAAAAAAGAAAAGTAAAAATATCAGGATGGCTTTGAATGAGAATCTGACTCTTTTAAAAATAAATTTGTTATGTTATTGATCCCTTTACAAATCCGCCTGTCTACAGAGATTAATATTAAAACAAGAAAAAACAAAAATATCTTGCACTAAGGAGGCTCGATAAGATTATTCGCAAGGTCGGTACTCTTTTAATTTGTGAGTTTTGCGGCGTCCAAGTGTGGAAGAGGTATAACTAAAGCACCTTACCATACATATTAAAACTACTAAAACACCTTACCATACATATCAAAACTACTAAAACACCTTACCATACATATCAAAACTAATAAAACACCTTACCATAAATATCAAAACTACTACAACACCTTACCATAAATATCAAAACTACAATGTACTAAACACCTTACCATACATATCCAAACTCCTAAAACGCCTTACCATACATATCAAAACTACTAAAACTGGCGTGACCTTACCATAAATATCCAAACTACTAAACACCTTACCATACATGTCCAAACTCCTAAAACACCTTACCATACATATCAAAACTAATAAAACACCTTACCATAAATATCAAAACTACTAAAACACCTTACCATACATATCAAAACTACTACAACACCTTACCATAAATATCAAAACTACAATGTACTAAACACCTTACCATACATATCCAAACTCCTAAAACGCCTTACCATACATATCAAAACTACTAAAACTGGCGTGACCTTACCATAAATATCCAAACTACTAAACACCTTACCATACATGTCCAAACTCCTAAAACACCTTACCATAAATATCAAAACTACTAAAACACCTTACCATAGATATCAAAACTACTAAAACACCTTACCATAAATATCGAAACTACTAAACACCTTACCATACATATCCAAACTCCTAAAACACCTTACCATACATATCCAAACTACTAAAACACCTTACCATAAATATCAAAACTACTAAACACCTTACCATACATATCCAAACTCCTAAAACACCTTACCATACATATTAAAACTACTAAAACACCTTACCATAAATATCAAAACTACTAAAATGTTGATGATATGATTTTTGTTATCGAATTGAGGAATATGGTAACATATCGGCCTCACAAACCAGACTCACTAATTTTATTTTGAAAACAATTATTCGGCAGAGAAGTAAGCAAAATCCGCGCGGTGAAATCCTTCTAAAAAGCCCTAAATGAAAGTTGTGTACGCTATCTTTAACCTGAAAAGAAAACGTAAAATTATGTAAGACAGAACTTTTGTATTTTGTGAAAAAAAATAGTATATGCTATTGGAAACGGAATTTTCTTAATGATTTGTTTAACTGAATCCATCTATACACTTTCGGGAGTTGTATGGTTTTATCTACCAGAATCAAAAGACATTTCACGGCGCGCTTTTGTAACTGTGATCGATAAAATACAATAAATATTTTCACAAAATATTTCCCATTTGCAGGTTTCGATACCACACTCCCGCGGTCATATAAAAACCTTTCGAGCCTCCTTAAACGAATGTCAACAAATATCTACGGAAAACTAGAGGCCAAAGCATTATAACAGATATACATAGACCGAATTTATGGCGTGTTTTCAGTTTTCCATACATTTGTGTGTAACAAGGCGAGTCAAAGTCCGCGAGAAAATTTACAGACAAATGTATGGAAAACTGAAAACACGATTGCACGCTTCCCAGCACAGCTACATCCCTCAAAGTTTGATCAGCTAATATTTTACCTGGTATCTTAAGTTTGCAGACAGTAAATATTTCAGAACTTTTATTTTACGGAAATTATTTGGCATCAGCTTCCTGTACAAACACTGTATTTCGCTATCTTTCCACTCCTTTCAAAATGTCTGAATTAACCGCAAACTGGTCTATTATTTGCATAATCCAGCCGCCGTCTACTGGCAAACTCGCCATCTGATTGGCTAGCCAGACGCTGTCTTAATTCAATCGATAGTTGACCGTGCGCCCTCTGCAAGCAAAAATCACTTAGAAAAATGCAGTTTTTTTTCACAGTTTCCTCGATCGCTAAGATGATAGAACGATGGCTTGGTTATGCTCTTGGTTTCTATTGACTTTGCCAGTTGGCTGGGGCTTGGTCCCTCACCAAATATCTGCCGTTAGAAACCGACCTCGAGTTCGTAGCCTAATTGTTAATTAAGTATGTGCATATTTTCTTTTCTCGTAAAATGTAGTTAATTATAACTTAAAATTAGAAGTTTGGACAAAATCCAGAGTTATATGCAACCTTTGTACGTTGTAATTTAGTAAAGGACGAAACCTGTTGAAAGAAATATTCCCGATTATCCTTTTTTCTTTTTTTCTTTACCGGATTTTCCCTCCGTATTGTAAATGTTGTCTTTTGCTTGTAATGTAACTTTATTATTGTGTTATGCCGTGGACTTATATACCAATAAAACATTGAAGTAAAACAAAAAAAAACGTATAAATCTTACTAACATGCACATTATATTCCTTTCTCCTGAAAATATTGAGCTTCAACGTTGTGCAACATATTTAAAATCTGTTAATACCCGACGGACATGTCACAAACACTAAAGAAAACTGATGAACACACAGCTTACACGAAATCAGTTGACAGGAAGGTGGGCCTGGGCTAAACGTCATTGTTAGGAAAACTCTTTCATCTTTAGTGGCGCCAAACTATATATCATGATCTTCCATCAAACCTCGTCATTGCAGATAATCTGCAAACCTTCGTCTTGGCAAATAAAAAACATTTATATATAGACCTAAATTAATAGTTAAGCTCAGTATTATTGTTATTTAGCAGTATCTGTTATTTCTGTAATGCCATTTTTATACAAAAAATTCTGTAATATAATGTACTATTCAGGGCATCTCTGGATATCAGCCTACGTGCTGAATGGGCCACGCACCCTGTGAAAATAAAGTATACTTACTTACCGCTTACTTTAATTGTTGCGGTGTTGCGCATGTATTGAGTCAATGCCGTTCGTTTAGTGGCCGTTAAGGTGACGATTTAAAGGTTTTATAATTTATAGTCGCTGACACCAGTCTAAATTAAACTATGTGAGCTGCTTCAGCTCCTATTCTGATGTTTTACGAGTGGATCGTAGTTCATTGGCAGGGTGCCGCAGATTCAGATGCTCATGAAATTTGTCATACTGAATTGTTATTTATGAAGGGCGATAAACCGTGCAATTTAAACGAGCATTGTCAATCGAGCTTTTTCAATTAAAATAAAACTACAAAAATAACCGCCCTGAGATAGAAGAGAAACACCATATAATGTCCTGATATGCTTTACAAACTTGTTCTCATTATGCCAGGAAAGCATACTCTGCATGCTAATCTGAGTAGTCAATTTTGTCGTTCGTCTTGAGAAAGTTGATCATTTTCAGAAAGTAATGATTTTCAGATATTTTTTTCATGAAATACATCTCTAGTTTCGATCATTTTTCTGTTTTTGGTTTTTTTCTTCATTTGTAATTGAGCAACTGGTCAGGTTTATAACACAGGTTTATAACACAATTTAAACGCCGTATTTTAAGCATTTAACTCCGGGATTAAATCCTTAACGCCAGGTTAAACTGTATATATTACGATTACAGATTTCAATTGGCGCTATCATAGGGTAAAGTTACCCTTGCTTCGAACAATCCGACCCTGCAAACATTATTTACGACGTCAAACGTTGTCCCTATTTTTTTTTCAGAAAAAAAGGATAAACTTACCTCACTATAAACATAGAAATGAAGTTTAGAAAAACGTTAACATTTTTACACCGGAAAGAAGTGAGTTGATGGGAAGTAATGGTGGAAGTAATGTTTTTGTTTGTTATGGAAACTTTTCAATTACTTCTTCGAAATATGATCATTGAATATTTCCATTCCATAATGTTCCATCATGGACTAATGCAAACATTTCAAACATTGCACTCAGAAATACAGTGTTTTGTCTACTTTTGGAATCCTTTTAAAATCTTAAAAACATTTCAACAGGAACATACAAGCATTTCATTACTAGAAAGTTCGGTCCCTTCAGAAAATAACAACTCAATTGAAATCTCAAAAACTGCACAAACACCGAAATGTGGTAGAAAGCTTTCAGTAACACTCTATGTATTTCAGATCCATTTGTTTCTACGAGACGAGACTGGCGTGTCGATGCATGTAAAGTTAGTTAAAGTTCCTTACCTCCAATTATGTTATTTCTTTCAGTCTAGTATAAATTCTCATAACATTCAGTGAGTCAGAGAGTACTTCTGCGAAGAAAGTTGTGTTTTTGCGTGAATCCTTGATTGTATACGAACTCTGCTAGGCAAGACGGTTTCAGATAAAGGGAACTAGAAACCCAAAGAACAAGTGAAAGCAGTTTCAAGATTGATTCTAGTTTTATTTCTTTGATACGAGAAATCATGTACATTCACTATACTTTCTACACCAGTCATATTGAGCTTGTAATTGACATACGTGTGATCTCTCTAATATTTTGATTGATTTCTGGACATGTGCGAGGGAGAACATGACATGATGAGTCGCATGATCAGTCACATGATCAATCACATGACCAATCAAGTTTTACTTTGTATTCTGACAAAAACTGAACTTCACAATTTTAGTGTGCTTAATAGAATTGCATTGTTTTTCACTTAATCGATGTTTTCCTCCTGCTGGCAGCGATTTGGAATCAGCAGTCCTCATATTAACCAGTGCTAGGGTAACCCTATCTCCTTTTAAACGAGCCCTAAGCATGTCTCTTCCTTTGCCTTATAACTTTCTTTGATGGCCCAAAATGATATATTATTCCAGCAAAACCGATAATTGCTGTTCTCGAATGTCTCTATATTTGCTAAACTCATAAGGCCATTTATTTTGTATGGCTATGTATAGCCGTTAACCTAGAATCAAGAAGAAACATTGATTATTGTAAACAGTGGGAGGCCATAATCAGAAGCGTCCATATCTCGTACATAGGTGTTACGGCGTTTTCACAGGTTGGGCTATTTTTAGATTATTTTCCCGCCAATTGGCGGGTTGTACCAGTGACGCCTCGTTAGCTACTTTTGTCATACCAACCAGGAATAAAATCACAAAAGCGTAGCAGACATGTTTTAGGGACGATTGCATGCAGCCCAGCGGGAAACCGTTCTAAAAATGACCGCCTAGTATGTGGGATTATAATTAAATGAATAGTGTAAAGTAAAAAAAAAAAAAGAAAGAAGACTGAAACTGATGGACGCTTCTGGTTATGGGCTCCTGAAACAGTATAGTCTTGAAATGAGCTAAGCTCGATTTTTACTAATAGATATAATCGTATTTCGAAAGCACTTTAAAACATACTTCATACTACAGATATCCAAAAGCTGAATATTGTTGAGCTATAAAAAAAATTGAGAATTGTTAAATCACTGCTAAACTGTTAAATTTATTATCGGCCTAGTTACCCGGGATTCCAATAGATGATTTTATTATGACTTTCTCCTTTTGAACAGGTCACACATTTTGAATCAGCTGTAACTATAGAATTTTGCAAAACAGGACCTAAGAAATCCAAACTTAGCATTACCAGGAGCCCATAACCAGGAGCGTGCATGTCTCCTATACAGGTGTACATGTCACAGCGTTTTTCAAGTTGGGCTATTTTTAGATTTTTTCCCGCCAATTGTTGGGTTGCCTCATTAGCCTCATTAGCTACTTTTGTTATATCAAACAACATGGTTTCTACGCTTTTGTGATTTTATTCCCTTAGGAATAATTGAAACTCGACAATAGCGGGAAACCGTTCTAAAAATAACCTAACTTGTGAAAACGCTGTGACATACACACTATGCATAACTCGCGCGGTCACAATACGAAAAAGAGGCCGGTAGGTCCTCTGGAATGTTGAAGTTGAAATACTAGCAAGAGGTGTGAAACGTGTTGAACATGATTGTTTAGTTGAAAAATGTTGCTAATCTGTCCTCATTTATCTTTATTTTTCTTTATAGTACAACCAGCCAGGCGCATAGCAAATTAACGGCATTGTTTCACTGAACATTCGTTCACTGCATTTCACAATCTCCCCGGGCGCTTCAATTTCAACATTCCAGAGGACCTACCGGCCTCGTTGTTATGCTAGTTACCAGGACTTATGCATAGGGTCTAGTATATATGCGGGATGGACGACGCTCCTAGTTATGGGCTCCTGGCAGAAACTAGTTGTTTCGTATTACTACTCGCAAGTTATGCATGAGAAGAGAGATGAAACTGCCTATTTGGGTACATTCGTGGTCACTAAATTTGAACGCCGCAAAGAATTGTGGTAAACCATGTGATATGTACAACATCAGCGACACCTTAAAAGGGAATATATTGTATCGAAAACAAACTTCCCTTATCGCTACTTCAAATACAGAAATGGCGCAGCTCCGGAGGTCGAACTGAAAGCATTTGAAGGCGCCCCAGTCAGCCGCTAGCGCTATGCAAATCATGTGTTACTCAGTCGGAGCACTGTTTTAACTAATTGGAATTAATAGCTAGGAATGGTTGAAGAACCACTTTTGTTTTCCCTGCTCCTGTTGTACTGACCTGTTTTTTTCTGACCCATCGTCGCGCAAACCGTCAAGTTAAAAAAAATCTAACAGTCATGTTTACTGTAAGTTCTTTGTTTTAAAGATTTGTTAAAAGAAATACATGATGTTTGAAGTTTCTTCTTAGGTTTAGCAGTTACATACATGTATATGTAAGGTGCTATGAAGTGATACTTGTATATTATTAGGCTAAATGTTATTCAGCTTCGACTTCCAAAAAAATATTTTGAATTTCTTTTTTTTCATGCTCTATTTTTAAATAGAGTATCCCATGAAAAAAAAGGCCATTACTGCAACTCTCCACGCCCGGAGTATGTTATAATGCAATTCAACTTAACAACCAACACCCAATACAACAACAGCAAATTGAAATAAATAAAATGAAAATGAACTTGGCTGCTGGTTATCTGCATTTTCCAAACTATTGCAGGACCAGTTACTAACTACAAATATCGATTTTGCTAAGCTCTTGTAATTCAACTGCACTTAATTTACAGGGTGATTTATTTCTTGACAGGAGAAAGGAGTCTTTGCCTTTTGTCACTTAAATTAAGAACCCAACCCTAGTCAGCTAGCGTGCATCTGAACGCAATAAACGCGCTTCAGGAAATCGCTGTGCAGTCACAGTAATGTTGTTAGAATTACTCAGGGTTGGTTTGGAAGATGGGAGAAAACCCAGCAAGCCGGCAAAAACACTCTTGGAGTAAGAACGTCAAACAAACACCCACATACGACCTAAGACAAAATCAGAAACCCGGTCCAGTGATGCGGTGGAAGACGAGTGTTATACCGCAAGGTACACGATCCTGATTCTACTGCTACATAAAATATGTAAGTTTTATTGAACTCATTCCTAAACGAAAAAATAACTTTTACTTAAAGGCCTTAGACTGTTTATAGAGCTTATATAATTTTATACTGCATGTCATAATAAAAACGGAGAGTCAGAGTTTCAGGCTTTATTCCAGTGATTATTTAAGAATAATTTTAACTGTCAAGTGTAGCTCATAATTTTCGATGTAAAATATCGCTAGCAATTGCGAAAAGGTTATTAAAATTTCTTCGTCGATAGCCGACCGATTGCGATCTTCCTCAGCAAATGTATTTCTTAGATTCAAAGTTGTTGTTTTTATTGGCGATGCTATCAAATCGGCAATTATTTGGCGAGAAAACAAAAATTCAGTCACGCTTTGGTTATACTATGCGATTAGAAAAATAAACATAATATTCTAAATGCGGGGAGGGTAAAAATTATAATATACTACATGAAGAATGAAAGCACTCTATGAAATAGGACAACAGAATTGTTAATAAAAGAAATCTCGTTTAGGAATGGGTTGCTTTGTCAAACTAGAAGCAAGCTGGTGTTTATGAATGTGCTCATGTGTTTATGAACTTTGTTGGTTTAGCCTGTTCGTGTGTTTAATATATTAAGGACCATACATAATACATACATTTCCATTCGATTTTATATTAATGACTGCTTCCTTTTTTCACATCTAGCATTGATATAGCAGTTAAATATTCAACAACTTATTTCTAAAGTCTAATTCGTTTATTGTAGCTAACAAAATGAAGCCCATTTTCACCGCAAGTTGTTCTCCGAAGGAAAAATACGATTGAATACGTTTTTATTGTCACAAAGCCTATTCAAAGGTTTTTGTTTGAAGTGGGAAAGGTTACAAGAGCGGAACGGTTAGTTGAAAGAAATAGTGTTTATTTGAATCAAAGAAATGTTATTTTTGCTATAACAATACCCAGAGTGTTGATACAACGTTTACTAGGTTTTTTTCGGGATTCCTCTTGTACATAATCGGTTATCAATGCATTCATAAATTCAAGCTGTGAGAAATCAACAGCAGGCTCTCAGGTGTTTTAGATCCTCTTCTGTCCTGGTTAACTTCCGCTGTTGGGAAGTTGATATACCCAACTGAGTTAAAACTTTGACTTTGAACAAAAATCTAAAAACTAAAGTCTTTCGTTATGAAAATTTTCCGAAATAACGGATTCTTTATTTTTCATCAAGCTCTCGTTTACAATTGAGTTGTATTTTGATAAGCTCAGTTTCGCATTTTACATTTTGAACTGAAATTGCTTTTAACGGCACTATAATAGGTTTCAAATTATTTTTGAGCTTGAGTTTTGGAATATTTGAAGGTGCAAAAATAGCTTAATGAATTCAGAAGATAGCGTTAACTTTATACGACATGAAACATAAGATCAGAAATCTTTTTCATTACTATTGCGAAAATAAATATAGTGAATTGAGCTGAAATAATAAATAAACTGAATAAACAACATCCATAACTAAAGATACTCGAGGTATTATAGTGGGCGAGTCATACTATCTTTTAACAAATACTTTCGTTTTACTGTTCTCCTGATGTTTTTACATACAATACAGCTGGCAGGCATTGACCTTCTGTTCCTACTATGGAAAACCTATGATATCATGTATTTGTACCCCACGAACCGATGGTCTGTATAACAACTGATGATATCCCCTCTGAATACGATAAAAAGCAACCACAAATGTAGGAGGTAGTTCAGTTGTGATACTTAGAAAAGACTAGGTTGCTAGAATGAAAAGGAATCAACATTAAACGAAAAAGGAAAATATTTCAACAAAGTTGCCGATTTTAACTCACAAAAGAAATTCCAAAGGGTAAAAATACGAGTAGTATGAATAATATTAATTCATAAAAGAACATTTCCAAAGGCAAAAATATGATAAGTTCAATATATACATATAGCATATACATATATGTACACTTATATTCATATATATTCATATATATTGTCATTTTCCTTCAAAAACGTATCTGCAGGTACTAAGATTTATTTAAGATACAAAGAAACCACTGGGCGATGTTCAGTTCTTTTTTATGGATGTTCCTCACGGTAGGTTTTTAAATATTTTCGCGATCAAACCAAACATGGTAACCTTCTCTTCGAGCAGAATCTTTGAATTGGGAACTCCCAGTGATTCTTGTGAGATGTCTTTGCTATTGTAGCAAATTCTAAGGCGAGAGATGTTTATTTACTCTGAGTGGTAAGCTGGGATGGCTTCCGCGATGGTCCACTGATAAGAGGGTTGCCCGACAAGCGGGTCTATGATTGCAATCGGCCTCGTAAATCCATCACATCACCATCGTGTTGCGACGCGGCATTTTAGGTGTACTGTTGCTATTGTATAGCACCACACGACGGGCCATTTTAGACCAACTCTGAAAAAAACACTAATGCTTTTAACATTCAACATGGAAATAATGCAAAAGAGATGTAGGCGGCGCGTACAATCCGAACAAAACTTTTTAAGCTCGCAAATGCATTTTTGATGATAATAGAGCTGACAATTCCATAACAAACTTCAAGGCACCGCTATGAAGTGAATTAAAAACTTAAAACGCGTTTGTTGTTTTTTCGTTGGATTTAACTTGATAACATTTTTCAAATGTTGTTTTCATCCCTGCGCAGCTGCTTTGAGAGTAAAACATTAAGTTTGCGAGAATTTCAAATTTGAGAAACATAGGTTTACATAAGTATAATCTCTTAAATCATTCGACCTGGTTATGAAAAGAGCAATGCTGTACTCATTTCTGTTGCGTTAGGAAATAATCTATGGAGTAGAACAAAAAAGGGCCAGTTCTATCCACATTTTAATGACATTCGCTTGTGATTAGTAACACACAATCATTGTTATCATACTGTTTGACTCAGGTCAGGATTTCATTAGTTCCTCCACTCAAGAAAACGCCTAAACCTTTCTCGCGGAAATTATCGCCCATAGGCTGCCCACGGAATCTTAATAACGGTGAATCGCGTGGAAGTGCGCGAACAATAGGTTTTTAGTATTGCTGTGTCCTTAGACTCCGATTGTGACAAGATGTGTTTTGGCAAAGAGCCCTAGAAGTGAATTTATCGTAAAAGGACCCTTATCGCGATTCTGTTATATCCGGCCAATCGCCGAGGCTCTTGTGCTTTTAAAAGGAAGGTGAAGTCTTTGGTGAAAACTATAAAGCCACTCACTAAGCGATCCTATTCGCATCAGAGAGGGCATTCTCCCGAGCGTCGAGATCAGTGATTCAGGACAGACTAAACTGCAAGGTACTTAGTAACGAAATGTGGTATCTGTTATGAGAGAGTGAATTTAAAGTTAGTCTCTTTTTATCTCTTTTTGCAATTTACAGCTCTCCTCTTTTCTCATTTCTGAGATTTTTACAAAAAGACATCTAGGCTGTCCTTATATATCTATTTATTATTCTATTCACACTTCACGTTTCTAAAAGAACTTTGATTATTG
This sequence comes from Actinernus sp. WN-2022, assembly GCA_030867875.1. NCBI lineage: Eukaryota > Metazoa > Cnidaria > Anthozoa > Actiniaria > Actinernidae > Actinernus > Actinernus sp. WN-2022. The sequence goes on along the minus strand of JAOWCC010000577.1, from coordinate 103,596,546 downwards.
TTACGTTCTGTCATTAATGCTTTTTTCTCGTCATTCAAAAAAAGTTTTTTTGCCATCTTTCTAACCTTTGCCTGGTTCTTATCTGTCTCGAATTAATTATTAGTATTTGATATGTGCATTTGCATATTATTTGGCTGATTTTTTTTAGACTTTAGGCAGTTTATAGACATCACTTAAAGAAAAGAGAGAAAAGACAAAAGAAAGGCTTCTGAAGGAGGGATTAACTCAACATTGGCGGATAACGGTTTCGAGGAATATGCTGTCCTACAAACTCAATCCAGCGATTTGACGATTTGTTAACTGACAATGAATGAAAAGCTTTTCAAAAGACTATCGACGAACTGATCACAACAATGCTTAAGTGAAACAAAAAATGAAGGTATTGTTTAAATAACTGTAAAAATTGAAAAAGGTTATTTTAAAAGGCTCGTCGAATTGAAGGATTTGGATCACAATATATTTTTCGCAGACAAATGGGACAAAATAAGTATGTATGGATTTCTAACTGAATCTTAATCTGCGTAATAAGACATCTGTTCTATCAGAATCAACTCAAGAAAGCAATATCACTAATTTTTGTGTACGATGGCATTTATTTCCTTTGGAAGATTTAAAAACGCTGGTTTTATTGTTCTTTTGTGAAACTCTTCCACAGTTTTCTTGAAATTCATTGTGTGAACTTTCTCGTTTTAACGTGAGATCTATAGAGAATTCACGACTTTTCAAGATCTTGACATTCTTAAAGAGTGCACTATAAGACTTGATGTTAGAGAACTGAAACGCACAAAATACAGGCTAAAATCGGTTTTTAGATAATAACAAAAGATTCTTGAATGTCTCTGACATCTCCGGTATCAAGTAAAATATGTTTAAATCCAGGCTGTATCCGTTTCAATAAATTAGAAACTCTGAATCGATCTAGAAAATGAAAAGAAGAAAAGAAAATTTAACAGTTTCGCAAAAGAAATTTAGTTAAGAAAACCAACTTTAAATACGTAAGTTCTTCAAATACTACTATAATATGAGATTTGACGTTAAAGTTAACATAATTTAGCCATACACTTTTTATTAAATGTCCGACTCTTGACCAACTCAGATTAAGTTTTTTAATATGATTTTTGTTCGTTTTTGAGTTTCTTTAATATCACAGACGCTGTCTTTGTTCGTCACACTTATTGACATTGCTAACATTCCAATTAATTTCCAATCTCACTCATTAAATAAATAACATTGAAAGAAGTAATAAGTTTGAGAATATCTCTTAATAAATCAAATATAAAACACAAGCAATGAAAAGATTGGGAGATTTGAGTGTTGCGTAGTTCGAAATGGAATTAGGAATGCAGGAAATCCTACGAGGAAATGTTTTATGAAAGAATAGATTTCCAAAGATTCTTTTCTGAATTTGCTATGAAAGCGCTACAACGAGCAAATAATTTATTGACAAATCAATGTTCAACTTGCTTTAATCCGCCATACTATCAAACGACGTTCCCAGTTAACACAGACTTAGTTATTAGGGCAGATCAAGACTATTGCTATAATAATTTGAAAGGATATTCCGAGACGTTTCACCTATCTGTGGCGATTCTACCTTTTTCCACTTATTGTTAGTGCAATGGATTTTCTTTACAAGTTAACATTTCTATGATATTTTGAACTAATTCTGTAACACTCTGATTAATCAGTCGGCCTTCCTTAGCTCTAAACGGTAACCATGAAACTCAAGTTAAATATGTTAATGATGCCAAATCTCTTCATGTTCGTTTATGTGGTGTAATGGGTTAATACAGGGCACATTCAGCATGCGGTCCCGAGTTCGAATCCTGCCGCCGACCGACACATCCGATCCAATCGCCAACAATCACGGACATTGCGCCCGCGGTACGTAAGCGGTTTCTACCATAAATGACTCTAAAATGTCTTCAGATTTTACAAAGAATGTATGGAACGACTTCAAAATTTCGCAAATACAAGCTGAACCTTATACATATTCCCAACTTGCCGGACCAGCAGTCCATTATACAAGCCAAAATCATCTGATTGTTACCGGCAAAAATTTAGATCAAATGATTGTGTTATACTTTTTCTTTCCACTTTGCTTTTTGCTCTACGCCACTCTATCCTTCTTCTGGACGAGCAACAACACGCTAAACCAAAGTTTACAAGTTCATATCTCTATACCAATGTCGATTACCTAATTTGTCGGACTGGATACACATAGTAGACCCGGTTCTCGTTGGTTGTCTAAAATTACAAACTTACAGCTTACGATTTCATTTTCCTTTTTCTCTGTAAAATCGCTAGAAACCGAAAAAGCCGAACTAAAATCCCACACGATGCTCCATCTCATGAATCGATGAGAATTTCAATGATTTAACCCAGAAAAATCGGTCGAAGCTTCACATATTTGGTACCAAAATTTATATCGAAAGCTCAACTATCCAAGCATGCAGTTAATTGTGGGATAGCTGTATTGAGAATATTGATATACAACCAGCACTGACTACTGAGTCACTCGTTACTTGGGGCTGCAAATTAAAATTTCAGCTTTTGACAAAGGTCCATCATTTTGGAAATATAAGAGGACGAAACTGAAGTTGTTAATCCAAAAAAATCAACATGAGCATCGAACGCTATTATAAAAATCTATTTTAATTTATTTAGTTCTAAGAGTGACAAACTCTGAAGAAGAATGCTATTTTTTTTATCGGGAGTAAACTTACCAAATCTCGACAAAGATGATAGGAAGAGCTGTGAAGAGTATTTAAATGTTAACGAATGCTACAAATGCCTACAACAGATGGGTAATATGAAAACTCCCGGAAATGACGGCCTCAGTAAAGAATCAGTTCTACGTTACGTTTTGACCACTTCTTGGCAAGGAGCTTGTTGTTTGCATTAATGATTGTTTTGATCATGTGCCATTAACAACAATGTAGAAACAAGCGGTAATAACTTTCTTGGAAAAGGGGGATAAAGATTGCAGGTTCTTGAAATCATGGCGCCCAAGTAGTTTCATCAACGTAGATACTAAAATATACATGCAGTAAGGTGGCTGTAAGTAATCGATCGATTAGTATTATACAGAAAATCGTACACCTTGATCAAGCTGCTTTTGTGAATTCGAGGAACATTGAAGATTCTATACGGTTTTTTAAGAACGTAATTTATTTTATTCACAAAAGAATTCTTCTTTTCCTCATTTTGCAGCTGACAACTAAAGCTGTGTGTTAATAGACCATTTCGTGTTAAATTCCGACATTTTGAAAGGGGTGCAAACATGGCGCGAAATACAGTGTTTATATGGGAATGAATGGGAATGCGATGCCAAATAAATTACGTAAAATCGAATTTATGAAATATTCTTCAGATACAAACTTAAGATACCAGGTAAAAGATTAACAAATCGAAATTTGAGGGATGTAGCTGTGCTGAGAAGCGTGCAATCGTGTTTTCAGTTTTCCATACATTGTCTGTAAAAACGAGTCAAATTCCGCGTGAAAATTTACAGACAATGTATGGAAAACTGAAAACACGATTGCACGCTTCCCAGCACAGCTACATCCCTCAAATGTTGATCAGTTAATCTTTTACCTGGTATCTTAAGTTTGCAGACAGCAAATATTTCAGAAATTCGATTTTACGGAAATTATTTGGCATCGGATTCCCATACAAAAACTGTAGTTCCCGTCATGTTTGCACCCCTTTCAAATTGTCGGAATTTACCGCGAACTGGTCTATTGAATAATGAACGGCTACTCCATATTTTAGAACATCAAGCGGAGGTACTAGCTAGGCCGGGCGACCCAATCTCGCCATATATATTTATTTTGGTGATAATGGCCCAAATGGTGCGTTCTTCAGCAATTATAGAAGGCTTAACTGTAGCAGTGTAGAAAAGAAGGTGATATTATTCGCGGATGATACTACCTTTTTCCTAAGAAATCTTAACCCTTTTAACTCAGTTGTCGAGCACTTGGAGGATTTTAATCGATATTCGTCTTTGAAAATTAATCTGGAAAAATCTGAGGCATGTTGGATAGGTGGTAATGTCGCAGAGGAAAAGTTTAAAGGGAACTGAAATAATTAATATAAATAATGAGTGTATTAAAGTTTTAGGCATTCATTTCTCATTAAACAAGGAGCTACACAAACTTAAAACAATGAAATTTTTCTCAATCCTTTCAATTTGTAGAATGCGTCACCTCACGCTGTTTGGAAGAATACAAATCATTAGATCATTGGCACTCTCACAGCTTCTTTATGCTTGCTCTAAATTAAGTGTTCCTAGGGATTTTATTAATAAAGTGGTAAATTGAGGTTGTGAACTTTGTATGGTGCGGGAAAAAAGCAAAAATAAAATATCAGACTCTCTTAAATTATTGTACACATTGTGCCTTTTTGATAATTAAGTTAAAAAGTCGTTGAATTCAGGTAAAGCTTGGCATATTTTTCCGTCTTTATACTTTAAGGAGTTGGGTGGTATTAAGTGTATTATTTTGATGTACCAAAAATCCCCCAAAATATACCACCATTTTATAAAAGTATGTTAAAGGCTTAGGTTGAAGTAAGTGACGACCAGTCGAGGTCGATGTCACAACATCTTAAGTCAGTCTCTGTGGAATAATAAATGTATCCCATTGCATGCTAATTATTTCAGAAAAATAATCGAGAAAGGGGTTATACGGGTGAAAGATATTTAGGATGACATTTAGTTGCCGGAAAAAGCTAAATCAGTTGGCCTTAATATGGATGATATTTTTGCTTGGCTTGGTATTATCCATGCAATTCCTCAACACTGGAAGTCATTACTGAAGGATACCCAACCAGCATGTAACAATGATACGTGCACAGATACAATAGGTTTTAAGGGTAGTCTCTATAAAATAGATAAACCGGCTAACTAACAAAATATCGTAACTTCCAAATCTGCAACACCAACATCTCAACTAAAGTGGAAAAGTAGACTAAAAGTTAATGAAATAGACTGGAAATCAATATACAATCGGATATATAAGACAACAATTGAATCTTATCTTAGAAATTTCAATACAAAATTTTAAATAATTGCCTTTTTCTTGATAAGGATTTGTACAAATTTAAATTTAATGATAAACCCTCGTTGTTCCTTCTGTCACAAGGAAGAAGACACAATGATGTATCGTTTTGTTTATTGCCCCTTTTTCAGTTAATTTTTATTCTTCTTTGAAAACCTGGCTATACGATTATGGAATCGTTTTACCACCCCCTAAATGCATGCCTTGGATATTATTCTAGGGACTGACGAATTAGAAAACCATGACTAACTTTGTATTGTTTAGTTATAAGCTTTTGTTATACAAGTCTAGAGCAGGTAGAAAAGTGCCAAGTTTAGATGATTTTATCCAAAAAATGCGCTATTATTATATGATTGAAAGATCGATAGCGGAAAAAATTACAAAATGGTTCCCATGTAATGCATCAGTCAATTCCAGCAAAACGAAATTGACTGTTGCATAAAGAAATGGTGAAAACTAGCCTCCCCCATCTTATCTTAAGAGAAAATTGCAAGTAAAGCTGACAATTACTTTCTCCTTTGCCAAATTATAAATTTTAACAAAATGCTGGTTATATTTGTTTGTGTTTTTATGTGTTTGATACATGTTTTTAGTGCATGTACATTTTGTATATTGTACTGAAAATGGTGAGTGAGTCTTAATAAATAAATAAATAAATGTTAAAAATACAACTTTGAAAGATTTAAGTATCGTATGAGTATTGTCAGTGTCAAATGCCTCACAAATGTACCGCAGACTCGTCATGACCGGACTAGTGAGGCCTTACCGACTGATCCGAATAACTTGTATCGCTTTGAATTCCCTTAATAGATCCTTTGCATGTGACGTCATCAAAATTCTAAAATCTAAACTATGAGATATTTGAAGCTGTTCTTTTAATATAATTTAGATATTGGTATTCTCAGTATTCTTCGAAAAAATTACGTCGATACGGTGATTTGTTTTTGAGTTACAGTACTTTGAATTTTGTGACAGCCTAGGTCAGCGTGTTTCCTAAATGTCAAGGAAATCCATATATTTCGGCCAATTTCAAATTTTAGACTTGATAAACCTTTAAAAGTGATATCTAAAGTGTTTTGAAGTGAATGCTAATCATATTGATGGGGAAAACAGCTTTATTTGTATAGTACGTTTTCGGCCGCCCTCTTGGTGTACTAAAGCTGTACACCAACATGGCCGCCGCATACTTAATTACACTAAATTGTTCGAATATTATTAGGCCGACAGCTCGGTTACGAAGTACTCTATTGCTCCAAAATTTCGGTCATTTCAATATTTTTACCTGCTCTATACACAAATATTTTACTAATATAAGTTTTTTCTTGAGGCAATTTTTTTTGTGACGTCAATGCAAACGATCAGTTGGTAGCTCTGTCAGAGAAGGAGGTAAAGTTGTGCACCGTCGTCGACCTCCTGGAAGAGCAGTCTGTTAGACTGAACGCGCTACCGATGTTAAATATAGAACTTTATGTGGGATTCGCCCTTCTGATGGCTAGCTTAACTGACAAATGTTCCGTATACGTCATTCATTTCTTATTTAACTAGTGAGGCCCTGTTAGGGGCAAATTCCAGCAAGCGACACGGCGTTGAAACAGCGACATGAAGGAAATGAAATAATGACGAACGTCTGAAATTGTCTGAGGACGGCGAGAGCGACAGAGAGAAATAAGAAAACAATAGACAAAATTCCGACAGCGACATGCCCATCTTCCGAGAATGCGACACGACTAGTTTAGAAACTCAGACAGGGGACATGCATGCGTACCGCCTAAAAGGGCCTCAGAAGGGGACATGCATGCATACCGCCTAAAAGGGCCTCAGACAGGGGACATACATGCGTACCGCCAAAAAGGGCCTCAGACAGGGGACATGCATGCGTACCACCTAAAAGGGCCTCAGACAGGGGACATGCATGCGTACCGCCTAAAAGGGCCTCAGACAGGGGACATGAATGCGTACCGCCTAAAAGGGCCTCAGACAGGGGACATGCATGCGTACCGCCTAAAAGGGCCTCAGACAGGGGACATGCATGCGTACCGCCTTAAAGGGCCTCACTAGTGTATTCGCTTTTGTAAAATCCGTCTTTACTTCAACTTCTTCTTTCCCAAGTCTTTCAGAAAGCGATAGTTTAATCTTTAAGACTGCGACGATGCACTTGTAGTCGATTAGCGTTCATCCTGGATTACAATTTCACTAACATTCAAACTACGGTGTCTTTCCCATATTCAATCTAGGATTAACTTGTAGAAAATAATATATTACTTATTCTTCACCAAGCTACAAGTATTTAACCCAAAGTAACTACTCCGCAATTACTTGGCAAACCAAACCAATGATTACCCTTAATCCTAGTAAGCTTAATAAAGTTAATGTATAACTGTGAAAACTCAAAGAAGCCACCATCCAGCCAATCGGAAAGGGAGAAAACAAAAGATCTTTCAATTGCAAATTTGATAACTTTCCCCACATTAAATTAAACCATAGTTAGTTTGATCAAAAATAAATTAAAACTTTAAAAAATATAGAATAGCACTGGTAGTTTTCTATTGAATTTATGAGTATCAAATTACGAGAAAGGCCGGAGATCTTCCTAAAATACCGTTTTAAAGTTTGTTTGCCGTCCAGTAAAGCTTTTCCCACGAGCGCAATGCATTGGTTATTGAAGTGCTATATCAGCACGTGACTGTTATCTGCTAAAGGCCTATCGGGGAGCTTGAAACAACTAAGTTAAACTCTTTGCTTTGCTTAGTTTTCAGCCAAAATGAAGTCGTATGTATTCACTATTCTTCTCATCTCCTGTCTAATCCTGGCTACATCTGTCCTTGAAGTCGAGATGATCCATAGAAAGTTTTTCAGATTTGGTCGAGGGATGCAAAAGAAAAACAAAGCGCCTGTGTTTCATGATGATCTAGATGACGGCATGTACAGAGGAAGATGGCAAGACCTCGTGGAAAAAGAAAACCTCATCCCAGAACGACGGCAAAGACATTAGCGGTAAGATTTCCAAACGATTCACATTATACCGTCCTGTCTCAAATTCAATTCTGCAAAGACAAACGTTATGTTAAGAAACATGTCAACATAGAAAGCCATCTCGCAGCCACTCCCTGAATTTTTGCACAATGTTCACTGATTCTAAAAGTTTACTTGGAGTAAGTAGGTTGGATCAATGTAAAGCTGCGAGTGTTGCTGGCTTTAGTTTTAAGTAAGTTATTAATAGTTAAAGGACTAGTCATTAATAAGAGGGACTGAATGGATGCAAATGAAAAAGGCCATGCTCAATTTTTGATGACCCCTCCCCCCAATACCCCCTGTAGCTTACTCACTTTTTGTCCCCCTAATTTGCTGCATGGATATTTTGTACCAGCCTTCCCCCCTCTAATTAATGACCGGTCCATTAAATAATAATAATAAAAATCATTATTGAGAACCGACATTTGCTTCTGCTGCAACTTTTGAGACACGAAGTCTTGAAATGTGTGCATGCATGTGGTCAACATGTCTACTTGCGCATCATTTCATAGCCAAAATTAACGATTTAAAAATTTAGTTTTTTTGTCTTTCTATATCATTTTACATAGACGTTCCTTATTTTAATAATATACTTATTCGTTGAGAATCACATCATGATACAAACGAATAAGTCTATTATTGTCACCATTACTATAACTACACCCTTGGCATGTCAGTTCTAATGTTGTTGTAAGTTGGTGCCGTCATGTGTTGAGAGCTTCTACGAAACATTCGAAGATAATTAATCACATAAAATTAAAAACAAACTTAATAGTTAAGGGTGAGCTCTTTTTCGGCAATGTTTTTACTAAAATGTAATGCCACTGTTAATTATTTATTACATGACATGCATTATTTTTAACTTTTTATATTTTAATTATAATCCTCCTGCTTAACTTACAATCATCTCAACCTTCATGGATTTGTTGTTCTTTTTCTCTACATTTGTTGTTCAGACTTGTAACAAAAGGGACGATTGCACTGGTTAGAAAACACAAATATTGAAAAATGGAAACTTTCTACGAAAAAAATAAAAAAATAACATGTTTTATAAGTTTAGCTACGCTTGTGAAAAGATAGATATATTAACTTTATTTTAACAGGGTGGCCCATTCAGCAACGTGGCTGGTGTCCAAAGGGGCCCTGTATCAATAAAATCTACATACAATACAAATATCCTAAAAACTATATATGTACAATGTGAATATCCTAAAAACTACAATGTTATCTATAACATATACATATATAACACAAATACAATATCATAATTAAGTACTAAAGAAAGTGGGCTTTAACATAATTTTTTGAAAGAAGAAAGTGATTCAGTTTGTTTAATATTAACAGGAAGTAATTAAGTACCAAAGAAAGTGGGCTTTAACAGAACTTTTGAAAGAAGAAAGTGATTCGGTATGTTTAATATTAACAGGAAGTGAGTTAAAAAGTATTGATCCAGAAAATCTAAACGTACGTTTTCCAAGGCTAAGTTTCGGTGTAGGTAGATGGAGGTCAGATTTTCTTCTTCTATTGTAAGTATGAAAGCCGGAATTTCTAGTGAGATAATTACCTAAGTATGGTGGAACTTGGTTAGGTGAACATTTAAAAACAAGAACACATTTGTGTATTTTACGATTTGTTTCTAAGTTAGTCCAATGTAAAATATTAAACGGCGTGGCTCTAGAAGAATCACGCCTGAGAATGATACGGGCAGCTCGGTTTTGCAACCGCTGCACGTTTTTGCTACATCCGGCGGACAGTTCTCCCCAGGCAGTATCCGTATAGCTAAAAATCGGTTCAACAACACTAAGACAAACACACTTAATTGCTTCTTTAAGGGTAAGGCAAGATCGTATGCGTGATAACAGGCCCAAGCACTTATTTACTTTAGAGCAAATAATGTCAGTATGTTCTTTCCATACAAGCTGTTCATCAAGTATAACATTGTTCAGTGATTTAGCTTATCTTTGTTAGTTTTTTCTTGACTCAGTTAAGAACATATAGCGGATTTTAAATACACAATTTTGTTCTAAATCGAGTGATATTTAGGTAGGCACTTCAGAGATACTAGCTTAAATTAAAGTTGTTTTATGGCAAAATAACAAACATCTAATACTCTAGTTTCCGTGTCATTATTCAAAATTAAAACCTGATTCACACTAGCGACGACGCAGGCATAATACAATGCAATGCAATAATGTATTTTAAGTCGTTTACACAGGGAGTGGTTGCCCATTTACCCGAGCCGGAGTCGATAAGCGCAAGCAACATACGCATGCGCAGTGCCTAGTTACGACACTATGTCTGCGTATGTTGATTGCGCTTATGCCGCGCGTCGTTAGTGTGAACCAGGCTAAGTGAAATAATAAAAATGCTGAAAGTCAACTTTGAAACTGTATGTTTATATTGCCAACAACATTAAATCCGCTCCACTTCCTTTGATAACACCTACGTAACATACTTCCAGGGTACCTTTAATGAAACACAACATTTTAAATTAAAAAGGAAAACGCTACACACAATGCACCTGCTTCTAAAATTTTATTCGTCAATTAAATGCTAAGAAAAATGTAGAAAATATTTATAAAAGCAAAAAAATCGATGGGTTTAACGAATTTCTTAGCGATATGATTTTGTTCTTCAATTCGCCGTTTCTTTCTTTTTCTTTCTTTTTTTAAAGCAGAAGATTGGAAAATGATCGTCCTCAAAATTCAGCTCTCGCAATGTCTAGCTTAATATGTAGCTTAACTGAACCATTCTTTTAATCTGTCAAGAAGTTGTTACACATACATGATTAAAAACGTTCAAAATAAAAAGATTTCTCGTTCAGCCATCGAGATATCTTACCCCTGGTTTCCAAATGATTTTCCCGATCGCTTCGATCGCAGGATTCTTTTGTTCTGCGTATTTATTTACGCTTCGATTCACACAGAACAGGTTCAAGCGATTGGGACGATCATATGGAAACCAGGGGTTAAGACACAAATCGGATTTTTTCAGATCGCCTTCCCCTATTCACCGTACAGAATCTATTTGCATACTGCCTTATTCGTGTATAAGTTTAATAACAATAATCTTCCACATGCATTCACTAATCGCTTCGTACCTATAAAGAAAGTTCATAGCTATAACACTAGATTGGTCTCGAAGTCATCATATTATATTCCAAATATCCACACTAATTATGGCAAATTTAGTCTGCGCCGACTGTGGCCCAAATTTATGGAATTCTCTTCCTGAAAAGATCAAAATGAATACCTCTATTAAATGCTTTAAATCTTCTCTTAGTCGCAAACTTTTAGAAAAATACTAGTCTCCCTACCTTGATTATCTTTATTATTATTACTTTTACTTTATAATAATTAGTTTTTCTTTTCTTTCGGATACCTTCTTATGGCAGCACTTTAATAGTGCTTCTATATGATTATCAATATTTATTTATATTTACATATATTACATTATAGAATACCAATTTGTGTGTGTTTTGCCTTCTTCCGCTTTTCTTTTTTTTTTCGACTATAATAAAAATGTATTTAATCACGTGTCTTAGGGTATCTGGCTCGTTTAGTTTTCCTAAAGCTATTTCAGGTACCCTAGCACTCTCTTTTCTCAATAATCTTTGTTTATGTTTTATATTGTAAAAATGAGTGTAAATAAATATATTTCTTTTGTTGTCAGAAAAAGATTGCGGATTGTACTTTTACCCACAATCCTTTGCGCGCAAAAAATAATTAAATCCGTTATAAAATCGCGGTAGAGGGTTTTTAAATCTAAAAAAAAAAAAAAAAGTACAAGAACGTTTGCCAATCCACTCATTGGGTGGAATAGAGGAATTCGAAGCGTTTATGTTATACAAGTACAAGAACGTTTGCCAATCCACTCATTGGGTGGAATAGAGGAATTCTAAGCGTTATGTTTTGTACTGTGTTAGGTTCGCAAGGGATTGTGGTCCAATGTGCAGCCGCCATCTTTTCCCGGTTGATTCTATAGATTGGGTCACATTTTGCGATAGATCTCAGTCAGAAATGAGGGAACTCCTTTGATTACCAATGCACCGCTATATTGAACAAAAATAACTGATACATTGATTTGAGTAATAAAAGTTGTTACAGAAAACGAAGAATGACATGTTTGACAATTGCTAACGAAAAATGTAAAGATTACTAACTTGTGATTCTGTTTGTCCATTATGGATTTGGTCTTTTGAGCTTGCCGTTAAAAGACGATAGTTTTGTGCCCTCCCTAATAATTTAGACAGAAAACATTTAACTTCCTCTACTGAATACAATTAACATCACATCAGTTATTTCTTGACTTGTCGAGATCGCGATTTGAGCATTTGCATAAACGCTAGAATTAGCATTGGTAAACGGTGATCAATTCTAATATATTTTGCCTGAAGAGTTTTACTCTTGCACTTCAAATTTATTATTGTTATTCTGAAAACTTTCATGAGTGTTCGAAAATCAGAGCTGTGTGGTTTTTAAGCTAACAGTAATAGTGTTTTTTTACTTTCGTACAGTATACGTGTTTCATGTTGTGTCGGTTAATAAATATACCTGGGGTTCCAGAGGCTGCAAGAAATAAAGGACGAAGAGGGGAGAGGAGACTGAGAAGAGAGTAGATCAAGACGAGTCTCTGGTGTTATCCGTTGAGAATCTCACTTCCATGCGAACATTATTTCAGAATTTGAACCTCGTCCCTGATTGGATAATCTACTCATTACCAGGCGCAACCGTGAGTGCTGGTGTAACGGTAATTTTCATTGGCTTACCAGCAAAACCGGTTTGACATGTTTTCTTGATTTGAAACTAGCGCATGGAGGCGAGAGTTTCAATAGATAACACCAGAGGCTTTTCTTTTTCTTGTCTCTCTTCTTCTCTCTCTCGCCTCTTCGTCGCCTTCTATTTTTTACTAGCTGACATCTTAGGAAAGTGTCCTCCTTCAAAAGCCTTAGCTAGAGAAACAAAGTTCAGACCTCAATGAGGCAATCAAGATTTTCTATCAACAACAATAATAACAAATACAACATTTTCCTTCAGAGGAAGCCCTGAAGCACACCTTGCACCATTTAGCGAAGAGCATAATTAACTCACCGTGTCGCGAGTCCATCGACTAAGCGAAAGAAACAATATTACAGCGCAATCATGCTGTATTTCTTTATAGAAATTATATCATGTCTTTGCACCGGTTTAAACATAATCTCTCGCTTCAATAAAAACAAACCTTATACTGGAATAATACGGTGTGTATGTTCACCTCCATGTAAATTCGGAGAGCTTGACGAGGAATGGCGTGTGAGATTGTGACGCACATGATAGCTGTAATTATTTCAGTGCTTAATATTTGCGTACAATCACTTCGATATTGATTTTAAAATATATTCATTAAAAGTTGATTCATTCTCTTTTTTTACACAGAGATTTAAACGCTCAGCCAAGAACGACACCATTGAAAAAAGAAGACAACTCGAAAACAACCAGCCGAGCTACAGCATCTGAAGGGATTTCCTCGATTAATGTTTGAAGAAAGAGTATTTCAACATGTACTAATTAACTCCTTGCCAACTTTAATTCTGCCATCGCTGAATGCAGAAATTTGGACATATGTAATCAGGTCTTACGGGAGCCGCCGTGAATGATTTACACGAAGTTCCGGTATAAAATCTAACTAAAGGGTTAGCCCCTCATCTTTTCACGCCTTTAGAACTCGAAATTTGCCATTCGAATTGTAGAGCAGTGAAAATCGCAAGCGGTTATATCAAAGGGAGCACTCAAGCTGAGCATTTCAAAGATATTGACTCCACAACTGAAGGTGACAAACCCCTATAGGTCCCCTCTTCTATATACCGGAACTTCGTGAATGTAACATGTCGTTCATATTAAGAAGGTACTGAGTTTGAAAAGCTCTCGGATCTTTACAACAAAGGACAGTTCTTTAAAATGTATAAATACTATCAATTCCAATCATGAGATTTGGCGGAAAGTTTGTCTCTGCGTGATACAAACTAAAGTGAACAGAAATTTCTTAGTATTTTTTCCATTATAAAGAATCGTTAGGGAAACTTAATTTGTTTCATGTGTTACAAAATGGCAGCCACGATTGTTAATTTGCAAAGCATTATGGTTGTATGCAGGGATATAATTTAGATTTAAGTAGCACAAGACTTCGCAGGTCAAGTAAGAAGCGTGATGGTATGGAAATAGATGGTAAGGAATTTAATAAGAATGGTTAGAAAAAATGTTCAGAATTTTTCAACCCTTCCATATTTCTATTATTTAAATTGTCTAACCGGTCTCTCGTGCTTAGTGAAGCCATTTCACAAAGAAACAAAATCCTGAAAAAAAACAATTATTTCTGAAAGCGACTGTCTCAGAATTGCCACGCTTTATGTCTGCCATAAGTTATAAATAATAATTATGTAAAATTCAATAAAACATGATATGTATATAACAAAAATATCTCGTGCTCGTTGTCATGGTTACCGTTTAACAAATAGGTGCCATTCATCCGTGCGTCTGTACAGATGACGTCATAACATGACGAGAACAAAGAAGTACACCTCGACACGTAGCCGAGAGACGTACATCTTTGTTCTCTACACCGACGTTGTGACGTCATCTCTGCATCTATAGAGGATAGACACTTACGTCACGTCATTACCATTACGTCACGCATTCCCATATTCGAAATACAACCAGGCATCGTAAGGCTAGCCTCGTTAGTGTTAAGAGCATGTATGTGAAACCTTTCAATAGAATCATGTTAAGACTGTTTAGTGTACAACTAAACTATACATAACACCTTAAGTTTATAACTCATATAGCCGCACCACTCCAATCACGAAATAGTCCACTATCATCTGTTCACTTTATCTGGAATCGATATTAATGATATAAAATGTGACCTTAATAGGCACTTTAAGCTTCTAACTCTAAAATCTTGCAATAAAAACAAAATAGCAAAGATTAATTACTTTCTGGAATGTTGTACAAAGAAAAGACCAAGGCACACGTGTTTTAATGTTTTCACCTTTTTAATGACACTACTGTTAACCATTTTTACAGTTTATGTCTATCCTATGTACACCACTGTGCTACCATTGTAACAAGATCCTTAACCATGTGATACAAGCGAGTGTGTAAAACATTACAATGAAAAATAACAAAATAAATCGATAGATCGCCTTTTTAAAATATCCGATTTTATTCCATTTAGGATATAGACTGTATATGTACATCTTGGTACATATGTCTTTAGCCTAGTCTTTGTTTTTTGGCTTATTCTAGTACCGGCGTGTAGCACCACGGTCTATTTTTTTATCACACTTCCTAAAACCAAAACAAACATTTACGGTACAGCTGTCTCCCCAAATATTTGTTGTGACGCACATTTTGGTGCTTCAGTTCAACTTTCTAAAACATTTTGTTCTTACTTATAAAGTACGAGAGAAGTTTCTAGGAACATGATTGTTCAGAAACAAATGACTTCAGGTAAAGCAGATGGAGAAAAGAAGAATCATTAGGCTTGGTACTGTTTTAGTTCTTTTGTGAACTGGATTACCTGAGGTCCAATATTCCTCATAGTTTCTTCAAATCCTTATTGGCCCTTTGTGGTTCCTTTTGTCGGTTGATTCAAGTGCGCGTGAGATCCCTAAAAGATACTCAAGGTAACTAAACGCTATGATCCTTATTGTTTCTTGTGGTGGGCCTGGAGGTGTTTCTTGAGAAGATGTTTCCTCAGTTTCTTGACATCCTCCTTGTTCGGTCTTGGGGCGTCGTGCCTCTTGCCATAAACAGTGTAGGGATTGTATGCAGTCTGACAACATGCCGGTGTGCACGAAGGCGCACAGGCGGGAGTGCAGGAAGCGGCACATGCTGGGGGTGGTGGTGGTGGTGGTGGTGGGGGTGGAGGTGGAACTGCTGCAGGTACGACGTAGGATGTGTGGTAGTGATCACAGCAAGAGGTACCACATGAGGGAGCGCACACTGACGGGCAGGGGTAAGAACAGACCATTTGGACCGGAGGAGACACGTAGCAGGCTGTACAAAAGTTATAAAAATAGATACCTCAATACCAGACAAAGTACGGTGCGTTTTGAATATCAATTACAACAACAACACTATTGTTACCATGTTTGGCCGTCTATTACAACATCTACACTAAATAAAACTCAATTTAAAAATAAGAAGACAAAAAGGTGGAACAGACTATCTGAACAACCATAAGGAGTTATGGAAGATGTACAAATAATGAAATGAAAAATGTAAGCCACCATACAAATGAGCTGCAGATTCAAAGGCAGACGCTATGACACTACTTTTAAAAATATTTGAGGAGTTACGATGGCGTAAGTTATCCTAACACGTCATGTTCATTCTATAGAGCGGTTTACGATTGAGTGTCGAAAGTATTTGCTTTGGTTTTGCGTTTCGTTAGCTTTTCTATTGCCGGCTGTGAAAAATATGTCGTAATTATCAGCCTGAATCAAATTCTAAACTAAATTAAAACCAAACACTGTTATGGTCCGTCACGCAATCAATTAAAGAGTCACCACAATTTCATATAATTTCCTCGTCATTGGTTCAAATTAAAGCAATCACGAAAAACTTCATTTCGTGGTTGGGTCATTTCGTTTGAACCTGCTCCCGTGATTGACTCTGTAAAAACGTTTGGCCGTTTTATGCCACTCGATGGAATCCGATCAATGGAATGGTTTTCAATCGAGTGTCGTAAAACCAAAACCTGAACCAATCACAGGAGCAAGTAAAAACACAATGAACCAATCACAGGAGCAAGTAAAAACACAATGAACCAATCACAGGAGCAAGTAAAAACGCAATGAACCAATCACAGGAGCAAGTAAAAACACAATGAACCAATCACAGGAGCAAGTAAAAACGCAATGAACCAATCACAGGAGCAAGTAAAAACACAATGAACCAATCACAGGAGCAAGTAAAAACGCAATGAACCAATCACAGGAGCAAGTAAAAACACAATGAACCAGTCACGAACTGAAGAAATTCACGATTGGTTTTACTTCAACCTATCACGAAGCAAAGTAAACGCAATCATGGTTAACTAGCCAATCAAATTCGAAAGAAACCACCTAATAACTAACGTTTCAACACTTAATTGAAAACCGCTCTAAAGAGAGGTCTTGTTTTGGGCTTACCGAAAGCTTTCAGTGCACGGTCTGTAGCGAGTTTTCCAATCTTCCCGGTGGCTTTTACTGATGCGCTCAGGTTTCGCAGATGAGTTCCATTGGATTTGAACTCGATATAAATGTTCGCACGAATGTTGCCGTCGGCAGCACGGCTACAAGTTTGAAAAAGTAGTGTATAATAATAATAATAAATAAATAATAATTAATTAATGATGATGATAATGATGCTATTGATGATGATGATAATAATGATGCTATTGATGATGCTATTGATGATGATGATAATAATGATGCTATTGATGATGCTATTGATGATGATGATAATAATGATGCTATTGCGGATGACGATGATGATGACGATGACGATGATGATGATGATGATTATAACGATAGTAAACATACATGTAGCCTACCAATTGAGAACTCTTGAATACGTGTACAAGCTTAATTGTATTCTTTAACAAGAGTGGTTTGAGAAAATAACCATACTCCACGGAGAGTTAAGTTCTAATTTTTGTTGAATCCCTTTAAGTATTTTCCATTCCAGGGGGTTCGAAAAACTCCTAGCTACTCCTAAACAATGCGTTTTGCAGTATTCATAGTATAAATATGTATCGTGTACCACGAGCATTACATGGGAATTTGGATGTGGTAAAATTGACTAGAGATTTTCAATTTCTTAGTATTTCAGTGATATTTATTTTACATTTTAAGCAGGTATTTAAGAAAGTGCAAATAATAAACTGTTTTGTATCAACAACGCATGGGTTAAATCTTCATATAACCGGGGAAATATGGGTAGGAGTTATAGTTTTATATGCAGGACTTACTTGTATTGAACTACTTTTATACCATAGAAAGGATTGTATCCATCATATACTTGCATAACCTGAAGAGAAGACATTTTCACT
Organism: Actinernus sp. WN-2022; assembly: GCA_030867875.1. Taxonomy (NCBI): domain Eukaryota; kingdom Metazoa; phylum Cnidaria; class Anthozoa; order Actiniaria; family Actinernidae; genus Actinernus; species Actinernus sp. WN-2022. The sequence goes on along the minus strand of JAOWCC010000577.1, from coordinate 103,578,400 downwards.
ATTATTAACATGATGGATAGTTCCGACGGCAGCCAAATAAGCTCCTCCCCCTTAGTTACTGTTGATATGTCCCACAAACCGTGAACTTTGACCCGAAGAAATTCAAAACAAACGCGGCGAAAACATCACTGAGTTTGGCGATAGTTTTACTTGCATTCCAAACGAGTTATCTATTTGCCACTTTGGAAACGAGTAGGTACTGGGACCGAGTTTGGGCAAGCGCCGGTTCCTCCAATCCATACAAACGTCTCTTATTCAGTTCTGCGACTTTTGAAAGCTCACCACATGGTAAATATCAAATGAAACGTCCCCAAACTTGGCAAACATACTAATTTCGATGTCCTCTTTCTTGCTTTGGGGTTCATATTTTAATCAGATTAATTTTGCAGACTCGGTCCCAGTCCGCTACTCGTTTCCAAAATGGCCAATTTGCTATCTTTCGTTGACTGCGGGACAAACTAAACGGGCTTTAAGTAACATGGTGGTATAAGAGAGGTTACACTGTTATTAGAATATGTTGAACGAATTAATAAACAAACTTACTCCAGCCTCGATTTCATATCTTGCTTTAGTAAATGGACCTGAATGAATGTTGTTGTAATTGTCGTCGAACTTCGTAGGCAGCTTGAGAGTGACGTTGAAGACTTTACCTGCAAACGAAATAAACCTGTGTGAGAAAGGCTCTCCAGACCGACGCCTGGGATGTGCTTATGCGCGAGTTGTGGTAAGCTCATGGTAAGACATTTAGATTTTAGTTACGAAGTAGACTGTGTGAACGCCAGGGGCCTATACATGTAAATGTGTATTAATTCATGTTGCGGTCTTGGAATGTATCCAGCCGATAATCTCATTCTCATTCCGTTATTATCATTATACTATAATAATATAAATATTATAATACGTAAAAATAATAATGTTCTTCAATAATAACATATTCTTCAAGGAAAATATTGCATTTCATTTCAATTATCTATCGAGAGAGGACATTTTAACATTTTGTTTATTTATTTATTTATTTATTTACATATTTCGCCTACAATAAAATGAACAAAATGATAATCAGAAAAGAAGGATAATAATGAAAAGTAAAATTCAATGCATGATAGGCAGGATTACCTACAGGACATTTGTAGCCAATAGAACATTTCATCATGACGTCATTTTACAACTACCAGAATCCTTTTCAAATTCTCTTTTTCATTCAGATTTTTAAACTCGTTTGAGAATTCCAAGACAATGGTCCAAATTAGAGGAACAAAAGGATTCGCGCAAAGAGTTCTGGTAGTTGTAGTATGTGACGTCATCCTGCAAACGTCCTTAGACTTAGTTAACACCTTCACTCATAATAATCCTTCTAATATTCATAATAAAAACTATACTTTTTAACAATTTCACTCATACTAAATAAGTTAGAAAATAAGTAAGAATTTGGTGGTGCTTGCTTGTACAAGTACATTAACACACCAAATGCGCAACACCATGCCTGACATACTGCCCCTTTAATTAATTAAAGGATGACTGGTTGAGAACTAGTGCAGATACTTACATTTTAGTGTAAGTGGATTTGGTGGGGGTGTTGGTTTGGGTTTGGGTTTAGTCGTAGGGGCGGCTGTTGGACGCGGAGCTACGAGAAAACAATATTTTTAACAAGTTAATTAATTTGTTGCAATATACGCTAACGGAATTTCTATATTTGGTGTCGTAAAATTGAACCATACTATAATAATAATAATAATGATGATGATGATAACGGTATATTCACAGCATATGGATGTCCATCTGTGATGATTAAACAAATATAACAGAAACAATACATGTATAAATAGGTAAATATATATGTGAGATTCTAATTTACCTATAATTATAACTTGTGTAATTATATTCTAGGAACTAACTTGTAATGGACACAACCAGAAGTTAATAACCTGACACAACCCGATGTCTCCTGTAACTCGATATGATCCTTGTTAGATTCTGTAATCCTTTGCAACAGTCATGTACCTTATACTCCTAAATCAAGCCCGCTCTTTATCAACGTTGTCTCAGTGTATTAATACAAGTGAAAACTAAGCTAAAGAATACGTCTTTGGAGTAAATTATGTTGTTTTGTTCATTTTTTTTCTGACACCACTCGAAGATGGTCGAAGAACCTCACTAGGCTTAAAGACCCTCTATGGATGTCTCCGAGGACCTACGATTTATCGAGAAGACATGAAGGTCTAACCATTTGCAGTCCGAGAACGACATTGTTTCACAAACTAAGGCAGCACCTCCTACTGACTCAGTTATTTTAAGAGCCTCAGTGTTGATCCGACCGGGGTTTAAACCTCCACACGACAGACCGAAGCTTAACCACTGAGCTAACTGATTTTGCACGCTGGCCTTATAACACAAAATGCTTTTCCAAATATGTATTCCGGCTAAGATCTTATGGGCGTAATTTTTCAACGGATTTTAAATCCTCAACACCGTTTATCTCTTGCCTTCACTCTTTGTACAATACACATAATAAGATTTAGACTTAAAATATCGGTCTTAGGGCACGTAAAAATTAACATGTTGGTCGTCCGGAGTTTTTATTAATAGGAGGATGAAGCATTTTTGTATGTCTTGTCTTGACATTGAAAAAGGCTTGGTCCGGGTTAGAGGATGTTTGGACATCGTTACTGCGTGGTGAGCTTTCATTGCGAGCTTTTTATAGCAGTTCATGTAGTAAATCCATGATATTTCCTGACCAGTTTATTCTTGATCAAATTCGATGTTTTTTATAACAAATAAAATAAAAAAGGAAGCGCGCGGGAACGATAAACATGCTTAGTTTTTACTTGACCTTATATGTTAAATATTGTATCTTATGTACGTTTTTACGAACTATTGTTCACGATTTGTTTTTGCTTTTTTAAACCATCCCCTATGTTCTTATGGTATGTGATATTAGGAACGTACTTGCGGAGTATGAGGCACCAATACACAAGGCCAACACCACGACGAAAATGACTCTACTCATCTTGAACCTGAACTGATCTGTCGGAAAAAAATCACAATAAGACAAAATATTTTCAACAATAAAAATGTAGATATTGTTTTTACGATTGTAATGTTCAGTCTTTATTATTGCAGAGCGAGAACCGGCAAAGCGTTGAACCACCTTCGTCTCATATTTGGTGCGTTCTTGTGCATCTTTCCATATTTGGTGCGTTCTTGTGCATCTTTCCATATTTGGTGCGTTCTTGTGCATCTTTCCATATTTGGTGCGTTCTTGTGCATCTTTCCATATTTGGTGCGTTCTTGTGCATCTTTCCATATTTGGTGCGTTCTTGTGCATCTTTCCTGCGTTCTCGGCAGAATTCTCGGTATAATATTTAAATGGACATATTCAACCAGGAACAACCAGTCAGACTAAATAACAAAATCTTAATGATATGAAGCGACTTTAAATTTTGAAGCAAACTTAGATAGCGATAAACGGAATCAGAGCGAGATCGTCTCCTTAACGCATGAATCAATGAAACTATCTCGTTGTTTCAGTAGTTGTACCTGACAGACGGACACAGATTAAGTATAAGCTTCACGATTTATATAATTACTGCTTTAAAATAACGAAACAATGAAATAAAAGAAATCATTTTAGGATTTTTTTTTTTAATATTAGGTTTGTGTCTGGGGCATTGCATTTCTCAAATATGTTAGTAAGCGAATGGTATTGGAGTGCCGCACTTTGATTTCCTTAACGTCGAGTGACCCGCGGATATTGTGACAATGGCCATCATAAAGTTCACACTTTGCATTCGATGGAATGGAATCTTCTATAGAATCTTCTATAGAATGGAATCTTCTATATAAATGGTACCGCATACTATTATGTTCGCCTATTTTCATTCCATCGATTTGATTGAAATTCGTTACCAACGGCAACGTTATATTTTTTAATATATCAATCTTCTCGTTTTAAAGATTTTCGCATTTTACGTAAAAACAAGGGGTCGAAAGAAGCACTTGTATCTCCAAAAATATTATGTATCTTGGAATTCTGTTTGGTGTTTACTATTCTTCAATATCATGAAATAGATGGTCCAAAAAATCTCAAAGATCGGCCAAAAACTTTCTGCTGAAAAGTACGAATCTTTATGATGTCAATTCGGCTGTCACGATACCCGCGAGCCACCTTAAAGTTAATAAAACGAAATAAATGTTCATTGTATTCGATTTGAAGAGGACATGCCCCCGCATATACGCAGATGAGAAAATATACACTACAGCGGCGTCTCGAAAAGAGTTCGGAAATGCTTTTTAGTAAGGTAATTATAGTTGGTAAGGTTAAAAACTAGGTAGCTGCATTGAAACTAACACTAGTTTTAATTGAAAGTTAGTTTGTTTTCGATTTTTTTTCGTTTGGTCATTTGCTTTTGTTCTCAGTTCAAATGAGATCTAGAACAAGAGTATTCATTTGACATTTCCCAGGTGGTATTGCTTTTGATTCAAATAGATGAAGAATAAAGCCAAGGAGCGTGCCTATATACTGAGCAATCTCTGAAGTCAGTGAAGCTGTTGACAAAGTCAAAAATGCTGTTCAAAAGGTCATGGTTTTCGAAAGTTTGAATTCACCCTGAACGAAGTGTACTTATCATACAAGAGGCGCTTGGAAAGAGAGGAGATTGAAATGAACTGAGATGCGTTTAAAAGGGGTCCATGGAGACTGTTTAGAGGAATGCGGACAGTTGTTATAATAAATAAAATAGAGCAATGAAAGGTTAGGTGTTCGTACTGTGATTGTACCTGCATCGTGGAACAGGTTCGTGAAAGGGTACTTAGCGACCGTGGTAAATATATTGTATGGTGCTATTTAAAATTCACTATCACTTCGATCGCCGAAATAGAACAATAGCCTACCCAGAGCTCGGAAAATGTTAAATCCGCGCTATTTTGCTAAACTCCCCCGCTCAAAAACTGTGCTATACGTTGTCAGCACTGCAGATTGTACAGCGCGCTGTTAATTTGCTGGCAAATACAAAAAGCGAGCCCGGTTAACCCCCGCTATGTACCGGGGATCGGGGGTTTCAATTGAGTCAGTCTGGTAGTCTGGTGCATATTAAATGATACTAGAAGAATACCAGTATTTTTAGGAAATTGTAATTTAGTTTTTATCCACAGAACAGTATTAAAACGGAAGTTAATGCAATGTCAGGATCTTTCAAGCTTGTCTAATAGTCGGTTACTGGTGCTTTATTAGTATTTTCTCAGTCACAGAGGTAACATCAAGAGCCTTAGAACGTAGAACGCAACGCAGGTAAAATAGCAATTACAGTTGTGAATTTAACCGTAGTTATTAGAGTGGAATGGTTATGAAACCCGGCAAACTTCAAAGGGCTAACAAAGGCGCTGCAATTTATGTTGGCATAGTTCATCACAGGCAGCCCAATCTCAAGATTTGTGTATTTATACGCTTACAAATAATCGCTTGAATAGTTCATATTATAAATCCTTCCAAAACACGTATGTTAGACAAATAAATACACGACTTCACCCTACAATGTTTCAGCTGTGGTTATTCATACCTCTGAGCTCTTCTAGGGTCGTTTCCGCTGTGTGTTTTTTACCTCTTTCCCTCACTTCCTAATATAATGAAAAGGCTGGAAACAACCGACAAATATACGATGCATAACCTGTAATCTTTGCCACGAAAATCACACTTCGCTCACTCCAAATAACTCCAAACTACGGCAGGCCATAGAATGACAAATGAACTCATCCCTACCCCAATTTTAAGATCCAGCGATACCACAGTCTGGAGAAATCAAACAATTTGTCGCCCATTTTCGAGTCCTTCGAGGTTGGCAGCCAACGAAGTTGGACGGCGGAAGTGCAACCGTCAAAATTGCCTCGTTCTGGCGAAGCTATTAGCTGGATAACCGACAAATATACGATGCATAACCTGTAATCTTTGCCACAAAAATCACACTTCGCTCACTCCAAATAACTCAAAACTACGGTAGGACATAGAATGATAAATGAACTCATCCCAACCCGAATTTTAAGATCCAGCGATAGCACAGTCTGAAGAAATCAAACATTTTGTCGCCCATTTCCAAGTCCTTCGTCAGACCGAGGTTGTCTCCTAACCGCAAGGACTTGGAAATGGGCGACAAAATGTTCGATTTCTCCAGAATGTGGTATCGCTGGATCTTAAAATTCGGGTTGGGATGAGTTCATTTATCATTCTATGTTCTACCGTAGTTTTGAGTTATTTGGAGTGAGTGAAGTGTGATTTTTGTGGCAAAGATTACAGGTTATGAATCGTATATTTGTCGGTTATCCAGCTAATAGCTTCGCCAGACCGAGGCAATTTTGACGGTTGCACTTCCGCCGTCCAACTTCGTTGGCTGCCAACCTCGAAGGACTCGAAAATGGGCGACAAATTGTTTGATTTCTCCAGACTGTGGTATCGCTGGATCTTAAAATTGGGGTAGGGATGAGTTCATTTGTCATTCTATGGCCTGCCGTAGTTTGGAGTTATTTGGAGTGAGCGAAGTGTGATTTTCGTGGCAAAGATTACAGGTTATGCATCGTATATTTGTCGGTTGTTTCCAGCCTTTTCATTATATTAGGAGGTGAGGGAAAGAGGTTCGAAAAAAACAGCGGAAACGACCCTAGAAGAGCTCAGAGGTATGAATAACCACAACTGAAACATTGTAGGGTGAAGTCGTGTATTTATTTGTCTAACATACGTGTTTTGGAAGGATTTATAATATGAACTATTCAAGCGATATTTGTAAGCGTATAAATACACAAATCTTGAGATTGGGCTGCCTGTGAGTTCATTAGCGTTCCCTGAACGACTAAACTCACACGTTTCTATTGGCTGATTGATTAACACATTAGAATTTCTATTGTGTTTTGTGCACGGTAATGGTTGAAAAAAACGAACAAAGACGGTCGCTGGGTTTCATAACCATTCCACTCTATTAACTATGATTTAACCGATTCAGGAAATTTTCAGTAAACAACAAAAAAAAACAATGGCTGCCTGTGCACGTTTCAAAACCAGACACCACAATTCAAAGTCAGCCGGTACACTAAAATTCCCTGTAGTTTTCCGTATTTCTATATTTTAGGAGTCTTGAATAAGCGAGTAAATCCGTAGACCGAGTCAAGTCCGAGTCCGAGTCAGATCTGAGTCCGAGTCAAATGACCGAGTCACAGTCGTTTACACGTACACGTAAGGCAGTTGTTTACTTGTGAACTCTAGCCCTAGGTGAGCGAGCTCTGGTCATTTACTGACACTAATCTACTCTCGGACACGGTTAGTTTTTCTTTAAATTTCCGGTTAATTTAATGTACAATAATATGCGACCTCGTCTGTGATGTAATATATAATCGAGTTTCGTGTTCTCACGGACGAACTGGAACGAGCCTGGCTGAAAGCTATTTAGCATTAGGTAAGATTGATCCCAATGAGATGTCTAAATCCCGAACGAGCGATGTATAACCACACGCTCGCTGTTTCTCGCGACAATACGAAACTTGCCTTTTTTCGCACGTAAAGGAAACCGTGGCCGTGCGAATCAGTTCATCGGCTCGAGTGTTCGAATCTCGGCCTGTCCTTGGGCAGGGAGTTTTCTCGATCTACTAAAATTTCTTTTTGTGCCTAAAGAAATATGAAATCAACTTATATTATAATCAACCTATATTATGTGTAGTGTATTTATAGAACTTTGCGCGTGCTTGGCGAGATTTCAGACTTTTTCTTCACCGAACGCGGCAGATGTTGGAATTCTCTTTGCAAACGAAAACGACCATGGACGAGAAGAATATCAAACTGAAGTGTAGCCGAAAGAAAACAAAGAGAAAAAAAAGGAAAAATGAGTGACTCGGTCATTTGACTCGGACTCGGACTTGACTCGAACTCGGATTTGACTCGGTCAACCGGTGAACTCTTGAATAAGCCATACAAATATTTTAATTGTTGATTTTTGATGCGATTTTAGCGACGATTATAGGGTAAAACCGCCGCTAAATCTCAACTAAATTCGAGCGAGTCAAACCAACGGCGATTTAATTCTCCTGAATTTTCAAATCGCTGCGTAATCCCTGTGAAATCGGCAGTAGTTTATAGATGGGCGATTTGAAAACGCAGCGAAATCGCCCTTGAAACCGCCGCTGAAATCGTAGTAAAAATTGCCCGTGTAAATGGGCTTTGATATGCACTTTATCATGACTCTTTTTTACTTGAAATGACGGAATATCAAATAATTGAGGATTTATATTTTTGGTTTCAGATCTCAAAAGAGCCGTGACGCTCTTTTGTAATGACATGGACACTTGTATTTGACATTTATGCTTTACAAATTGAATTAAAACTCCAAGACTATTATTAAATACTTGATTAGGAATAACCTGAAATAGAACTTAGGAAAATGAAAAAGATTTGACACTACAAGCAGCTTTCAAAGTACAGTAAGAGTTGTTACCTGTTTGAAACGCGAAATATCACACAGTCAAATCGAAAATATCTGGTACGTATATATGTAATAATGTGATATAGAAAAACACTTTTCTAGATATTGAGATACAATTAACCGAAGTCTTCTGTTTTACCATTATGTTTAGCTTAACCAGACAGAACAACGCAAAGTAACTAGGATTTTTCACCAAGACATTGATAATTTTTCGCGTTCGGGGTCTTCAATTTTTTAATATCTGCCATGATAATTATGTTTCTTTCCTGGCTAGAGGTATGTTCTCATAACGAAATATTTCCCAAAGGGAAGCCTTAAATCGGGTTATATAACGACAAGATTATATATTGATATGTCAATAATTAATTAAACACCAGCGATCTTTTACGTTGCGAGGATGTAAATTTGCGTTGGTCATTTAATTTTGAACTCCACGGCTTTAGCCGGAAGGAATCATTATAGGGGTATTGTGTGTGGTCTTGATTTTACAAGACAAAGAAGTGGATCTATATGACATGAACTATTCAATGATATGAAAGACATTAGACTTAAAGGTTCATTGAATTTTCGAGCAACCAGAAAGCCGAGCAGTTTGACGAAAAGCCGTTAGTGAAACAGTATACACATTCATTCAAAACCCGTCAACTTTAAGCGAATTTTCTAAAAATTGGTTTGCTGTGATAAACGATAGCTCAATGTAGGGGAAAATATATATAAAGTACTTACAAAGTCTCTTGTCCAAGAACAAAAATCCGTTCGAGGTAGCTTATCCTTCAAGTGACTTATTTACTAAATGTCAAATTTAGAATCTATGACTCAGGATAACCTAATCACTCATGAATGCGCTAAGGGTTGGTCGACCAAAAGGTCACCTAGCACGCATGCGTAATGAAGCCCAGTGACCCCTGTAACACTCCTTGGCCCCAAATGAGCAGATACGTGTAGTCAAGGTTCGTAGACGGTTGTTTTTACGTTCCGATGGAGATTACTATCAACAAGTAGATATACCTGCTGGAAAACTTGACGGGTTTGTGTGGCTGTTCACAGGGAACTAAAACGTAATGAAAAGTGAATTTTACAACCCAAAAGACATCAGGATAAAAAAAACGATAAAGCTTGGTTTGGTTAGTTAGTCAATTGATATATAGGACTGTAAATACTAGATATACCTTTTTACCATCTTTATTTTTTAATTTAAAGAAGTTGCGCTATATTCGTAGAAAGATACTGACAGCCTATAACAATATACATGTATAGTTAGACGAGAGGACTGGTTGACAACCGTTTCTGGTACTTTTGACATACATTTCCGATTTTTCACAAATAGATTAACGCGTTTTGCAAGCGTGAAATAAAATCCCAAAAGTTCCACTGCAGCACAATGGTAAAGTTTACTTAAATTCCCTCATTAGAATGAACACAAATCTCAGAAATGAAGAAAGCAAAATTATTATGTTATCCCACTGGTGTTTCTATGATTCATTATACTGGTGGTTACCGTCAGTTATATTTCTAACTAAAAATAAAGCGTTCTCGATTGAATGTCCACTTACTATATAATAATATAGTTAAGTTCCGTGTCTGATGTATTTCTATTATATTAACAAATAAACAGTTGGAAGATTCATAAAGTTGACTTATGTTAACACATAATCAAGGTGGTTATGTGTATATAATATGAGTCAGGTTGTTTCTTCGATATACGTATATATATGTGATTTCTGATTTCTTTGTCACGGTTACATGATGGAAAGAACCAACATAAACAAGTCAGCTCCTTTTTCCTGTTTGGCGGAAATGATTTTTTTTAGAATCTATTTCTAGAATCTATTTAAGTTGTTGTGAATTATGTCTGAAATTTATATAATACAATATCTGGCTAAGCTTAAATATACTAATGCAGCATAATAGAAAAATAGATTCAAATTGCTCCAAATAATAATATACTACGATAGTTTGTACCCGTGACAAAGAAAGAAATTATAGCAACCATCGGACTATTCTACTTCTCGTGTGGCCGTAAAACATTACCTTAAACATTTTCAAGATACTGATAAATATAGTTTGATAGTTACGCTTACTTGAAGAGTGCGCTTGCTAAGTGTATGAGCATCCAAAGAGAGATTTCTTCACGGCCGGATAAATTCTCAACGCGCGCTTGAATGGCAAATTAGATTGTTATGAAAATGTTTGTGGCCCGGTGTAGTTAACGTAGTTGAAGGCACTGCAATTTATTTTTTTGAAGTTAATCCGTTCCTCCTTTGTTTTCCTATTGCCAGGTCGGATGTTTTATGAATTGCAAACAACAGATTTATCGTGTTTTATTATTGAGAACATACTTAGGCTAAAACTAATTGAAAAAAATGACCATTTTACTTTTTGAGCTTTCGAATGAAGATTTATATATACATCAGCCGAGCTTGAACTATTACCGGATCGAAGAACATATTTGGGACTACCGAAAGTGGAAACAGGAAAAAATTAATTAAGTGATTGACAGGTAAGACATTTCAATGCAACATGCAAAGCGAGGACGCGATACGCAGTTTGAAAAGTTTAAAGTTCAATTGTTCTTTTCCCTCATTTCGAACAGATTTTCTGCTGGATTTTGTAACATTAGAGTGGTTTTATAATCAGGAAAGTACTTCAGAAGACCCAGGTTTTCTTAGTGCTTAGTCAAATTGGAGAGAAAAGGTGGGTAATTTACATTTAAATCGGGTTTTCAAGCCTCAAACAGGATTTAAACTTCCGAGGTTTGGATGGCGGGCTGGTGACCAATCAGATCGCTGGAACAAAAAAAAAACCCCACACACACATAGAGAAAGACGCATGAAATTTAATAGTATAGATAGATTTGAACTTAAATAAAGCGACAACTGACGTACATTAAAAAAATTAAGCAGAAACGTTTATAAGGTCTGCCATAGTATAGTCTTTGTAAAAAAACATCTCAATAATCACTTTAGACCGTTGGTTGTAAGGAAGTGCGAATCAGTCCTAGCAAATCTGTATCGGGGGGTGCAAATGTCCTAGAGGGGAGTACATTTAAGGTGACACCGACTATAAACGAAATCAATGCATCAGTTCATTATCCATCTTCGGTTTTCTTTCTAAAAAGACGGACGTTGAACTTAAATATTATTGTGCGGAGATGGTGTTTTGTCGGCACCCCTACAAGAAGCAATTGTCGAACTGGGAAATTGGTTTTTGAGTCTTTTTTGTTTGTTTGTTTGCATGTTTTAAACGTCAAACTTTTAATGCGCCGAACCTAATTAGATCAAAATAAGCCGCCTAATTATATTTTGTTTCAATCGGCCCTTAGAACGCAGTAATAGGCCGACAAGCTTCGTCTGATTATGCATAACGTGTCTTAATTCTTGTCAAGTAATTCGTTATTGGCTTGACTTGAACCAATCACGAGGAAAGGTAAACTCAATCATGGAAAACTAACCAATCAATTTCGAAAGCAATCACCTAATTTCTATATGAACCAATCAGGAGCGAGTTCGCGGTGCACAGGGAACAATATAATCATCGGAAAGTAACATTGTAATTTCATTTCCTATTCCGCCCTTCGAAATCAGCTTAATCTCGATTAACTGCGTACTTAAGGAATCATATCATATAAAGATCAATCTGAGTAAAGAAGCTAGACTGCAGCACAATGTCAGAATAGCTATGGATGACAGTCTCGATTATACTCAAGAAGATTTTACCACGCTCCATGGGAACAATACCAGCAGATTGAATGGGTCTCAATTCGCTCCTTGTTGGTCAATCCAGTGTGTTTTCTCCTTCGCCGAGATAGTCACTATCGTCGGCTTCTTCAGTTTGCTGTTCTTAGCTTCACTGGTTGGCAACATCTTAATCTTGTTGCTCGTCTCCAATGATCGCAAACTCCGAAGCAAAACAAGTCCTTCGCACATAAGCCTCGCAATCGCTGATCTGTCACTGACATTGTGTTGTATTCCATTTATGGTAGTTGATTTGTACATTACAGATCAGTGGATCTTTGGTGCAGCAGTATGCAAAGTAGTGGCATTCGTACAAGCCATGTCCTCGACCTGCTCGATTCTAAATCTGTGCATCATAGCAATAGAATGCTTCCTTGCGGTCTGCTACCCCTTTTATCTTCGACGGCTCAAAATGAAACGGAAACTTTTGATTATATTTTGCGTTTTTGCGTGGCTAGTGGCTGTTGGTGAGGGTTTAGCCTACGTACAATTCAAAACATTCATCGAATACGAAGGACAAGGATTTTGCGTTGAGGTATGGCCAAGTGAAATGATCAAGCAAAACTTTATCTATACTAACATTACTTTCACGTGTATATTACCAATTGTCATCATTACTCTACTGAACATCAAGACCGCTCACCAGCTTTATAAAAAGAAGCGCTTACGAAGTAACCAAAGTGTTAATAATCGCTCCAACGTTGTTCTTCGTATCAGTGGCGGAAAACGCTGCCAAACAGGCGTCGCTGCAAAGAAAATCATCGTGATTTCGCTGATCTTCATAATCTGCCGAACGCCTAACCAAGCGTTCAGTATCTGGTCTGTGTCTCTTGATTTAATCAAAATGAAATTGAAAGTATTCCATACCATGTACGCCATATTCATGGGGTTGTACTTTTTCAGTGCAGCCACGCATCCAGTTGTCTTTGGTTTGACGTCGTCTAACTACAGAAACGCGATCAAGAAAAAGTGGAGAAATGATCGGGGTAGAAAAGCAAAAACGTGGAGCCGAAACGGAGGCAGCCAGAAAAGCACGGCTCAAGGGCTCTTTGAACTTTGAAAACACGTCGCCGCGCCTTATACCCTAAGAGAAATAAAGTCAGTTCTATCCTTAATTTAGTTAAATCCTTAATTTACTTTCTTGCACTGACGCATTTTGTGTTTGCGCTCTAGATCTAGTTACTGCGAGACTATCAAATGAAAGGCGCCGATCCTTCTCTTACAATCCACGTAACTTTCGGGAATAGAACGTTGCATTCCCATTGTAGACAGCCACGTGTCGTAGTAGCTAGCGCTTCCGTCTTTCATGTCAAAGACCCGGGTTCGAATCCCGGTCAAGGCTGCAAGGTGTAGGAATTTGACCCTACATTGGAGACTGTGAATCTTTCGTGGCTCAGATGACCACGTAAAATGGCGGTCCGTCTCCAGAAATGGGGACGTAAAAGAACCACTGAGGACGCAATACAAATGTCTGGCGGTTACCACCCTCTGTGTCGGCATATGAGGTCGACTTGACGTGATACTAAAAATGATTCTAGGGCTGACTAGCAAATGAGACCTAACTGTAACCACAATACCAAACCACAGCTGGTATATACTTCATGGTAGTGTTTCGTTCCATATAGTCTCCCTGCATAATACTGTAAAATAGTAGAGAAAACGATTATGCAGGGAGACTATATGGAACGAAACACTACCATGAAGTATATACCCACAGCTATATACGCTAGTTAGTTGAATAGAATGTGACCAAGTGCCGAAACACCTCAAACTCAACTCAAACAGAAATTGTGACTCTGAAAATGTAATTTCTGACGGTTGAAGGACGGAGGAACGAATTAGTCAAAAATTAATATTCTGATGGCACGAAATAGAGGTTCGGGTATTGTCTAGGGATTCACTGTTACTATTTAAGCATTGAGAGGGTAAGGTGATTCATTCTACGTAATCAGTCAGTACTAGACTAGTTAAATTATTTGATTTTTTGATATATCTTTCTAAGCTAAGGTTTATTTATAATTGGTCTCGTCCCCGGAGGTTCAGTGGCAGTGCATTAGTCGGGGAATACGTTTCCACATATTTTTTGGCCACCCCTAGCTAAAGACGGAGTGGTTTTTCATATCTGGCTTGGCATCTTTCCTGTAGGTTTACACGAAGTATTAAAGTAGGGTGTGTATGACTGACTGGGGTAATTAGGGGATGTTATTATTCAGCAAATATTACTGACCGTCACTCCTAAAAAACTGTGTATTTCACTTACGAATTTCTCGTGGTAGCGTCGAGTAGTCGCCATCAGAATGGCGTTAATTCGAGTGCACCGTCGGCTACGAGCCTTTTCGCGGCATTAAATAGATCGGCTTAATATCTTACCCATGACTTAAATACATACGTGCACGTACTTACCTGTGTTTATTTAAATATTCATCATAGGAATGTTTTTCCAATTGTGGATTATTTGATATCAGGAAACTTAAAATCCATCCAAGAAATAATTAAAACCAGATCAATGTATTTTTCCTGATTTTATTTGGTTCTTTAATTGTTTCTCGGAAAATGAAAATCAATGTATATCATCATTTATAGATTTGGTTTCACACACAAAAATCAGTCTGAGTTCTTCCGATTTTCTCTGCTTTTACAAAATTAAAATGTAACGAGAACTCCAAATATTATTTTTGTTTGGCTACAAATTTTTAAACTTAACGACAAGTGCTTTTTTCAATATCTTGTTTGATCAGGAAAAAGATGCAGAGAGTTTTTCATTCCTAAAAACAAGCCAGTACAAGTGCTGTTGCTAACGGCACACTGTCATTTAAGAGAATAGAGGATTTCTAGGTTCGCAAGGGATTATGGTACAGCCGTTACGGTGGAGTGCGCTTAATTATCGGTATTTACACAAGAAATCCACACTATGACGTCAGTTCAATACCACTACCAGAATCCTTTGCGCTGATTCTTTTGTTCTTCTAATTTGAACCATTGTCTTGGTATTCTTAGCGTAGTAGATATATAATCTGGGTTCTCCCTTCATGTAGGCAGACATGAATTCAGTTACCAAATTGTATTGTGTATTGTGTTCTATTGTATTGTGTTTTTCGTTCTATTGTTTTGTATTGTATTCTATTGTATTTTGATAGCAATTCATGTGTTGCCCACATGAAGGGACCACCATAATCTGAATAAGAAAAATAATTCGAAAACGATTTTAGTAGTTGTGTTCAACTGACGCGGTAAAAGTGAAAACCGTAAATTAACCAAAAAAATTGGCAGTTTATATTAATAGGCATTTTATTAATATTTTTAATTCTCTTTGATATTCAGCACCACGACTACATCACCAGAAGAAGACCAATTGAACATTCTAACCTTAAAACTTAAAACGTTTTAAAAAGGTAAAACTCTGATGGATATAAAGTTTCCCATGCACCAGCTAGTTATTCTCCAACAAGTTTGAGGCCCGATGTACATTTCGTACTCCCTGCCCCACCCCCGTATTAATGACGTATAGACATTGGTTTAATCTTCAAACAATAGCTAAATCTATGATTTATTTTGAAATTGTTGTTTTACACTGATTGGAATGCCTAATTCTGTATGTGGAATTCTTCACTTTTAGCTTACGTCGGCTTGGGTCATTAATAAATATCACACATTTGGCTGCAGCTCAATTTCGGCGATATCTGTAATAATGTCAGTTTAATTTAACCCTTTCGCAGTCTTACACTGAATTGTAGGGACGTCAGCATATGGCACAACATGAACATAAGTATTATAGGGCTTACTTGATAAATAAAACACACGTTATAGCGACCAGTGCGACCCAGTTGCCTATGAACGGACACGGAACCAAACCGTAAATTGTAACCGTGAACAGTAGTCACAGGCAGAGAGAACAACCCACGTAGTGGCCCTCCAAGCCTAGCTCTGGCAATAACCTTTTGGCAGGCATTTTGTCTACGAGCACTTAGTGGCTCTAAACCAGTGTGGACAAGTGCGTCTAGATAGGCAAGGCTGGGACAAATTATATATAAGGCTTTCTTTTGAGCGGACTCTACAAGATCACTATTTAACAATTACACCCGCAGTCCGAATGGGCTACGAGTCAATAGCCCATGAAGCGCAGCCGAATGGGCTATTTAACTCGTAGCCCATGAGGGCGATAGTGATCTTGTAGAGTCGGCTCAAAAGAAAGCCTTATATATAATTTGTCCCAGCCTCGCCTATCTAGACGCACTTGTCCACACTGGTTTAGAGCCACTAAGTGCTCGTAGACAAAAGGCCTGCTAAAAGGTTATTACCAGAGCTAGGCTTGGAGGGCTACTATACGTGGTTTGTCCTCTCTGCCCGGGCTGGGTGGAAGAAGGGCCTAAGTAGGGCCTAAGTAGCCATTGCTAGAGAAGGCATTCGTCGTTGCTATGAGCGATATCTCGCTTGATATTTAACTAAATATGATAAAATAAAGAACACAACCTTGGTTTTCTACTAATAAATAGGGGGGAAGAATGAAAATTTCGCATTTTTGACAAAATAGAAAAAAATCGATCCACCGTACTACTTAGAGTTAGTAGAAAATAATAGAAAGAAACAAATTGAAGTTGAAAAAATGTTATTATTTCGTAAAAATGCGTGCGGTTTTTCTCTACCATGGGCTATCACAAATAAACATATAGCAGGGTAGCAAATCAGAATGCAGGATTCGTAATAGTCCACTAGTTGGTTTATACTAAATTAAGATAATCTGGTATATAGTGCTGCCCATACTGGCCATGGGCGAGCATGGTAACACTGTAAAACTATATTAACAAATGAATCATACCCAACTGTATCAACATGTTTAATTATAATATTTCAGTTCTGTCTGTGTAATTTTTAGTAGTTTTCCCATAAAAGCGAGGTCCGTATATATACGTATATAGCTTTTAGTCAGTATTTCTTCTTTGAAAATAGAGTTCGCGAAAATGAATGAATATCTCTCTTCCTGAAAATACAAAGAAACGCACAACGGTGGTTAAAGGGACTGTGTCATGGAACTTCGAACTACGAACTTCGCGCACATGTGGAATGGTAAAAATCAAAGCAAATATTCGAAAATGACTAATAATCTGTGTAAATATACAGTCTTCAAGTAAAACTGATGAAACGGCTTTCACTCAAGCATCGAAGGAGGGGGGTTTAACTGTTTTAACCAATCAACACTGACTCCATACATGCGTAGCACCATGAAGTAATCTTAGTAATTGAGTCTTATCTTCACTGTGAGTTGATCAAAAACCTATTGATGTTCTGATATGAGATTCAAACTGTGCGTTCATTCAGAGTTCAACTAAAAAGCAATTAGCAACATGTCTTCCACAAAAGATTCACAAAAACTAATTATGAAGTATTTTATAGTTCATCTGTACTATATTTATTTTAAAATTCGCAACTGGATACAAAGATTGCTGTATGCAATTTATTTTTAAAATATTTGATGTTTCTTCAGTTTCAAATACGTCTATAAATAAACTTTTACAGTTTCTTTTTGACCCAAAAACAAACGAATTCACCAGACTTTCAGCTATAATTACAATCCATTTCGGTGTAGGAATGTCGTTTGTCGTTTGCCGGCGGTTTGTCCGGGACAACCTTTTTCGAAATAGCAGTAAACATCAAGGTCGTACACTGGGTTGTGTGTGATCAGTGAATCAATATCAGTATACATCAAGGTCGTACACTGGGTTGTGTGTGATCAGTGAATCGGCCCAAATTGAGAGCGTGATACGTGAAAGTGGATGAAAATAATGTATCCGTGATTCGTGAGCTGACGGTGTATACCATAATGTATGTTCTGCTCATTCCAGGATTCGTGATATCGGAGAAAACATTCGTTAAAAGAGCATATATCAATTGGTGCCTCAGATATAAATAAAAATAGATTTGATTCGTACATTAAAACGGAAAATCGGCGCGTGATGCTTGACCGAGAACCCCAGTCTGTATACATTGTGATAAAATGAATGAAATATAGACATACTCGACTCTCATTAACAACAACGTACAATGCAACAACAACAACAAGGTTAACGTCGTGTACCACTATCAATGAGTTACTTACAAATATTTACACTTTAATTAGTCAGTAGAGAAACATAAAATATATGATTAATTAGCTACCCGAAATAACCATAGGGGCTATTAAAGAGGCCGGGCAGCCAGTTGTACAAATGGATTAAGAAATATTAGGTAATGAACCGGCTGAGAAAACTGATTTTTTTTAACTGCTGCCGCGCGCTGCCGCAATAACGAGCTTTTGGGGCAGATATTGGCGGGAAAACATCGCAACGGCTTTCCAGGCTTTTGATTGGCTGTTAATCCTCCATGGCATGAACGCGTGCGCAGTAAACGAGCGAGATATCGAGTCGAACACTCGAGGTGAATTCGGCCATATCTTCCGGCATGAGCCCATGTACTAGGATTATTCTCTACTCTTTTATCAAAATCCTTTCAATCGGAAAATCTATATAGATGAATTCAAAGTAGTCTCGTACATGCAGATCCTAATCCATGCATGATCTATATCACTTCTAGGCTTAGTAGTAGAATATTTGGAGTAAAAGTCAAGCAGCCCAGAGCACTGGCACATCAGATTTGTAGAGGCGCATTATATAATTATCCCATCCTCCTGGCGTCGTCGTCCGATTGCGGCCATAAAGCCACTCAAATCGCGTGCAGTCAGGAATTAAAAATTTGAGGGTTTTGCCTAATCTGTGAATACCATATTTACCATAAGTAGTCTAGAGTCACGAAGGAACATATTTGAGGCGCAAAGTACCTAAGCGTGCGACATATAGAGTACAGGATATCAGAAATCATGTTACTAGAGTTCAACGTGACTGTCCATAGAATGTCTCCAGTCACTTTTTCTATCGTTTCCCTATTAGTCGTGGGCGTAGCAGATTAATTATTCATCGATGGCCTGGGAAAATTTGAGTACGACTCCTTAACTAAAGGCTGCTGAATTCATCAGTGAAATGTGATGTTCAGTGCGTCCAGTTCCAGTTGACATGACAATCATTTTGGGCACAACACTCTTACCTTTTAGATACACGTGCCAAACATTATCAGCACGGCACCCATGATTTTTGTTGTGTAAAATGAAATGTTCCGGGTACGCCTGCCGGAAAATCTTGGGATTCTGAGACAGGTAGTCTCAATCCACCTGATGGGAGTGTTTGTCGTGTACCCCTGGCTAAAGTGACATTTATATTCATTATAGGGGAAATGTTTCACTCTAGAAAGGCCACGGCAAAATAATTATATCCTAGAGAGGGTAATAACATTTCATTTGAAATAAAATCAAATTGTTTTAATTTCCTTTGAACTAGCGGTATGAAGAGTATATAAACTAGCATCGTGTGGCCCGGAGCATCAGATAGACTACTGTTATCACGTCTGTACATGTGTGTGTACAGTTAAAATAAAGTACAATAGAGTAAAGTATCGGTTCCGCTTTATTTACCGTCGGTAACGTTAGTTAGTTTGTATCTAGTATGCCGCGCGTATCATATAAAGGTTGTATTCTTCTAGCTAGTGGAAATGTTAATTCTTCACCGGACGGGATTAACCTTAAATTTAGCCAGTCTTATAGTCTGCTATGGGCTAATAAGGAAGCCATCCAAAATTGAATATTGAATGTATGTGGTATTTTGGTCAGGGCGAGCTCTAACTTTTTGTGTCTTATGTTTTGCTCTTTCGTGCCATTTCGCGTTTCGCGCTCCAGTTAGCGGATTGATATCTCGAACCTGGCGAAAAATAGATTACAAGTTCACTGGACAGCACAAGTTAGTACCAATATCAATTTATGTTCGCTTTTTTTTCACAAACTTGGAAAGACCAAGCACAAACCTTGGTATGATATTGCAACAGCATTTGATAGACTTGGCTTTTGAATTATAAAAAAAGCAACATGCGATAATATTTATATATTTTTGTTCTGAAGTTGATTAAATAAAACCAAGTCACCGACTATCGGTAAACTCGCAAACCTTATTAACTTCGCAGGCGGCAATTTCACGTTATAATAAATAATATAAATAATAAATGGTTTATTTTACGTCGAAGATACAGGAAGCCGTTACCGGGTCTCCCAAGCCAGAGGCTTATGTTTAAGTATTCAGACGAACTCCATGGTCGAATTGGAATTAGTCTGCGATGAAGAAAAACTGAAAAGAGCGCCTGCAGTCACGCCATTGTCTTTTTCCTATTTTCCATCCGCCAGACGGACGGAAAATTCCCCCTGGTTAACGAGCTGTCCGAGCTTGTCATCAATACATGTGACACGTTGAATTTCTGTGCATGTTCTCCAGGTAAAAATAACATATTTCAGGCTTACCTAAAAGAGTTATTTATCGTTTTATTGCTCTCGAATCCACTCAAGAAGCCTGTTTGGTGCTATGTATGTTGTCAATCAGAGTCTTATTTCATTTTATACCGTCTTGTGATTGGAGGACCGTCGTGATGCTCGATTACCAGCGCGCTGAGAGCACCAGAACTAAAGTATTTAAGGGTGTTAAAATAACTCTGTCACGTCTGCTTTGGCAAAGCATTTCATGTCAGAGGCTCTCAGACGAAATGTCTTCAACTGACCGTTTGATGAGCTATCGTATCGACAGTTAATTAAATAAGGTGCCACAGTTCTTACGTCTCTTAGCTTTTATTGCAATAATTCAGTTTCTATTTTTTTGAAGCAATCAGTTATTTAAAAAAAAACTACTACATTGTTAATATACATACATGTTTTATTTTATTTCTTAGGAGTTTCTCAAGGTGAAGTCAAATCCACAATGATCTCACAGGCCGGGGTAAATGCGCTGGAAAAATGGTTTGGCGGTGGTCTAAACATCGAGAGAGAACTACCAGTAAATAAATCTAAACAGAAACGAAAAAGGACCAAAAAGTACTTAATTTCGGCAGTAACTGAACTGATTTGTTCAGTTTTGAAGAAAAGTATCTGAGTAAAGAATTGGTTAATTTGCCCTGCCGTCACCATGTAATAGAGATAAAACATCCGAACGATTCTTGTACTGAAAAGCGATTCGAAGAAACGACAGCCGAACCTCAAAGTGATATAAGTGTACGCATTAACTTCATAAACATGAATCAAGTAATAAATATTGTTTTACTTCATTCGAAATTTTGGAGCGCGATAAACACAAACAGACACATTAAGGTAATGTAATGAAATCGGCTATACTCGTTATATAGCTTCAGTTAACGAGCTGAAGAACCGCTATAACAAAAACTGACGGTGTCGACTTGAGTTCTATTTTGCTGCAGTCAAACCGTACAAAAGACGGCAAACTTCAACATCCGTCTCCCGAAGGCTTGACATCCGAAAGAAAGTTCCAGAGAAAATGGCCTGAGAGTAGCCACATTAATATTACTAGTACACGGAGTACCTTTATTATTGTTTGCACACGTTCCCATTCCTTTATCCAGAAACTATACTGTGGAAAAACTGAGCTGTCACTTTACCAAATATATAGGTTTGAAAGGAATGACGCACATCGATACCCGTTGCTAAGTAATAGTCTTGGACTCGAAAGAATTTATTCACTAACGAGTTCATTAAATCTACGAATCCTTCAAAAATACTACATTATGAACTAAAATCTGCCAGTTTCAAGGAAATATTTATTCATTTATGTCACGGTGACGTTTAAAATCTCAGAGATCGTGGGAACATTGTTTGTACGTGTTTGTACGTGAGCAAGCATTTTACCAGTGTTAAGAAATACAGCTCAAGTTCTGATTCGGAGCGCTTCGACACCACACCCAAGAAAATCAGTAAGTCGACAGAACCGAGGATTTGGATTTGTTTCGCTTACGACAATTTCACGGGACTAGATTTCTCACGAAACCGGGCAAGCACAAACACAAATTTGAATAACTAACAATGGCGTTCGAGCATAATAGTACGAATACGTCTCTTCGTTACCTTGATGAGGATGAGACAACAGAGATAGGAGAGCCAGAGATGGAATGCTTAGAGCCGTCGTGCATTTATTCTTTGGCGAGTCGCGCTGGCATTTCCTTGGCCTTGTCAGTGCTGTTCATCGCAATCCTGGTCGGCAACTCTCTTCTCTGTCACTTGATTGCAACAAACAAAAGACTAAGAAACAGCTCAACTACTTTCTCCATTCTCCATCTCGCAGTCATTGATATTATCTTTACACTGTTCAGTATGCCTGTTATGGTGATGCAGCTCTATATTGTAGATGAGTGGATCTTTGGAAAGCTCATGTGTAAGATGGTCTCCTTTGTTCAGAGTGCCTGTATGATTGCTGCTATACTAAACCTGAGTATCATTAGCATTGAGAAGTTTGCTGCAATCTTCACGCCTTGGTATTTAACTAGCAAGCCTAGGATTGTCAAAACCGGGTTTGCAATTACCTGGATCATTGCGATAACTTTCGCGTCCTACTATCTAACCGTCAAAGACGTTATTACATTCGATGGCAAGACGTATTGCTTCGAGAACTGGGAAACAGAAGAATCGAGGCGTGTCTATGTGCTTTTGCTAATAGTACTATTCTATTTCGTTCCACTTTGTTTAATTATAATCCTTCACTCTATGTTAATTTTTAAACTCCGTTTCGACAAAACGGCGAAGTTAATGGAAATGGTGACTGAAGGGCGTAACCGCCGCCCCTCTAAACTGCACCCTCGAGAAAAGGCCCGGAACACGTTGATATTGATAATTTGTCTTTTCGCATTGTGCTGCACGCCTTATAATATACTGATGTTATGGGTTGAGATACAACCACCTGAGGAAATCACCAGAGAAACTCAGCACCTTTACACAGCTTTCCTATGGCTGATATACTTCAACTGCGCTACACATCCAGTGATATATGGACTCATGTCAAAAAGGTATAAACAGGCCTTTGTAGACGCTACTCGGTCCATAAGAAGTAGAAAGTGGTCCATGAGGTATAGTAAGAAGGAATCGCGTGATAAAGGCGTTATATCACCGGCAGTTGAAGTACATAAAATTATATAGGACCACCAGTATCACTGTTATTAGTTAAAGCACGCTACCGATTGTTCGAGACTAACGACGACATGTCCAGCAAAGTCGAATCAATGGGGCGGGACTTGATAATAGTATACTAGTATACTAGATCAACCGTATCTAATAGCCTGTAAATTACGTGATAATACTAACTCGTATCTGATTGGATTTGGATCTCACGTGATACGATTTCACCATCGATCTATCTTCATGAAGTTAGTGGTGTTTGCATGTAATAATGGCAGCTTGCGCGAGGCCCATGACCCTCAAGAAGATAGTCAGCTCCCAGAATATAAGTTAGGAGGAAAATTACTTCCATTAACCTGCTGGTAGCAGGCCTTCTGGGCTCGGTTGTCTAGTCCAGTATTAAGGGTAATCAATGCCTGGTTTGAATTGTTAACTTGGGGAATGCAGATTAAAAACATTTTGTTTGATGAGGAATGAGTTGTGCATTTCTAATTGTAATACTAGATTGGGTAAAATATCGGGTAAAATATAATCCAGGATTAACGATAATGGGGTTTCGAACAACTGGGGCTTATTGTAAAACCATTCTTGGTCAGTAGCGTAGGGAGGGGGCGATGGGAGGGAGGGCTGAAAATGTTCCAGAATTCATCATTTTGACCCCCACCCCCTCCCCCCAGTTTCCCCAACTGGGGAGTAGGACCTCCCTACGCCCCTGTTCTTGGTACATAACAATTAATGGGAAGTATTTGAGATACATGAATACTGCTTCATACGGCGCAGTTTGCTGCCAGTTTGCATTTTTAAAATGATATTTTGTTGTTGCCTCCAGAATACAGATAGTTTGGACAGACAGACAGACAAGCTTTATTAATACACAGTTATAAACGTGAAACATTGCAATAAGATATGACTGATTTACATGTTTTCCATGTGGGAGTCCGACACAGAATATAACGTGGGAGTTTAGGTAGGTTAAGTTTGTTTTCAGAATTTCTTAGATTATGATTTAATTTGGGCTTCGAGGCGTGAATATGTCCTAAAGATAAACTGGAGTTTTTTATGTAGATGCATGCATGAGCTTTGTCGGTAGCCGCACTCCGTTTGCTGTAGATAAACCCCATAAATGACAGACTCCTTTGTTGGAATAATTTGGCCACGACTCGTGGCTATTTATTTAATTCCTTCATTTACAAAGGTAATTACTTTGGCCAAGGGTATCTTCAGCGAAGGTGGGCGAAAATAGGCCCCAACCTGAGCAAGATAGCATACAATGCAACTGATTGAACTGAAGGAGGAATGACGGGGAAAGGAGGCGGGAAAATGCGCTTAGATTTAGCTTGTTCCACCAATACGACGAGACTGAGGCTGAACTCCTGTTCACCGCGTTTGTTATGAGTGCCTGTAGCTTGTTATGCACAATGATTCCGGTATTTTGGCCAAACAATTTCTACCGACAAAGACCATTATGGTCATTGTCGGTTAAAATCCAATTAATATTTCCTGTCCTCAGATCTCAGTCCTACATTAAATGCTATATCAGAGTAAACACGATTAAGCTTAATTTACAGAAGCCTCCTCCGTAGGCATCAATAAGTATCGGAAACCGTGAAGAAGAAAAATCCCAAATTGGGTTACCCGTGGCACAGGAGGAGAAGAGGCAGACCTAGTCTTCCTCTTCTTTCCTCCTGTACCACAGGCAACCCAATTTAGGTTTCCGATACTTAGAGATGTCTTCTTCAAGGTTTCCGATACTTAGAGATGCCTGCGGAGGAGGCTAAATCTACAGTGTTACATACCTCTACATAAATTACATTATGGTTTTGCCCAAAATCTCTGTTATACATAGTGATCGCTTTTTGGTTCTTTCTATTTACTGATAACTTGTCCCAGCCAAGCGTATCGAATAACACATTTGAGCTTGTATCATAACTAGAAGTTATCACTCTCGCAGCATGATTTTGAAGCTTCTGGAGTTTGTCATTTAGATGTTACGTTGACTCAATCCATCCCAAACTGAGCTTGAATTCTATCAGGGCTCTGTAAATCTTGTATGCGGTAGCGCGCCAATGCCAGAGGAAATATTTTTCGAAATTTCTTTAGTTTTTGTTTTTCCCAGGAGAAGGTATCATCTATATATAGTCCCAATATATATGTATGTATGTCGATGGTACAGTTTCTTTGGGTATACAGCTTTTGTCGGGAGCCAATGACCATGAATTCAGTTTTAGCAACATTAAGGCTTAGTTTATTTACTCTGAGCCAGGTGTTTACGTTGTCTAGTTCCTTATTGATTTTAGTTTGTAGATCGGTCTGACTAGAGGCGACAAAACTTGTATATACTAGTATCATCGTAATACATTTGAGGAAGGCCCTCGGTTCAAGCAATTGGGTAAGTCGTTTATGTAGATAAGAAACAACAGTGGTCCAATTATCGAACTTTGAAGGACTCCACAACTTATTGGGCTTGCACTAGATAAGTGGCCATTAACATGGCATTTTTGCCTTCTATTAGTTAAGTAAGAATTGAACCATTTCAGGGTATTGTGTCGAGTGACAATATAATAACATATTTTACGAGCAACACAACAGGCTCTTTAACGTCCTCCAGTTTTTACTGTTGTTAGGAGTGAAAGGGACAGGGCCAACGGCTTTTATGTCCCTGTCCAAGATTCGAGCCTCGACCCTGCGCACTCCAGACCGGGCGCCGCACACTTAACTAGCCAGTATACAGCTGTTTCAAACGTTTGACTCAAGCCAACGCGACCAATCCGAAAGGGAGTATGGAAATTGGACAACATGCAGATTAAAATTCCTAAATCTGCAAGAGAAGCCCTTTCGTGCATCTGGCCTTGTTTGCTTGATCTAAAATGCACAAATTTAGATGGCAAAATTGACCTTTTAACCATGCTCCCTTTCGGTTTGGTCACGTTCCAAATATAGCCGTGGCTAATTTGCATAATGTTGAAGCTCGATACTTTTAGGAGAATAACTAGATGTGAACCCTTGTGAATTTATCAAGGTCTATAACCCATCAAATATTTTCTCTTGCACGTGATTGGTTGAATACGTCACATGACCCGACATTCTCTCTCCGCGCGCGGTGAATATCAGCGAATACACCCCCTGTTAGCGTATAAGCACGCGTCAAAGAAAATATATGAAGGATGATAACAACAATATTAAACCTAGTACATTATGGCGTCAAAATATGCCCTGATAGTTGTCCTTAGAAATTTTCTGATCCTCGAAGCTTACAGTTTCGCTGGAGCTTCGCTCTAGGGAACTGTTCTCTTCTCGGAACAGATAATGTCCGCGGACGAAATATCAGGGCATAATTCGACGCCACAAATAGGTTAATGTATTTTTAAAGCATGAGAAAAAGAGCAAAACAATTATAGTCAGTCATGTCGGCTGCCTCTTCTCTAATTTTGAGCCGCGATATCTTTCAATATTGTTTTCAAAGTGATATTTTATAGGGTTGGGAAGACTTGCGGGTACGCGAAACTAAAGTCTTCGCATATTTGGTTGATAATATATCACTGATAGATAAAACATATATATATATAGTAGTCTGTTGTATTTGAAATAAAAACTAGGGAATAAGAAAATCATGTCAGTTATCAAAAACTCCTTAAAATATTACCCATGCAGGTACAAATTGACCTCCCTAATTAATCTTGAAACGAAAGCGCATAGTTTTCGAATCTGCTAATAAGAATTTCAGAGCAACGGTACGGCTATATTATATGACTATTGTGCTGAAAATGTAAATTAGCCTCGCGCACTTGACTACAATGACGTCACGCTCGCCATGGTGACGTCAGGGTTGTCACGGTGACGGGCTATCTGTCTCCATTAGCCAATGCATCTACTACGCATAGCCCATACCTTCATTTCCTTCTTCTCTTACTTAATATTGTATTCCTAAAAAAATGGTACGAATAAACTAAATAGAGGGTGCAAAGGCTAGATAGCGTACTATTTTTCATGTAACAATTAACATCCTTAATTTTAGAGCTAGAGCTATCGATCAGAGCTTGATTTTAACATCCCGATGTTTAAAGACAAGACAGCCTTCTTTAGAAGGGAAATACGTTTATTTTATTAGATAAAATCTAAGAAGACAGCAACCATGTTGGTTAGAAACTTTCACAGATTCTACAGTCTTGCATGCAGTTTAGTAGTTTGAGAAAGAGTTTCTAAGAAGCGCAAAAACAGAGTTTTTTGTTAAGCCACTTTCAAGATCATGTGCAAAGTTCATGTGTTTTGTTTCAACTAGCGGGCCATCTATTGTTTAACATCTACCTGCCGGCAAAATAAACAAAGCATTTATACAACTGCGCATGTTCCTGAAACTGTTCAAGTTCAAGTTCACTTGATTTCACACTATTTACGATAGGTTTACATTAAGAAATACCAGGGTAGCTTGCTAGCGTCTTTGCACTTGCTTTTATATTTAGTTGCGTATTTAATTGATGTGCTTATTTTTAGTATTTCTCTTTTTTAAAAGTTATTAATGGTGTAATATAGGTTGGATTTTCAATTTTACTTGCGAGGGTTGGATTGAGTGTGAAAGCCTGGTAGGGAACTTTGTATCCTATAGCCCCAAGCAAAAGGCCGAGATAATTTATTTTAAAATAAACCACCCACCTTCCCCACTAGCGTATTGAGACGTTAAATAGTGGTTAAATATCAACAAGCTCCGGTAGAAGCCGTGGAGGATTACCCCGAAGAAGTGCTAGTGGAAAATTAACAACAACAACAACTGCAGCTTTATTTTGTACCCTAGATTGTGTCATATAAATACAAATGAGTAGAATGTAATATTGAGAGTACTGGGAGGCCTGAAATAGTGTGAGACTAATCGAGTCAGGCATCCCAGTCAATGTAGATCTAAATACATTTTTGGGGATGGAAGCAAAGCAAGGCAAAACACACACTAATTATACGTTACAAACATTAATACAAGCTAGTAGTAGTAGGACAATAAATGTCATTATATCACACTTGACACGGTTTTCTTTGTTCTTCATAGGGGTGAAACTCTGGTATAAACCCGTTAAACAATAGACTAATTAAATAACAAATCTGAGGTTTATAACTGTTGCAGGGAGGTTTATAACTCAGTTTTAAACCTCCTTCTATTTGAGAAAACCTCGCCAAATGTGATATAAGTCACTTTCATACCCGGCGAGAACCTTCGGTTCTAATCCCTAAACATCCCTCGGGGCCTACGGCCTACATCCCTACGGCCCTCGGGATGTTTAGGGCTTAGAACCTCGGTTCTCGGTATGAAACTCTTACTTTGGAGGCCTGATTCTACTGGTATAAATAAATATTAATTGTGAAATTTTGAAATATATGTATTAGTAGAGGTTGGAAAGAAAAAAAGAAATTTGAATCTTAATATTCTGTAGAAAACTTTTGTTTCGGACGAGTTCACAGATAAACGACGGGTTCTCACTCACCTAGAGCTAGCCAGGGTTCACAGGCAAACAAGAAGTGAACTGACCTGTGACATGACCTGTACTTTACACCCGCCGTGCTTTGCCTCGTTAGCACCTGTATACGGCTCGCGAGTTGCTGTTCTAGTTAAGTAAGTAAGTAAGTAAGTAAGTAACTTTATTTAAGAGTCAAATGTATTTAGCTTTGCAACTAATTGGGGACACTAGTCCTACGATTTTACGTCCTTATCCGAGAAGACGTGAAGGTCTAACCATTTGCAGTTGTTTCACAAAGGCAGCACCTTCTACTCAGTTATTTTAAGACCATGAGTGTTGGTCCGGCCGGGGCTTGAACGCGCGATCTCCCGCTCAACAGACCGGAGCTTAACCACTGAGCTAACCGGTTATTACGATCGATTTTAGCTTCATTTCATAATGCACGTTGATTACTGTTGCCATTGGGCTTTGCCGTGCTTTGCCTCGTTAGCACCTGTACAGGGCTTGCGAGTTGCTGTTTCTAGTTATTACGATCTGTTTTAGCTTCATTTCATAATGCACGTTGATTACTGTTGACATTGGGCTTTGCCGTGCTTTGCCTCGTTGGCACCTTTTCAGGGCTTGCGAGTTGCTGTTTCTAGTTATTACGATCGGTTTTAGCTTCGTTTCATAATGCACGTTGATTACTGTTGCCATTGGGCTTTGCCGTGCTTTGCCTCGTTGGCACCTTTTCAGGGCTTGCGAGTTGCTGTTTCTAGTTATTACGATCGGTTTTAGCTTCATTTCATAATGCACGTTGATTACTGTTGACCGTTGGGCTTTGCCGTGCTTTGCCTCGTTGGCACCTTTTCAGGGCTTGCGAGTTGCTGTTTCTAGTTATTACGATCGGTTTTAGCTTCATTTCATAATGCACGTTGATTACTGTTGCCATTGGGCTTTGCCGTGCTTTGCCTCGTTGGCACCTTTTCAGGGCTTGCGAGTTGCTGTTTCTAGTTATTACGATCGGTTTTAGCTTCATTTCATAATGCACGTTGATTACTGTTGACATTGGGCTTTGCCGTGCTTTGCCTCGTTGGCACCTTTTCAGGGCTTGCGAGTTGCTGTTTCTAGTTATTACGATCGGTTTTAGCTTCATTTCATAATGCACGTTGATTACTGTTGCCATTGGGCTTTGCCGTGCTTTGCCTCGTTGGCACCTTTTCAGGGCTTGCGAGTTGCTGTTTCTAGTTATTACGATCGGTTTTAGCTTCATTTCATAATGCACGTTGATTACTGTTGCCATCATTGGGCTTTGCCGTGCTTTTCCTCGTTAGCACCTGTACAGGGCTTGCGAGTTGCTGTTTCTAGTTATTACGATCGATTTTAGTTTCATTTCATAGTGAACGTTGCTTACTACGCCGTATTGGCTACGTGGATTCTTGGCCTCGTCGAGCACAGATCCTGTAGTTGACATTTTATAATTTCATTTACAGTTTCCGTTTCGCCACAGCGAGCCCACTCAAATGATTTGTACATGTTTTCTTAAAAAACATATGATAGTAAACTCAATTGAATAAAAGTCATTCAAAACGAAAACCTTGTGGTTCATTTACATGAATTAGTGTTAAAGAATAAAAAAATTGATTCAAAAGAACAGTTCTTTCCTGAACTTGTTCATATCAAAGAAATCCCATCCCTCACGGAGATTGCGGAAAATGAGCAATTTTCAAAGCATAACACGCGAAAACCTTCAACCTAAGATGGCACATGATTTTGAGTATGCATGGGGTCTTCTCGAATGGTTTTGAGTGTTTATCGGAGGGTTTATCGGAGTGTTTATCGGAGGGTTTTAATTATAGGGTTGTTGGGTTTTAACCGGAAGAGGTAATTTATATGGTGTACCGACAACTGACTCCAATCTCATCTCATGTATAGGCGCTAGGGAGGCTGCTGTAATACTAAACCAGACGACATCATTGTTTATCAGTTTATTCGCGCTAACTTGAATTCGAAGATTTCTAACAATGGTTCTGACGGGACAAATAAAACACCAATCAGCGACGTTAGTGCTTGCATATCGGAAACAATTTTTAAAATTGAAACTAAATGCGCTCGGTTGAGCATACATATGTTTTTCTTCGAAAATTTTGAGTGTGAAGAAATACATCTGCTTTAGCAGGCTAGCCATTTACTAGTATCAAGAGAAAATGTCATTGGTTTTTGCCACAGGAATCGCGAGAAGTTGCCGAACAAAAACCGGGGGGAGGGGGAAGAGGTCTTTGTGGGATCTGTTTATTTGTTTGATGATAAAAAATGCCTTTCAACATTTAAGGTGTTGAATGATGTTGAAAGCATGTTGAATAGAGTTTGATTGCGTTCAAACTTTTATTTAATATTTGCCCAACATTCATTGTTCTCGGAAATGTTGAACCGAATGATGTTGAAACCGTTTGTCCAAGGGTTAACATTAAAGTCTGTACATTATTGATATCTCGTCTTCTACGTGCTCAGACTGTCGCTTCCTTCGTCCAATTACCCAGTACGACCTCATCGTTTATTTATTTTTCTGGTCACAAAATATTTTCCTAAAAACATTCTCGTTGGTTTGATTTCCAGAAGTTCAAGTCGGTTCCCTTTTTGTTATTTGCAAAAAACTCATTAGTTTATAATGACGTGTAGGTAGGATGTAGATCGTTACTTCAGTGCACGAGTTGCTTTTGGTTCTAAGGGATAGCCGCTCACATTTGATGTCACCGTGCTCTTGCTGTGATTTTGAAGCCCATTAGAATGTGCCCGGCAGACATCCTCCTCCTGATATTACGCACGGGGTTCCGCCAGTTTGTCTTCGCTTTAGGGGAAATCGCATGAGTGCATGTGTTATTCTGAAATAAGAGGTACGAGTGCTGTTTTGAAGTCTTCGTAATTTCACGAGCTTTAATAGGCGAGTGGCCTGATTGTGATTATTGCGATTGTTTTTGTTTATAGTATACTAAACACAATATGAAGCGAAATGAATTTATAAACTTCATTCGTCCAGCGTTAATTACGTGCGCGCCCTGTTGACAAGATGTCATGACGTCATCGTGTAGTTATTTACCACAGATATACAAAGCGTGTTGAGAAAGATAAAACAGAGTTCCTAAGGAGAGGAATCGCTCACTCATTCTGATTAGCTAAAACTACACCGATTAGCAGTAGTTTTAAAATTTGACAGCAATAGAAGTGGTTGCGACGTTTGCCTTACGAGTAGGAGGAGCGTGAGCGAGTTCCATAAAATCTCTCAATTTGTTTCAGTACCTTTACCATTTTCTTGAGAGGTTTTTCTTGAGAACCCTAGCTCTGGGTGGGTAAGATCTTATTTACTGGTCGGTTAGGTTTTTTTTATGGTTCTGGGTAAGGTTTTAGTTAGTTTATATTGTCGTTTCATGAATTAATTAAGTGAGCGATTCCTCTCCTTAGCAGCTCATAAGATAAAAGCAGGAGCCAAACTTGGATTTTATGACGTCACAGTGTTGCCTGTATTGTCAGAAAACAATAGCTCCTTTGTTGTGTAATAATAGTGGCAACCATGTGTCGTCATGTACATTAGTTCTATATTGCTAAGGTACAAATCCCAATGCCTTTCGGTACGTCTCAGTTTTCTCAGTTCACCGACAACGCCTTTGTAATAGATATCAACATCATGGCTTTGATAAATTATAAAATGATTTATCTCTAATGTCGTCAGTGATCTGGAACAATATAGAGCCATTCGAAAAATAATGGTGTATCAAACTTAATTGGGCTGTTAATTAGGAAATCGTGGCACTACAACCGATTTCAGTGTTACGTGAATAGGCAGTGTTTCAAGTGTTTCAAGAGAACATTATTCCACATACTCATTCGACACAATCATTTCGGAAAACATTACCGCCACTTCTGATCGGCAACGCATGTCCGTGAAGTCTGTTGAGTGCTCGGATAATAAAATAGCACTTTGATTTAGTGCCTCAAAACCATGATAAACTAGTGAGCCTGGTTACAAAACATGTCGAAAGATGAGTTCAATGAGAACGCCTATGCACGTACCACTGAAATCGGTTGTATAATAAACACTGCCACTTTAGAGAACATGCAAAAACGAGTATGTTTGTAACGTTTAAGGGGCATAGCACCAAGTGTTGTGAAGTTACATCGATTCAAAATTAGGCAATTTTGTACTGAGTCAGGACTAACTGTCTAGCTTTGTTTCATGTTTCTTGAGAGCTTCAAACCTTGATTACTTTTCAAGGATTTATCGTTTCATCCCAGAAGTGCTACATGTTACTAACGTGAATTCTTTCTTTCACATGGTGTTCTTATTGTTCAGAAAAATTGAATATCACAAGCAGTCCGAAATAATTCACTGACGGGATATGTCAGTCATATGTAAAGCGCCATGAAACTGTGGTTGATATGGCGCTATATAAATATGGCCATTATTATGCAAATTAGTGGCAGCTATTTTTAAATACTTGGTCAATACAAATGACTGCTACTTAGGTTTGATAGTCAAGACACTTCTCATATTTAGATAAGACATCAATTATTGCTATATTTGTTAAAGGAAAACACATATTTTACAGAACAAAGAGGATAAATTAGACCTGTAAGGACCTAATCGTCTTTAACACGCCATCCCTGAGCATATTAGATGATCATGAATTTCGGAATAGACTATATAAGGTCATTATGCTAAATGTGTAAACCCTCGTTATTTCTTCCACTCTTTCATTATTATTAACATTCGCATATAATATAAGGGTGATTCATCTTTCCTGCCTTTTACAGGAAACAGTCACGTGATCCCATGAGAAAGGCTTTACTGGAAACAGTCACGTGCAGATATATCACTTCAACAACCAATGAATTACACTCGTGATCCCATGGGAAAGACTTTCTGGATAGCAAACAAACTTCCAAATACTGCCGGTTTTAGAAAGATCGACAATCGATTGGAGGTGGAAAATAGCACTTACAAAGAGGTTTTGCTAATGACACTACCGATCTCGTACAAGTACCTCTAAATAAATGAAGTATTTTTTTGCTATCCAGTACAACCACGTGATTGCATTACTGCAAAAGGACCATAGGACAACTTTTATAATTCACAGAGTCAGTGTTATCCAAGTTATTTAGGCAACTAAGTATTAACAATGGAATTTCGGGCGGCATGCATTACTCTCTTTGTTGACGCCCTCACTTGCGATGCGATAGCTTATGTTTAAATCGTAGTCTCTCCTCGTGAATTTAGAGGCATGTGTAGAGTAGATATCCTAGAATCAGCAAGTAAAGATGTTGCTCTTATGTCAGAAGAACTTAGAATAACTTGTATCCTTGCAGCCTGGGCGATCCAATTTTCCAAAGGGACATTATTAGCAGTAGAACAGGAAAATGACTCTTTTAGCAAGCCTCTGCCATTTGGTGTCATAAAGAAATATATGAAAGGGTGGATGGCCGTGCACGCGAAGAACAGCCACATTACCACAGCGAAAGTAATGTTCATAGTGTTCCGGTCCATGATTGTTGTACTTGAAAGTGAGTTCCAATTCATGACAATGTGACCTGGACTCCAGCAAATAAGAAATGAAATCATAGTGACCAGTAACACTTTGGCGGCTTTGTGACGCCGTCGGATTTTTCTCTGTGCAGATCTCGCAACATCTCTTGGGTTTGCAGATAAGTTTCGACCATCCCTTTTTAGACCATGGATTGTTATAACCTGGAGTATTAACATCACCGTCAGAGGGCAAAAGAACAAACACACGTTTAATATAGCAAAAGTTCTATGAGTTGTAATATCAGGAAAGTTTGGAAAACAGAAAGACGTATCACCAAAAACAGCAAACTTGTAGTATCTTGCCGAAGGAGCGGATAAAGCAACCGACAGAAGCCAAACCAATGGCATGATATAACGAAACCATTGCTTTCTTCTACGGAAGCATATTGGAAAACAGACGATCAGAAATTTCTCGACAGAGATAACGAATAAATTAAACATTGACGCTGCAACAGCTGTCTTTTGAACGAAGGGGATTATTTTGCAAAGTGCCTCTCCAAAGATCCATCTATCGGTCACGTACATGTCGATTGTGATTACCGGCAGGCAAAGAACTGTGATCAAAAGGTCAGAGATTGCGAGATTGAAAGTGGAGAGGTTTGCAAGACTTCTAAGTCTCTTCTTGAACAGAATGCCGAAACATATCAGGCTGTTTCCAATCAAGGAGGCTGCCATGACAACAAAAAATGACGCGGCGATGATTCGCTTTTCCGAAGGAGGAAACATGCATCTGACGGATACGCATGCGCCAACCACTGATGTAGTGTTCTGCTGCATTGCTTGACTTCTGAAAAATAGGACAACAAAAGAATTATGTAGAGCGTGAACCAATAACAATATTTTCTTGAATTTCATCGCTGCTTCATGGTTGGCTGTAATTTTCGTAAGCAAATCAACGAAGTACTTATTTTGATTGGCCCAATTTAATGATATGTTTGAACCAACAGAGCACACGGTATTACAGACAAAAAATATTATTATACATTTTACTCATTATCTCCATTCTGATTGGCTGAGAACACACATCTAATTCTCGACAGCTGGCTAACAATCTCGTACCCAAACGCCATATGTTTCTTACTGCGCATGCTCGACGAAAATATAGGGCTCTGGCAATCTCGTTTGGCCAGCGGTGACCAAAAGATCGCGGGCTCTGGGAACGAGATAGAGGGCTCTGGAATAATCCCATCCGGAAGTCCGCGAATCACGGCATATCAAAGTCATTGCGTACAAAAGCCTAATCGATAACCGGTGACTCACCTCCGGTATCGGCCCAGTCATTTCACTAAAAAATACATGGATTTGGGAGCTATTTTGCATTATAAAACAAATAAAATGATATATGACTTCCACTTACCTTTAAATCAAAGTTAAATAACATATAATCTACAACTGATAACTGCTTGGAGTGATTATATTAAGATTTCGACCGTACAAATTTGAATTTGCTTTCACGAGTAAAGTGAATTTTTACAAGGCTTTACTGGTTTAGGAACTACCAAGCAGAGAAAAACTGGATTTAGCTTGAATATGCATATCTGAACTGACTATCTACCGCTGAATTCAGATAGAAGAATAAATTTGCAGTATTCTGGTGTATAGAACATTGAGGTTTCTCAAGTTTAGAGTGGTATAAATCACTGTTAAAGTTCCATTTTGTCATGATTTCGTACTATTTTTCTTGTGTGACCTTTGGTATGGCGGGAGCTGCAGTAGGAGAGAATTTGGAGCGTTCAAACGAAAGCAGAGAATTCTGCTTCGTATAGCAGGTATAGTTCCGGTATCAACAGGTAAGCCACATTATAAACTTGTAATGCGACTGAAGTTGTTCTCTCTCTCAAATAAAATCGCATTTACTTCAAAGCGATGACCAATAGCAAATGTCCTCTTCTGTGTGCAATGATTTTGATATGCTTTCGGTGACTATGCGCAAGCTTCACCCTTATTCGATTCGTTTCTTCGGGTTCGATTCTCGCTCAGCGCCTCAGCTCAGGCCTAGGTTTTGGTTTGGATTTGCCGGAAGTTCGTCCGGTATTTTGATAGTGATCTCAGTTTTGCTTGCTAGTGTCATGGCAAACCTTAGGGAGTTTCATCTTCTGCCGTTTTTAGTTTGGATTTCAAGGCCTTATTTTCACTGATGTATCAGGCTTGTGATTCACCAGACATTCATACACAAGGGGATTCATAGGGATCGAACACTCGCTGAAATCGCCTTACCTGAGTCCGATGACCACACAAACAGCAACTGAATACATCGAAGAAGCAAGTCATGGCATTTTTATTTACGAGTCTGTCGTATTTTATCTCCTTGAAGGCTGAAGTTCGTCAGTTGCATTCCCATACAAACGCTTATGAAGCGAGTTTCCAGTGTCTAGCTTACAAGTAACAAAAGCATGAACTAGGATTTTTATACTACCTTCCGATAAGTACTTCTTAATTCTAGCAATATTTCTAATATGGAAAAAAGAACCCTTACAAATAGCAGCAACCTGACGTTCTAATGACATAGAGATTTCGAGCATGAGCTGATGGTGTGACACGCTCATTTCCTACTAACAGGAAATCTAAGTCTGGGCGTGGACGGTGTTTCGCATTAATAACTAGAACCTCTGTCTTATACTAGAACCTCTGTCTTACTCGAGCATGCGGAGTAAGAAACAAATATCGGGTCTAGATAAGAGATTGCTGGGCCATCCCTTCATGTAGGACGACACGAATTGCTAGCAAATTGTATTCTATTGTATTGTATTGTGTTGCGTTCTATTGTTGTGTTGCATTGTATTGCATTGTATTGTGTTGTATGCTATTGTATTTTTGTTAAAAATTCGTGTCGTCCTACATAAAGGGATTGCCGATTGCTGGCTAACAGTATCGTCTGCGCATACGCACAATATTATCTGTAGGTTGTGACGTCACACTGCTATTATCTGTAGGTAGAGCTCGATGATAAACAAGTACGATCATTTTATGCTAGAAAGTAGATAACTTATTTTTGTGCCAATTTGTTATTTTAAGCTCTCAGCTATGTTTCCAGTTTTCCTTTCCCCTAAACTTGTAGATAAAAGCAATTTGTAGATCGAATAAGAAACAAAACATTTTAAAATTCAATCGTAAAAGGCAACCAATTGACGGCGTTTTATTTAGTTTCGTTTTCGCTAGCTTTCTTTTTGAAAATTATCCCTTCGGCATTGGCAGATAACACAGACCTCTGTCTTGATAATTTTCGCTATCATGCTCAACCACATCCAATAATTGCTTAATATCTAGCTTCAGTACATACCACACAGCTATTGGTTACACAAACACTAACCTAACCACACGGCTTTTCGCGCGCTCCCATTGGTTACCACGTAATTCACTGTTTTCGCGCGAAAAATTCACTTGTTAAGGAATTTTAACCCTTTTGAACAAATGGTATTTCACTTGTGGATGTGGTGTAAAACTAAAACAGTGATTCCCCTCAGTATCGGTAACTAGCGGTGGTATTCATTACCACTACTTAGGGGAATAATTGTTAAATGCCCAAGAGACCAATCACAGTCTCTTCAGTGCTACAGTTTCAATATTATTTCACATTAACTAAACATCTTATTTTAGTTGAAGTCTACTTGCTTTGTCTAGTTTACACTACACTGTGATTTTGGTTCGACTTGGATGAAAGTGGTGAGCGTACCTTGTGCTCGGAATACCTATTTAGGTGCTATTTCGCGCCCACAGTCTTCCCGGTCTCTGATCAGCGGGCGGTCGCGGCACAAGATTGATTTAGGTGGCCAGCTCGGGTAAAATTGATACGTTTGCCACTTTTATCTGAGCCGAACCAAAACTGAGCTTTAAACTACCACATGGAAAGCGAAACGAATACCCAAGGCATACAAAGCTATAATAAGTATGAACGAAATATAATCGATTTGAAAAGATATATTAGATTAAGGTAAAAGTTCAAATAGAATTAAATAGAAAATTCCCAAAAGCACTAAAATGAAATCATTAAT
This sequence comes from Actinernus sp. WN-2022, assembly GCA_030867875.1. Taxonomy (NCBI): domain Eukaryota; kingdom Metazoa; phylum Cnidaria; class Anthozoa; order Actiniaria; family Actinernidae; genus Actinernus; species Actinernus sp. WN-2022. The sequence goes on along the minus strand of JAOWCC010000577.1, from coordinate 103,540,200 downwards.
TCCGTTCTCGTCGTAAGGCGGATTATATACGAGAAACCCCACTATTCTCTCTATTCTCTCTTTCTCTCTCTTGGGTTCTTAAAAAAGTAAATCCCAATATTACATAATTAGCACTAAGATAGGACATATTGGACTTCCTAGTGAATTGGGGGTGTGAAAACTTACCGCAGAATTTAAAAGTGTTGGTATATATTATAACATCACAATGTTAGTTGGGTTAGCATTATAAATCTCAGTTTCAGTACCATATACATAGTAATTTAAATTTTTGTTCAGCTTAATCCTCTCAGTCTCGAAATACAGGATAAACATTTCAGAAACCGTAAAGAAACCGTTTTTTCGACATATCCATTATTTGGACTTCTTGAATTTGAGATCTCACTTAATACCTGACTCAAAACCACAATTTAAAAAAAATTGGCGGGGGAGATAATTCGCTACGAAAATTCGTTGCAGGGATTATCTATAGCTATAGGATGTCTGCCAATAAATCATGTTCGAACAAAGAAGGGATTTTACAAATATGGGACAGAAGAATGCCGAAAATAGGCGAAACTCTGAACAACGATCAGATCTGACTACAATAGCCTATAATCAAATTTTCGATCAAGTAATTTCCTTTTATTGGTTTTAATTTCAGATTCATTTAAAGGGCAACGAGCTCGTAATATAAGTATTACAGCTTGTTTTTTCCTTTCCTCTCGAATATGGAAGTAATCAAAATTAGGTGATAAATACAGTTTAAATATAATTTACCGTCTCATGTTAGTAGTTCAATGTTCCTTTGTCGTGAATTAGGAAAATCAACATTTATATTAAATAAAACATTGCTCCAGGGTTACATGGCAAACGAAGAATAATCATTTATCGTTAAACTGAAATTCAGATATTTGATTCATGGAAAATACAATGCCAAATAATTTTGTTTATATGTTTTCACTGTAAGCCAGAGTAATTATGTTTTAGTAATGAAAATAGTCGCGTTTTGATTTCCGGATGCTTGCATGTATATGCAATTCTTCATTTGTCTGCTCCACTTCACAATCGCAAGCTTGCGTCAATCAGACTATATGGTGAAAGGAATTCCTATGTTCAGTACCACACACGGTGCTCTCCTGTTCTTTATATAATTGCAAATATGGTCTTCAAAGCCCACAAATTGCTCAATCTAATATGCAGAAAAGCGAAAGCTGTTTTAACTCGTCACAATACAAAGCAGATGTTAATTAAACTAAAATCTCTCCATGTCATATGCTATCAACTAAAAGCAACAATATTTGAGAGAGCGAGAGAATTTGAGAAATAAAACTAAGTATTAAACAGTGTTCAAGGAAACTGTCTTAACTTCCAGATGACGAGAAAGTAGAAGCGCCACAGGCGTACTCGATCTTTTATTATGAACAACATCTGATTAAACGAGTATTTGAATTCTTACCTTAATGGTTGCTCTATTCTTGACTTCGTTAAACAAACAATTTTTTCAATAAATAAATGCTAAAATGTCACGAAAAATGACAAAAAGTAAAAAAATGGGACTGTAATTATTCTTCAGTTCATATAACTAATCAGTACTAATACTGACTATCTCCGAGAACTGATATAGAAACGAAACTGATCACATGTGAAAAGTACCTCTAGAAATTCGGCTCACTTACCTTTTCAGTATTTCACTTAACAATCGGACAACTTCGCGAGAGTACGGACCGTAATACTCCTTCCAGTTACGGCTAAGAGAAACTACAACGACTACTCAGTACTTATCAGAAAAAAATATTTAAGAGCACCTTGGTTTGAATGCAATTCTATCTTGCAGCTGTTACAGAGGCTGTAGGTTCTCTTCTAGCTGATCTCTCGTTCAAAGGCTTTAGCTGTACTGAAGAGTGGGGCGGTGCGACTGTTCTGAAATAGTTTTTCTTGATTTCTCCCCCGTTGAGCTGCACGTAGCCAAGCTGTCCTGCTTGTACGTCGTAGGGTGTCTAAATATTTAGTGTAAGCCGAGAGACGCTTTGATTATAAAAGTGCGAGAGAATCCAAAACAGAAAATAAATTATTCGCATCTGCGAGAAAATCAGTTCAAAGCACTAGACAATTAAACTTCTTTGGGAAGAAAGCAAAAACTTACGGAATGAACAGAGGATGAAAATTGGCTTGAAGACAACGACAAATAAAGTAAGATTGTGTCTTGACTAAAACTTCCTACTCCTATTAAGGCTCAATGGTCTGTCCTTAAGTTAAAAGGTCGGTGTGCCGCTTTTTCGTCAACACGCGATAGGTGACGGTCCTGAAGGCGCCACGACCAAATATGAAATCATAAGAGATAACTAAGGGTTAGAATCACTGTTGTCTTTCCTAGCAATTTTATTGTTCAGGCGTAGGCTTTTACCATTAAAAAAACATAAATTCGCGCATTCAAATTATTTTTCTGCGATTCTACAATTACAATTGAGATTGGATGTGCATGCTTCATCATATTTACAAAAACTAACATTTAATTACAAGGAATGGGTGGCAAACAAGTCAGTGAGCGCTATTAAGATATCCATTAGTGTTTTAATTATAATAATGTCAAGCCGTTCGATAAACACATTGGACTTACGACCAACAATTAATTTGGCATCGATAGATAAGTGTTCTGCTCTTTTATTAAAAATATATTTAAGCGAGAAGCAAAATGTTGGCTATATATATATATATGACATGAGAGATAAGTGATCTGACTAATCAGACTAATAGCTCTTTTATTTAGTAAAAGGAAGTTAGACGACAAGCAAAAGGCAAACTGAGCTTGACCGGCTATTAGTTTTCGTACATTGCGTGTTAAGGTTACCGTATACCTTCGCGGGTGTCTCTCGCAAATAGAATCGCACGCGCATCATTTTAAAGGAACGTATAGAAACCTATATATCACTGGAAAGATTATATAATGTCAGAAGTCCATAACCAGAAGTGTCCATCTGGTATTGGGGTAGCGGCCCATCAGTTTACAGAGTAGTCTATTTTTAGAAATGCTAATTTCAAATTTCGCGGGGAAAATCAATGGCGGACATTGGGTCAGATGCGAGAATCATGGCTCCGGGGGGTGCACTCATGTACACGACGTAAATGAGATGTGCGGCGGTACCGGATAAAGGTTTGAGCCCAATTTGTCAGTCTTGTTTTGGAGCAAATCAACTATCAATTCGGGTTGATTTTCATAAATTTTATTGGAAATTCTGGTTAATAAAAACACCTTCATTACATTTTATTTTGAAAACTGGGTCGGGCTCTGAAGACGATACCTCACATACCTCTCCTTTATTATGCAAGCAGTGCCCCCCGGTTTGAAGCTCAGTACATACAGTTCGCCAAGCGGTGCTACAAACTACAAAGCTAAGTACAGGTGGCAAATGTCGGGCTTTTGACGACTAAAATTGAAGATATTGGAATTGTAATGAAACGAAATGTATAGACTGATGATCTGTGCCTCTGCTAATGGATCTTGGGGTGATTTGAGAAAGTTAAAAGTGATTTTCAAGTCTTCAAGTGTTGACTAGCGACGAGTATAAAAGTTTGAATTATGACAATGAATGAAAACGGAACCGAAAATTCACATTCATCTGGCCAGGAACAACTGACATTATACAAGGACAAAATTAAATCAAAGTAAGCCAAGTTTACTTTTATTATTTTATTTAATTGTTTTGTTTTTAATCCATTGAAATCGGCCTTGGAAACTCGGTCGCATATGACCCGTTGCCGTGAGGCATTTGTCGATTTGATTCAAATCTAATCTTGTTCACTGGTTGTCCGAAGGAAAACAAAACCTTGTTTGTACTAATTTTAAGAACTGCAATTTCATTTCCAGCTGAGGTAGTACAACAGTTAGTGTCTTTAATAAAACAGCAGAGTGACAACTGTTTCATTGTGCTTGATGACCTGCCTGAAATCAAACTTCGCTTTTTGCTAGTGTTTATAACAATATAAGTGTTACCAGAAATGGACTTTTATCACAGTTTATAGCTATTTTCTTTCAGTTCCAGTCGATTATTAAGCCTTGCTTGGAGATTTGCCGGGCTGTTCTTTTATCTGCCAAACGCAAATTACTTACAGGATTTTCAAATGTTCACTTGAGCTCAAACTCAAAGTAAACAAACTCGGTGCACTTGAAAACATGTTGTCTTTTTCAGTACATTTCTTAGGTCATATTATAAACAAAAATAGCATGATTTGTATGTGATATTTATCACTTGCTGTATTTATGCCAAATATCACTACAAAAATCTGTGTTTATGAACCAAAAGACAAAACTTAGCTTCGTTCTGTATACATCACACAAGTGCTGTAAACACGAAGTCTGAAACGGATGAAACGGGAAAATAAAAGATTACAAAGGAACCACATGTTCTGGTTTATAATGGTCTTTCCTGAACATATGGTGCTCACCAGTTCTTGCCTGTTATAAATGAGAAATAGCTGATTATCAAGAAGTTTCTACACTAGCAAGTAGTATAGCATTCGCTCGCTTTGTCCGCCAAAATTTTGTTGCATATATAAGTAACTGTACAATATTACAAACAAAGGAAATCGCTGTATTAGCCAATCAGGTACTGCTGATAAATTTTCGAAGAATATGATTGGCTGCGAGATGGCGGGAAAATCTTTCTATAAATAGACTACTCTGTAAACTGATGGGCCAAACCCTATAGTGGGAGATGGACACTTCTGGTTATGGACTTCTGATAATGTAGAATGCGCTGAAAAATTTTTTTTGCACAAATATTACATTTTCAGAAAATTCTAAGGCAACAAACGCAAAAAAGACGAGTCTCACAGAAGTGAATTTATGTGCCTCCGCGTTCGCGCCTACGAACGATTCGGCTGCATAACGTCAATCAGCACATGATGGCCTGTCAAAGTGGATGAACGTTTTTTAATATTTTACTTTGTTCAAATGCAATTCATCTTCAAAGAGTTTCTGTGTTTCATCACGGCAAGTACTCTTATAAGAAAATAAAATAAAATATCGCTAAACACTCACACACTTTGGTTCATATGTAGCTCCTCTAACACTAGGCTAAGTTTCATCAAGATCTGACAAGTCTTCATACCCTATAAATTCATCCAAAGACAGTGAATACGCATAAAAATCTATCGGCGTTTTTGGCTTCTGAAGGTTAGGAAACACATCACACCTCATCAAAGCAAACGTAAACACTTAAACCAACTAGCCAATTATATGTAAGGATCCCCGGAGCTTATGAATCAAGTCCGGAAATTCGCGGGAAATTAGTACGTGGATCAAATTGCATAAGAAACATACATACTAGTGTCGTGTCACAAATATTCAAAAGAGCGTTCTGTTATGGCCAAAACTAGAGATAATGCGCAAAAGAGGAAAAAGAAAGGTCAATCAGCCAGTTTGAATCGTTTCACCGCGAGAGCTGCGTTGGCAAGTTCTTGCTCGAGGAGATCATTAGCAGCTTTCTCAATGGCCTTTGTGCGCTGACTAGGGTGCTTTATTTACAGGATGAGGGAGATTCAGTACGTTGAAAAACTTTTCAGCTGCTGGGAAGCCACGGCTAATAAGCCTGAATGCCAGAACAGATGCCCTGTTGATGTCGTAGAAACGATTTTCTTTCGGTGTTGCAAAGAACGGGGCCAGGGATCAATGACTGGTGTGCCGAGCAGCCAGGGTTCTTGCATTTTAGGATCCATTCCGTACCCAATCCGTTTCTTGAAACCTCGGTGATGTTGATTCCTTCAGTTCTGCAAAATCGACGGGCTGAACGATTTAGAACGATTTAGAACTCCAGGATTGACCACGGCCCAGGTTGGAAACTGCGAGTCACCCTAGTCATTAGAATCGGAGTCGGATGCGGACTCGCTGCTACTCTCTGAATCTTCCGTCTCTTTTCTTGTACCTGGCAAAAGTTTAAGCCTACTAGCTGAGTAGCTTTCCGCCGGAGTTGTAGCAGTACTAATAGTACTAATAGAACTCGAAGTGGAAGTCGAACATGAAGGCTGTTCGAACCACGAGCCTTTGTCACTTTCCGCGAGCATCACTTTCTTCTCCGTATTGAAACTTTGCTCCTTCTCGAGCTCATTCTCTTGAATCTTCTTGGGGCCTGTCTTCTTTTTTTTACCTTTTATCCAAGGATTATTCTTTTCTCTTCTGGACATATCCACGATCGATATACCGGTAAATTAAACGCTATAAAATCACTGAACTCACGAGTCACGGCTCACTGTGAGTCTGAAGCTCCCGGATGTAGTTCCCCGCAAAAATTCAGCGGGGTGCCTGTGGCACGTAATGGTCAGAGGGATTTATCAAGCCTAAGCGATTTATTTACTTTCTTTCAAATTACGTTTTTTCTAATATCTCGGAAACTTTTGCATGTTTAAAATTTTTTTTCCCGAAAGATGAAGATCAATCCATCAATTTCAAAAGAATTAAAAAATATTTTTTTAAAGAAAACATGCCGCGAAGGTATACGGTAACCTTAAGAACTTCATATTGGTGTCGTGAAATCTCATACTTACACAGCTGTAGCTCTAACTAATTCTCTCAATTAAAATAGCTACACTATTCAATAGCCTCTTCTACGACTTACCCGAACTTGCGAAGAGAAGTTGGTTTTACATGTATAGATGTTGGGTCTTGGTCCCGTGCGGGTCCCGTGTCTGTGTAAACGTTAAGTCATCTCTTTTTCGGTTGGCAAATTTTGGGCAATTTCACTACTTTTTGAGTGAAGGCAACATTTGTTCGATTATTTCTAAGATTGTGTTAATAAATGTCTTATCAATCTGTTCTATATCAAACAAACGCTAGTGCCTGTCTTCAAAGTAGTCGGACGGATGAATATCTAATCAGTTCTCTATGGGAGGTATATATGCATGCATAATTATGTAACTCGGATGCTATTGACAAATTTGACAAGAAGTGTTTATAACATGGAGCGGGAGACAGTGTTGTATTTCGGATAATACTATCTCTCACCTCCAGCTCGAGATTGTATAGGACGATACAACACGGATCTTTACATGAGTGGTAAATTATGGGGTAATACTGACATACTCACACAATATGCCGGCACACACGACAAGCGCTCAGTGCTAAACTCCGCCTACTTACTTACCGATAGCCTGCAGAACAGGTGCTTTGAGGAGAGACAGCGAGCAAAAAGTAGCGAGCGGACTGAGCGAACCGCTAGAGAAAATCCTAATAGGTTTCCGTTGTGTAAATTTTAGGCCGAATCAACATTTGAATGGGATCAGCGCTCAACGATCAGTGACCCACAAAGTTCATTGTTTAAGAGAACCTCATCTGAATATGTACATAAGACAATAATCATTCTGCACCATGGCGTACACCCTTATTTTATAATAACATGGCGTATACCCTTATTTTATAATAACCTCTGTTTAGAAATATCCACGAGTTTACCATTGAATGGCTATTTTGGCTTTAGTTACATGAGAAATATTGAACGACGTAAACCCTTGAATTTAAGCTCGGTTAGGAACCTAATAAAGGTTGCGGAAAAGGAAGGCAAGAGAGCTCAAGCAAAACAAAACAAAATAATCATGAAAGGTCTTGAAGCAAACAATTAAAAATACAAAAGGCGAGGCAATTAAGCAAAACATTTCAAATTCAACCTAATAGCTAGTACCAAGTTGAAACATGACGCAAGACTATAAACATCTTTCTAGGGATATGTATATTGGTTAGCAAATCTGTTTTACTAAGAAAGGGGTTGTCGCACTCTTTGCTTTATTCTTGTTAATAATATAAATTACGAGAGCATCGTAACAACTCGCCGTTGTCAATATTGATTTACCATTCATTAGTAGTATCTACGAGAGCAGTAACTGAGTAGAATGGAATAGTCTAACTCCTGATTGAAATATGTTCAATAAATTATTTTCGACTAGATAAAAGTAGAACTGATTAAAAACCGCCCTTTCCAGTATTTTAGTAACGACTGAAAGGACAGATATCGGTGTGTAGTTATTAGGCGAGGACTTATAGACCCTCTTTGTGTATTGAAGACACTCTAGCATTCTTCCAGTCGTTCGGCAAAATACCTTGATTGGTCGATAAATTAAAGATGCGAGTTAGAGGTTTTTCAATAGTTAGTGCTCAGAGTTTATTTGATAAGCAGTATTGCTGGAATACCGTCTTGGCCGCTGGCTTTGTTTGTGGGAAGATCTGAATCATTTCGATTATTTCAGTGACTTAAAAATCTCAAGCCGTTCGCGATAAATTCCGACATTTGGAAAGGGTGCAAACATGGCGCGAAATACAGTGTTTGTATGGGAATCGATGGGAATCCGATGCCAAATAAAATCCGTAAAATTGAACATTCTGAAATATTCTTCAGATACAAACTTAAGATACCAGGTAAAAGCTGATTACCATATCGAAATTTGAGGGATGTAGCTGTGCTGGGAAGCGTGCAATCGTGTTTTCAGTTTTCCATACATTAATTGTTTGTAAATTTTCACGCTGAATTTGTAATGATTGGTTTTTACAATGTATGGAAAACTGAAAACACGATTGCACGCTTCCCGGCCAGCACAGCTACATCCCTCAAATTTCGATATGGTAATCTTTTACCTGGTATCTTAAGTTTGTATCTGAAGAATATTTCAGAAATTCGATTTTACGGATTTTATTTGGCATTGGATTCCCATCGATTCCCATACAAACACTGTATTTCGCGCCATGTTTGCACCCCTTTCCGAAAATGTCGGCATTTACTGCGAACTGGTCTATTGGCTTAACATAGGTTTCAAAATTGACCGAGGATACTGTTTTGTGAAAATAAGTATTTTGCCTCGTTTTATTACGTAGTTTAGATGATTTTGAGACTGTTTATAAACAGTTAACGTCGACACCTCAGAGATGTTGTCAAAGACAGATACGCTAATAGCTAGCAGATGGACTCGCGGCTGCCTATATTAACATTTTCTTGTTCTTCTTAGTGTTCGTATTTTATTAATGAGTGTCAGTCACCATATCATGGGAACTCTCTAGCTCGATTGAGTTGCTGGAGAAAATGACAAACTGGAAGTTTCTTGGAACTCCGAGATTGATGTCAAGTTTTCCGATTTTGAGAGCAAAATAAATGATCCAGACCTCGAGGATTTGGGGTAGTATCGTCGTGTACCGTTGAGATCCGTGGGGAATCACACCTCGCGCGCTCGGAGGGTTGTCGTACCGCTATTATAGTATATATTATACTATAATAGAATTTTTATGAACATGCTAATGAAGTTGATATAAATCTGGTAAAAGAAACGATTGCAATCAGCGAATTCTCTCGTGGTCTCATGGTTAGGGTTTGGGTTGGTGGTGGGTAAGCCATTGTATTGATTCTTAACCGGCCGGGCCGAGTTCGAATCCCGGTTCAGGCGGTTGTTTTTTAATAGTGAGGATAACGTATAATCGTTCTAAAATTTCTAAGTGTCGATTCGGATGTTCGTATAAAATTTTCGAGTCTCAAATTATTCATAGCGAACGTGGGTAACAAAGGGAATTTTATGACGCAGTTGGTTAAACGGTACACGACGATACTACCGGATTTGGACTTAGATTTCGAAGTACTCAAGACGATGGAGAACTTGGAAGCGGTTTCTGTTTGTTCACTGTGTGCGCAAACTCGTGACAATAGTGTCATCGCCAGCTGAAAGTGCGACATGTCGTTGAACAATAGTTCACAGGAGTTAATCAGTTTCCAAAAACAAAACTAAAATTCTATAAGAGAGCCAGTGCGAACTTATAAAACAAGGAATTTTGTTTTTATTACGACGGCCGTTTTAAAAAAACAGGTTCCTGATTGAATGGAAAAAAAATCATTGAATAAAAAAAAATGTTTTAACTAACTAGTGGCTATTACGAATCCTGCATTCTGATTGGCTACCCTACTATACGTTTATTTGTGATAGCCCATGGTAGACAAAAACCGCATTTTCACGAAATAATAACATTCTTTCAACTTTAGAACACTTTAATTTGTTTCTTTCTATTATTTTCTATTGTCCGACTTGTTAGTTTATACTAAAACAATTAGACCTCTCGCCCTCATGGGAGACGAGTTAAATAGCCCATTCGGCTGCGCTTCATGGGCTATTGACCCGTACCATTTGTTAATCAGCGTGCTTTTGAATTTTGTGTCGTGATACGTACATTGTATGAGACCGAGAGCGAAACTGGCGCGAAAACGCACACAACTGTGTGATAGTTTTGCTCTTACTTCTAAATGCGGTTCAAATCCTAAAAACAATCCCCGATACAAAAGAGTTATTATTTTGACTTTCCACGGTGTCAAAATCCTGAAAAAGGAACCTCGATTTTAAAGAGATATTTTATTTTTTGGTGTAGACTAACGAATTATGCCTGCTACGCGGCTCAGTAAATTTTCATATATTTTCAAGTTTTCTTAAAGTTTTCATATTTTTTCAAGTTTCCTTTCAAAGTTAGCCGTGTAAAACATATGCCGAAATCGTAAATCAAATCGGGCCAGTTTCAATAACAAACTGGCTACGTTTCAGTTATCTGTCAATCGAGTCCAATCCAAGAACGCCATTCATCTTTTCACCTGGTGGCCATCTTGGATTCAAAGCGCGCGAGGCAATCCTTTGTTTTTGCCGGGTTAGCCTCGCAGTGAGGGATAGTCAAAATGATGCTAACCTGGCAAAAACAAAGGATTGCCTCGCTTTGAATCCAAGATGGCCACCAGGTGAAAAGAGTGAATTGCCATTACGGTATCTACTTAAATTAGCGAAGCCAAGTTAAAGAAGCCAAGATATAGCCGAGTAAAGCGCACTGTCTATTTTTTACATACGTTTGTATGTGGATTGTAAAATTGTCTTACTTTGCGGGATCGTATCTTTGCTGCCATACAACACATTACTCTTAAATGTTGGGTTTGACTAATTTTGAGGTGCTCTTTTTAGCAGTACAACACTATCGCTAATTTAAGTAGATGTCGTAATGGGAATGGCGATCTTGGATTGGGATATTGAATTAACCTTCAAGTTTCTTAAATAAAAACCAAACTACAAAAATAACGCCTTGAGATAGAAGAAAAATACAATGTGAATGTCCTGATATGTATTTTAAACTTTTTCGATAGAGGATGGATTAAAATGGATTAATTTCAAAAGCTTATTCTAGAAACTTGATTTCGGTTACAGCACTGGACCGATTTCAAGCTGCTCTAATTTTCTCTTTAAAATCACAATTTTTCATCCACTCGAATCTTTACCGTCATGAGAAATGTTATAATTTGGGATTAATAGTGCCCCTTTATATGTGAAAAACGTATAAAACCTGTGAATAAGTGACTTTTAGCAGGACAAACCAAGTGTCGGTCACGTAACTAATAGAAATTAAAACGTCGGCCCTATTTTTACTAAGCATAACTTGGAGACTGAGAAAACCCCATTTCATATGAAGAAAAAATACATCAGAACAAAAAAAATTGATCAAAACAAAAAAACTTCAGTTGCCGCCGGCATTATTACTAGACCTGGCTAGTTAGTCTAGTAGGTCAGATTGCCTGTGGTGAAGCGTCAGTATTAAAATTGATTACCCTGCTATAATTAAGAGCCTTAAAAATAAATACCACATCTAAGTATTCATTTCAGCAACATAGACATAGTAGGCTGCTTCTTGTTTCACCAGCGAGAAATGGTAAATTCAGGATAAATTTAGTAGCGCGTCGTTGCACATTTTCTATACACTACTTTCATAAATGCGTATTCCCATTTCAACAGTTTATCCACATGTACAGAAAATATGAACATTGCCATGCGAAAGAGCATGTCGACATTAATGATCTTGTGAAATGATCTTGTTCTGTAGCTTAAAGTCCCCTAACACCTTTTGCAATTTCTATAGCTATGAATATTTGATCCGAAGGTTTGGAGTACTTCGTTTTTAGAGAGAATACTCTATGTTCTACGCTTGTTTGAAATGGTGAACATTTGACCTTCCCTGACTCATGACCACGCAAGAAAAAGACTGGGTCGATTCCCAGGGTGACATCATCCAATTAATTCGACTTTGCAATAATTTGAATAAATACTTAGCATTTTGTCTAAAATGACTTTTTCTTTACTAACAACTCACAGACTGTATATATTCTCTATATATCGATGATGTTGTGATAGAAAGGCGCCATGGAGAATAATGCATTAATGAGATGACGTCACCCAGGTTTTTTCTTACGCGGTCATGGGTCAGGAAAGGTGAATTTTTCACATGTTCAAACAAGCGTAGAACATATAGTATTCTCTGTAAAACAAAACTTTCTTCGCAGAAGTACTCAAAACCTTTCAAAGAATCATAGCTATAAAAATTGCAAAAGGGGTTAGCGGCACTATAACTCTTTGTCGTCCGATCGTTTGTGAGCTCAATTGGTGAAATCCTGAGTGCTAACTAAACCCTCCCCCCTCAGTTCCAGTTTGGCTAGCCCGGGGTAATTACATACTGCTGACTTGTTAAGCCAAGGGCTCAAACTTGCCCCACAATGCCATTCGGTAGAATCCTACGTACTGGTCGACGGTAGGTATAGCTGCTTCGGTAGGGTTTCCAATGAAATGTGCTCTAATTTGGGAGAAAAATGCCACTGTCAGAGAGCTTGAAGACATCATTAAGTCTGAGGATGGCTGAAAAGTACTTGGTTTGATTTTAGTAGGCCTTGTGAAGGGATTTCACAGGGTTTTTCCGTTGTGTTTGTGATTTCAGACACAGGAAAAAATTCTTCAATGAAAGCCTTGAAATCCTGCAGTTGGCATTCTTTTACCCCTGCTCAACCTATTAGGATGTGTTTTTGTCACTTTAAAACAACGGCTTGAGTGCAAATCACCGCTCTTGGTTGTAGGGGTAAAAGACTTATAAAAAAAACCTACCGGAGTCCCAGAGGGGGGTCCCCCTTGTGATTTTTTTTGTTGATTACCCAGCATGCAATTGGAGGTGGGTACAGGAGAACGTGGTGGAGAGAAATGCAGTGTAAATATCGGCGTGGTTCACAGTCGCTTGGTGTGTTTGGTGCAAAAAACCCTACTGGTTGGAAAGATTAAACAAGGTACTGTAACGACTGAGTGCTGATTTTGTGTTTGCTCTTGATTTCAAGTGCGAATGGAAAGGATGTTTTGAGCCGATTTTCAGCTCCTTAGAATTCGTGAAAATCGAAGAAACAAAAACGAATCCCTTCACATAATATCGCAACATCGTCTTTCCGGCATGTCTAGATGTGATGCAATATTTTTTTCTCATATAGGTCTCAGGGGACTTATATTTACAGGCTCGGACCCGAAAGAGTTAAAGAGCAGTGCATTTACAGCCATTTGAAATTAGAGAGATTTGTATGAGAAAAACAACGGAGGCCTTTTCAGCCTCGCTTTCATGTTTTTTTTTGGCATCTGAAATGCCTATAACTCAACAGCAATTCTCCACATTGCTCTGAAACTGAACACAATTACTAGTTTGAATGTGATCTTTCATATGGTAGCATTAGTTTCTCTTTACATATTAATCTTCCAAATTATGCAAATTAGGAGGCGGCCATTATGAAAGTGGCGTATACGCTAAATAAATCGGCTACTTTCTGGGGGGCCCAGACTTGCGCTCCATACCCTGTGGCGAGTACGCCTTGTAGACTATGCTTTTACGTTTCTTAAGGAACTCCTAACGTATCCCAAAAGCTAATTTTTCACCCTTTGCATTCTGTACAAGATCAACAGGCGTTTCGTCCATGCCGTCACATCAGAGGAAATCCATATACACCCAGCAGGACGAGGATTGTTGTTCACCGTTGAGTATGGAAACGAGATCCTGTTCTTTTTCCGACTTATGGTATGCACCTTGCATTTCCTCTCGTTGAACGTCAGGCCATGCCGAAGACCATACATGCACTCAAACCATTTCAGTCTTGCTGCAGAAGCTAAGGTGTTGTCAGACGGGGTTGTGATACATCTACTTGAACAGTTTCGTGTCGTCCGCAAAAGCCACTATTTAGAGGATGACACTAAGTTGTTCCCATATAGCAAAAAGAACATAGGACCAATAATAGATCTTTGAACGACGCCCGATTTTACCGGTAAGAGAGCAGAGGTGGCGCCAACGGTGACATAGCTGTAAGTTGTTGGCAACCTTAGGACTCAAACCAGGCAAGGAGGTAGCCGTGGAAACTGTACTGGCGAAGTTTATTGATCGTGTGTTTGTGGGCTGAAATTATCCAAAGATTTTAGACATATTGAGATTTATTATATGACAAGCTGGTCTCACGGCGAATGAAAAAATCTGATTAGTTCTTTAACAAATCAATCGCCGTACGACCGGTCAGTATGGATTTGGACCACTGCGAGATTCAACTCAAAACGTTTACCAAAAAAAGCAACGAAAAATTATTACACGTTTTGACTCGATATATTACAGAAAAGGTACGTAAATGTCAGACCACAGGTAGTCCGCGCCCACGCGTGAGACTTCGGTACTCTATTTACCTTTTCACTTCTTCCAAACCTTATTATTCTTGTTGATTACCCAACAAAAATATGAATATTTTAATAATTTGCTGCAATTCTTGCTTTGTAAACGACAAAACATAGCCAAACAAGCTAAGGGCAAAACAGAGCACATTCAAACAGACAACGACAACGGAAAGAAACGTTCTGCCCCAGCAGCTCTAATGCAATTGTCAAAAAATGTCTCGAAACGCGATACTGGGGCAGATTTATGCAGGCAGATTAAGAAAAGGGGTCACAGCGACCATGTGGAAAACACATTAGGCTCCAGACAGATCTGGCCCGGCTCGCACTACTCCATTTAATTTTGGCTAGATTTGCTTGCATTTGGACTAAAATCTGCCTTACCAAGTGCGACCTTCGATTTCATTTTGAAGGGAAAAAAAAGAAATCTGGCAGAAAAATCAAACACGCCGTAGTGCTTGGGTGGGGCTGGCAGATTTTTCCAAATTCTCGCCGAACAAAGGAAGCCGCATCTGGAGCTGTCAACATTTGTCAAGAGTCTAACGACTGCACATAAATTAGAAATCGTGGGAGTTTTCGGCGGTCACACAAATTTTGGATAAAATCTTGCATTGAACACGTGGATTTCAATAAACATTCCAACAACTGATATTACAGTGGCGTCTACGAATAGCAGTTTCAGCGGTATTGGCCTGCACGCCTCACTTCAGTGTAATGAAGCACTGTTCAAACTGTGTTTCTAAATTAGTCGTACTTGTTTAAGAGGTTGTTGGTGTCATGCAAGAATGGTAGTTTCAGTTGTGCTTCAATACATCGAAAGGAGGCGTTCAGATCAAACTGCTATTCGCAGACGCCACTGTGATTTTCCTAGACTTTGCTAAAGCCTTCGACACCATTAACTTAAAAATATTACTTGACAAAATAGAATCCTATGGCATAAGAGGTATAGCTTTAAATTGGTTTAAGTCTTTTCTTATCAATAAAAAACAATTAGTATCTATAAATGGTACTCTCTCCAACAAGTGTACTGTAAACTTTGGTGTTCCTCATGCTCTGTTCTAGGGCCACTGCTTTTCCTGCTATATATTAATGACCTTCCAAATTCATCCAAATACTTAAAAATTCTTTTATTTGCAGATGATACTAGTCTATTCTACTCAAGCAATAATATTAATAACTTGGAGACCACAGTAAATAGAGAATTGCATGAAATTCAAGAGTGGCTTTCATGTAATAAACTAACACTAAATACAAATAAATCGAATTTTGTCAATTTCACTCCTAGAAGACAGAAAACCGAAAGGCACCTCCTGCTTAAAATTAATGACGAACAAATTGAAGAAAAAATATCAACAAAATATCTTGGTATGATCATAGACAAACACCTCAGTTGGAATGAACATATTGCGCATATTAAAATTAAAACTTCTAAGTCCCTTGGGATACTCTATAAAGCAAAGCATTATGCCCCACCTAAAATCCTCAAGCAAATTTATGATTCTTTGTTACTTCCTCATTTAAATTATGGAATCCTACTTTTGTTGATATGTTTATTCCTTTATCAGATATTCACAATTATAATACCAGACAATTAAAGAGGCAAACATATTTCATAAAATCTAGCAATACTAGCTATAAATTAAAAATTATTACTATAAATGGAATCAAGATATGGGAAGAGATACCTCAAAACATCAAATCAATAGTTCAAAAGCATTTATTTAAAAAAGAAGTTTCATCTCTGTATATTGATAGATATATTGCTGAGGACAGTTAGATTATATCCTTAATGTATATAGATATTAGTCTTGTATAAATATGTATAAATGTACTGTATATATACCTGTAATAACAATTCAAACATTGCTGCAACTTGGTCAACATCATTAACTATATTGCCTGCAACTCTCTCCTCGACATTATAACTAATAGAACTATGCATGTTTCTCACTTTGTAATTATTTTTTATTTTTTCGTATTTGCTTGTAATTATAAATGATATTTATCACATGACCGACCAGGTAGTTCTGACTTGATAGCCCTGTGGTTTTTTTTCAGAACTTTCCTACTCTTGTACTATAAATTTATAAAAGTAGTTTCTTTTTGTTGTGTGTGTGTGAAAATTAATGTAAATTTTATTATCTAGAGTGAAATAAACTTCTTGTTCTTGTTCTTGTTCTGTAATATTAGCTATTCCAGCGCACATAGATGATCAATAGCTTCAATATCAAGGTAGTCAAGCTCTACTGAGTAGTCTGCCTTTCAAGCCGGATTCGGAGACAGAGAAAAAAAGAATAAAGGAATGCATAACGTAAATTCAGTTACTGTGTTCAAAGCATTTTTGGTCTCCGATTGGCAACATTTCATTTTAATTTGATCAGTTGGAAAACCAAAAATTAAAATTCATGTGGTTGTAGTGCAACCAGGCCCTATAATGCAGAAATAAAAAAACGTCTCGAATCACGATATCGGGTCAGACTTATGAAGGCAGATTAAAAAAGGGGTCAAAACTAGCTATTAAAATAATTGTTGTAAAGCTCATGAGGAACTGAAACACATTAGGCTCTAGTATAGAAGGGTAGTAACGCAATCGGCTGGTTTTGCACGCTAACGCGGCGTTTAACCTAACCGGTAGGCAGTGGTTTCCTGTTGCATAAACACAAGTCTTTTAAATGTACGGGCTTTGGTCTATTTCGAGATTTTTTACCAATCAGAATTAGCTTTCCAAAAATTAGAAAGTTGACCTTCACGCGTTGGCCATGCAGTAGTCCTGACCTGGCCTCTCTTTCGACCGCTCCGTAGATTGGAAGGCCGAGGGAAAGCAGTTATTACATGCGCATATCAGAAATGTAACCAGGCCACACATAGCTCATAATCATGGCGGCGAACCCGGAGGGCGAGTGGAGTGCGGTGTTTACTGAATTGTATCAACGTTTATTATGCCTTGAAAGTATGCAATTATTAATTTGAACCAAAGTTTGAACAACTAGAAGCATTATTTAATCTATGCAAAGTGAAAGATGTCTTAGTTAACTTCAGCTTTGGGTTTGGCAAGTCGTTGGTTTGTACTTTATATCCTTTCGTATGTGATTCTTTAAGATCTTCACGACAACAGATCAAGACTTCTGGATTATAATTTTGATTTCTCCACGATCTCTCTTTGATTTCTCCATGATCAAATGTCTAAACTAAAGGAGCACGGGGTAAGTCAGCAGTGAAGCTGCTAAATGCGAAATGCGTGGACTTGAACCTTAGTGTAAATACAAAGTGTTGCTCTCACCTGAAGGATTTAGTGGTACAGCCGTACGAGAAGCAATAAAGAATCTAAAGCAAGAAATTGTTTGTGTTGTGCGGTGGGAGAACATATGTTGCGATAAATTCCGCACTGAGAATCAGCCATTTTAAACCTTCAAATAAATATTTATTCGGTAAATCACGCGAATATTCCCGCGAATTTGACCTTATTCCTGATTGGACAGGTTTAGTATGCGCATGCAATATCTATTGGACTCACAATCGTCTCTCGTTGTCCCTTGTTTTGCATTTGGCCTCGGATATTTTAATTTGGTCTTCAATATGGATTCATTGTCCTTTCGAGCCGTCATGCACACACCCAAAAATCCTACTCAGTGGTGTTACAGCGCACGCACGGCTGTGAGCCGCGAGGCTGGGTGCAAGTCCCAGATGAGTACCAGTCCTTCACCGTCATGGCGGCTCGACTTAATCTCGAGGTTAAAATTATAATTATCATTAATTGATTTAAAGTATAATAATCATAATTCTTAAAACCGGCCAAGGATAAAGATAAAGATTTGTAACATCCCGAATAGCGGTAGACCGGCTTAGTGTAGTGGTCACTGATGACGTCTGCATTACAGGCAAAGGGTTACGAGTTGGAGCTAGGCTCTTACCGATAGTGCTAGCACTTTTTTGGCATTATTTGGCTTCCCAAAAAGCACTGCTAGCATTATTTTGAAATTTCGACTGATTATTTGTATAATTTTGTGTTAAAAAGCACAATCTGACTTTATTTATGTCGTCCAAAGCCG
Organism: Actinernus sp. WN-2022; assembly: GCA_030867875.1. Classification (NCBI taxonomy): domain Eukaryota; kingdom Metazoa; phylum Cnidaria; class Anthozoa; order Actiniaria; family Actinernidae; genus Actinernus; species Actinernus sp. WN-2022. Next base: position 103,521,673 of record JAOWCC010000577.1, on the reverse strand, counting down.
CATTTTGCCCTCATTTTAGTCAAAGGAGCCGAGGAGGCCTGGGGAATAGGTTTGATAGGTCAGCGGTTGCCTTCTAGAAACCCAGTCCATCACACTCGTTCCAAGATGGCGTCATCCACGTTGTCATCGAGGAACAATGGAAGTCAGCCAGCCAAGACAGAGATAGCTCGAGAGCGTACTCTGCCATCAATCAGTGGAAAAAATAAGACTAGGGGGAACTGTGATGCAAAAAACATAACCATACATGATCGGATTCAGCAATATCCAGGAGAACAACTATCAATCAAAGACAGGAAGTTGTTTTGTCTGGCATGCCGCGAAATAGTGTCTACAAAGAAGAGTATTGTAATTACACACTTGGCTTCAAAGAAACATGGAAATGGTAAAGACAAACTGAAGAAGTCTAAGCTGAAGGATCAGACGATTATGGAGGCTTTTAGAGCGGGGGACAGCACGCAGAAAGACAGCACTCTATCCATAACTGAACGGGCCAGAACGACTGCAGAATACCCCACCACAGCAAGTAGAATTTATTCATGTCAACGCGTAATCGCGTCAACGAGTAGACTGCGGTTGCTTGTAGAACAAAGGTAGTAATATATAGAGAACACTTTATTCATGTCAACGCGTCAACGAGTAGACTGCGGTTGATTGTAGAACGAAGGTAGTAATATATAGAGAACACTATTCATGTCAACGCGTCATCGCGTCAACGAGTAGACTGCGGTTGATTGTAGAACGAAGGTAGTAATATTTAACAAATAAAGAAGCCTTAGCCATGTTTTATACTATCATAAAGCACGATGGGCATTTGAGAACATGAGAGAAATGTTAAAGCACAAGCCGAAGGCGCGTGCTTTCAACATTTCTCGAGTGTTCTCAAATGTCCAGAGTGTTTTATGATAGTATAAAACTTGGATTTAAGGCTTCTTTATCTGTTTTATAATATAGATTTACGCGCGCGATGAAAGGAAAACAATAAAGCACGGCAAACCATGTTATATACTCTGATAAAACATGTCTTTTTAGCCAATCAGAGTGCGCGTACTATCGGCCTTCGGCCTCATGCAGTATTCATTATTTTTCGTTCATCGTAAAGTCAGCAAGTGATTGTATTTTGCCGATAAAGCACAAACATAAAGTCTCTAACCCTTTTAATATTCAAACTGAGTGCACTGTCACTGTCAGCCGTGAATTTCAATTGAAATCAGTTCTCAATAACAATCTCATAAATAAGTCAAATATTTCGCATGAATTAAATCATTTTACGGTAAATATCTCCACAAAGAAATGTCATTTCAATAGACAATGAATAAAAACAGAAGTAGATAACTTTGCAAAGAATAATTTACTTTGGCGTTCGGTCAGTTTAGCTGACGCCTTGCGAGTATGTTTGTACATTTAACTCTTGGAGCCATGTATTCAAATATCGAGTATTTCGCCGGCTTAACTCCTAGATAATCTACTTTCTTTAATAGTATCTTTCATTCGAAAATAACTAACCTGCAGATTCCAGTGAATTGAAATCTTGAAACCGGCCTCCATGTGCTCGGCTCTGATGCAAACATTTTCCAAATAAAAAATCCTGTTTTCGAACCTTGCACTGAATTGTCGCTTCATTGTCTCCTCTTATTGACAGAGTAAGGTATCGCCGGAAATAAAACCCATTTCTTCAGTAAGACTTCTAGAGTGTTGTAGAAACTTTTGTTTACTCGGACACATGTTGACTTGTTATAGTTGTTGTACTTCCAGCGCTTGCAAATCAGCCATTTCTAACGAACGATTATGCAAATGTTTGCCTCAAAACATAATGCGATTGTGAGGCGAATAGTATGATTGTACATTCAACTCGAAAACGTTTCTCTTGGAGCCATGTATTCAAATATCAAGTATTTAGCCGGCTTAACTCCTAAATAGTCTGCTTTCTTTAATAGTTTCTTTCATTCGAAAATAACTAACCTGCAGATTCCAGTGGGGCAGTGAATTGAAATCTTGACTTGAAACCGGCCTCCGGCCATGTGCTCGGCTCCGATGCAAACATTTTCCAAATCAAAAATCCTGGGTTTTCGAACCATCCACTGAATTCTCGCTTAATTTTCTCCTCTTATTGACAGAGTAAGGTCTCGGAAATAAAATCCATTTCTTAAGTAAGTCTACTAGAGTGTTGTAGAAACTTTTGTTCACTCGGACACATGTTGACTTGTATTGAAGTTGTAAAGTTGTACTTCCCGTTCCAGCACTCGCAAATCAGCCATTTCCAACGAGCGATTATGCAAATGTTCGCCTCAAAATATATATCTTCTGTCACACAGGCAACAGAGTTCAATCCTGCCGTTACCTTTCTAGTAATTGTCTGCATTTTCACTGTTAAATAGGCGATTGTAGTGAGGTTTACCAAGCCGTCCACACACGTAACTAAGCGAAGGACTAGGTCTCCCTTTCCCTAGGTAAGAGAGGGTCTGGGTCGAGTGCTGTGGTCACCAATAATGCACGCTCATTAGCCAATCACATGCTTGGATTTTGTACAATGCACGAAATTTGAACATTAAACTCTGATAAAACATGGCTTTTTAGCCAATCAGAGTGCGCGTACTATCGTATCTATATTATAAATAGAGATAATAGCAAGATTGATAATGGACGTTATGTCAATTTACAATTTTATTTCATTATTTCATTTCATTTTCAATTTCATTTATATGTTTGACCGTGACAACGCGTCAACGCGTCGACGCGTTGACTGTCAACGTGTAAGGTAGATTACGTGGTAGGGTATTCTGCAGTCTAGCCGAACGGGCCTACCGACTCGAAGTGGTCGAAGAGTTTCTGAGGGCTGGAATCCCAATTGGGAAAATCGACATGCTACGGTCCCTCTTAGAGAAGAATGGCCAACGTCTCACAGCAAGTGCTCATCTTGGTCAGTATATATCAATTGTTTTCAAGCAGGAAGTCGAAAGGATCAAAAATGAATTGACTTTGCCTGGTCAGACTGGCATGACAAGAGATGTTTCGATGATTTTTGACGGAAGTACACGACAAGGAGAAGCAATTGCTGTGATCGTGCGTTTCCTTGACGATAATTGGTCGATTATTCAACGTCTCGTCAGAATTGATATATGTTCCAAATCAGTAAATGCCGATGATCTTGCACAAGTGCTTAATCAGTGCCTATCAGTTGATTATGGAGTCAAGACCAATTCGTTGCTCGCAGCCATGAGAGATGGTGCAAGTGTGAACCAGGCAGCGTTGGATAGGATTGCATTTATATTTCCTAAAATGCTCAACGTTGTGTGTTTCTCACATACGCTTGACAATGTTGGGAATCATCTTGTCATTCCAACTCTTCTAGAGTTCGGTAGCGTATGGATTCGCCTGTTCCGCCATAGCTACAAGGCAAAGCTGTTGTGGAAGGATCTGACTGGCCAAAGACCAAGATCATACAGTGAGACGAGATGGTGGTCAAAGTGGGAAGTCTATCAACAAATATTAATACAGTTTGGAGATATTGAGCGATTCTTGATAGAAGCAGAAGCCGCTAATGTCGGTCCACAGTTACTCCCTCAACTTCAAGCAATATTTTCCGATCCTGAGCGACTAATCAACCTGAAGCTCGAGCTCGCCATCACTATCGATGTTGGGGAGCACTTTGTGAAAGCGACGTATTTCTTGGAAGGTGATGGCCCTCTCGTGCTCTCCTGTTATGAGAAACTCCATGCTGTTGCCCGAGCCTGCCAAGCCCCCCACTTTCCTAACGTGCATGCAGTCGCGGCAGCAATCGCCGAAGAAAATCCTGCCCAAAACGTAGCAGCCCTCGAACAGCAGGCAAAGGCATGTGTCCAACCAGCCATAGATTGGTTTCTGAGAAAGTTCAATGTCCAACTATATAACACAGTGTCAGCGTTCAAGGCTGCGAGGTATATGTGACTGTCCTGTCAGCGTCCAGTGGCTGAAGCCAACTCAGCAATCAGTAGAGGCCTTGCGAATCTTCCCTTTTCTCGATGATGATGGAATTATCAACGGCCTAAAAGCTGAACTCCCTGCTTACTTAGCTGCCACTGAAGATGTGGTTATCAACACAGAAGAGCGAAAGGTAAAATGGTAGCACAACCACAAGGATCAGCTCCCTCATTGGGCATCTGCAGTGAAGAAAGTGCTGCTGGTGCAGCCATCCTCGGCTGCAGCAGAAAGGGTATTCTCTATTCTCAAGTCCTCATTCAACGATCAACAAGAGCACGCCTTAGTTGACTATCTGCAAGCAAGTGTGATGACCCAATACAACAAGCGATGATTAACTTCTAGTATGGGTAATGATGACCCAATAACAAGCGATGATTAACTTCTAGTATCAGTAGTATGGATAATTTATAGAAAACCTCAAACGTTGTGTTGGACTAATGGCAAAAAAACCATTGATCGTTACATTTTGTTGTTGAAAAATGTAACTGAAAATCTGAAAAATGTAATATTCTATGTTTAAAAAAATCGGAAAAAAGAGAGCATTTTTATGTAACCCACGAGCACTTTAAAAAAAAAAAAGCATTATTTTAGCACTTTTTGGGCAAAAAACAAGCACTGCTTTAAGCATTTAATGCTTTTTTTACGAGCACTATCGGTAAGAGCCTAGTTGGAGCCCCAGTAGGACCGCTCGAAAACGTTTTCTCTCGTTTACCTTGTCATCTTGTTTGCCTGTGAACCCTAGCTCTAGGTGAGTGAGAACCCGTCGTTTACCCGTGAACTCGTCCGATGGTTAGAGTTCGTTTTGTGGTTTGGGTTAGGATTTGTCTTAGAAATATAATAACGATTTGACAATTAACGGATAATCATAATACTAAACCCCGAGGGGGGGGGATTAAGCAAAAACAAGAGACCATCACCTAGCTAGTGCTGGTTTGCAATCAATACCCAGAGATACAACTAACAAAGACGTGGCGGCCGTTAGTTGAATCAAACAAATAAATGGTTGGTCGAACGAGGACTCATTTGTTAACGTCAACCAAGATGGCGGCGATGACGTCACGTGCAACCCATAATATTCTTTTTAAAAAGAAGAAAAAGTCTTAGTGACACTTTCAGTTTACCTTTTCGATTTGCCACTATTTCAGTGTTAATAGGTCAACCAGCGATAGAAATATCCAAAATAGAAAAAAATGTCTCAAACGAGCAAGTTAAACCACAAATAATTATATGGAAGAGTTTACCGGTAAAATCCTGTCCGCCATTACTAGAGCCGTTCTCATTATTCAGCGGAAGTGATGTCATACGCGCAACACGACAACCAGGTCGCGCGAATAATGACTTTATGCTTGTGTGTGCGTGAAGATGTGTTTAGTAGAAATATATACCCAACGCGTTGTGTTGTGCAGGCGAGCGTTGCGCGTATGACGTCACTTCCGCTGAATAACCCGTTGTATAAAGCTGAACAAAGGGAACGACCTCCAGTAATGGAGGACGTTTAGATTCAATACTCGGTGTTAAAAAAAATAAGACTTCTGTTGTCGTATCACAAAACGGTTTGAACTGGTAATAATGTAGGAACTCTACTTCATGAATATGCAAAACATTGATATGTCAAAATTTGATCGTAGTCGGCACTTTAAACTGAAACCGGGTACTTCATATCTGGAATTTGTACATCCGATTGAGTGCCTAGTATATCTCGACCGAGATACGATATTTCAGTGTGAAGTATATACAATACTGGACTACTAGTGACAAGTCGTTTAAATATTAAGTAGTACATGCGAGAAGTGACAAATGGAGTGCTTTGGGTAGGCGAGGATTTTACAAAAAAATAATGGATCTCTCCTTCAACTTGTTGATGTGAGAAAAACATATTTTAGGACACATGAATGATCGAGCTCACTGAGAGTCTGCGTTTTATATGGAGATGTAGGTTCATAGCTAATGATTATAGACCAACATTCTCAAGAACAAATATAAGAAAATTTTCAATAGCCTATGAAGGACCAAAAGTTTGGAATTCTATCCCTGACGAGATGAAAAATAGAACTTCTCTCACCAGCTTCAAATATAATCTGAAATCCTATTTAATTAACCAGTCATCTCCTTAATTAACTGATCTAATATTGTCTGCTCTTCTTCGCTCCCTTCTCGCAAAAACCTTTTCTTTCGAATCATCTTTCTCTTATCATAATATTAATATTCAGTATAATATTGTTAGATTATTAGCTCACGCTTAAAAAAGGCAACCTAAAGTAATAAGTCTTTGGCTTCCATTTAGGTTGTCTTCCACTGTAATTTATTATATATTTTTTTTTGTATTTTTATGCGTGTACATGGTGGTTTGTGTGTAATAAAGATGATGATGGTTATTGGCCTGGATCGAGGACGTATATGCATGTGATTTATTCACCTTGTGCGTAGTCCTCAGGCGCGAGCGGTAGACCAATAAATGGCTTGTTTTCCACAACGGCGAAGTTTTCTCATTGCTTGTAGTGTAGTGGACAGAACAAGACTAGAAACCAAGAGAGTGAAAGAGGTCGATTGAGGGATCGAGTTAGTAACACATGCCGATTTGTTTTCATCTCCTTTACTTCTCTGTACGTAAAGAGTAAGTGGCTATAAGTACTATATAGGAAAAGATCGAGGGTATTTACATTAAAATAACAGGTGAAAAAAAAAATATTCCCCGAACAGCACGAACAAAAACAGAGCCATGTGAAACTGAAATAAGATGGCTTATTCCCTGTGAGCTTTTGATTGACCCAGGTGGTGAAATATGTTGATTCGAGGGAACCTAGCCTGATTATCTATTTACAAACGACGCTATAATTATTGTTCAACGTACAATGGTGGAGAGCTCGACTCTGGCCGGATTCATTTTTATCTAGTAGGCTTAAGGGACGTGACACACTTAGCTTAAAACAGGAAAAGGAGAACGATTGTTTTGGCAAAACACTGAATCGATTTTAGCAGTTTTTTTAGTGAAGCCAATCATTTATGCGACTAGGAGTCAAGGTCGCCGCCCCGAAAAAAGAAATATACGTATTCTTATGATCTCTTTGTATGTTTAGTATTTGGCCAAGAAAGTATGTAAAATGTGATACTTGTACGTTGTAGATGGACCTATAAACTGAATGAACATTGTTTATATCCTCCAGCGCCGCGTTAAACCGTGGAATCCCGTGTTTTGTTCCCCCTCTTTCCATAGTCCCCCTTCCAAAACCAGATTTTGTAACTTGTATGAAATAAATCTGCCCTAGTATTTACATAGGTACAGTAGTTTTGTCAGTTTTATGTTTTTTTAACTAAAACGTTAATTGCCGCAATTAAAAAACGTGTAAGAACTTCGAACCCCCTCAACATATAAAAATTATATCTACCCGGCTTGTGGGATGGCTTTAATTTGGCGATAGTTTCCTAGGCATTCTGAAAAATATACAAGGAGAGGTATCCATAATGCTAGATAAATGTTTGATATATATTACAATAATACAATACAATACCGCCGGTTTATTAATGTCGAAAGCGTGGGATAAGGTTATCCTTACATCCGAGCCAGAGGCTCATGTTTAAAACGTCCGACAACAAAAAGGCAAAGAATAAAAAACAAAAACAAAAAAACAACATATAAGATACATATAAAGACTAATAATATCTCAATTATATATAATATGAATATTTACGAATATTCTAAGAATATAATATATATAGTCCCACTCGAAGCTAACCAGCCTCGATCTAGCCCTAATTATATATCCAACCCCAAAACTGTTCTATTATAATAATTTTACATGATGCAGTGATTGCATTTGCAACTGAACTTGAAATTACTAAAGTCAAATGATTCTAGTTGGTAACGAAATTCCTTAATTGTGTCGGCAGTCTTGATGGTTGTAGGTCGGTTTGTTCCATAGGTGAAATAGTCGGTAATGGTCGCTATTATCATAATTCTTGTAAACACTTTCCAATCTTGATACAGTGTGACCGCGAAACAAGATGTGTTTAAGATTGGATGAAAAGGTACTTCAGTCATTCTGGCGGCATAGACAAGGAGAATGCGCATAAACCATAAATTAGAAAAGAAAATCCGTAATGCTTACTTTCTTTTTTGTTAAAAGTGCAGTTGAGAAATTTAGAATTCAAAACGTGCGAAATCTAACAATTATTCCCGAAGTAGAGTTGATTACATAAATAATAACCTATTCGTGGCGTCGAACTATCCCCTGATGTTTCTTCCGTGGATATTATCTGTTCCGAGAACAGAACAGATCGCTCGAGGGAAACTGAGCTTCGAGGATCAAATATCAGGGCCATATTTCGACGCCACAATGTAGGTCATTTTTGTTAATCATGTTTCAAATGCTTCAAATATTTTCTTTTACGCCCGCTTACGCTCACAGGTATACATACAATAACCTATGTTGGGCGTAGAAATATCCCCTGATATTTCGTCCGCGGACATTATCTGATCCGAGAAGAGAACAGTTCGCGAGAGCGAGGGAAACTGTGAACTTCGAGGAGCAGATAATGTCGAAGGACAAATATCAGGGCATATTTCGACGCCACAATGTAGGTTATTGTTGCTATCCATCCTTCAAATATTTTCTTTGACGCGCGCTTATACGGCGCTCACAGGGGGTGTATTTGCTGATATTTCCCGCTCGTGGAGAGAAAATATTGGGTCACGTGACGCATTGAACCAATCACGCGCGTAAGAAAATACTGATTTGATGGGTTATAATCGCTGACATTTGTCGTCTGGCGCAGAGAATATGTTTGATCGGTTTCGATAGTGGATATTTACCGAGCCGTAAAAAGCGTCGAGGTAGTAAATACCCGCGCACGTAGATAGTGATTTTCCTGCCCTAAACTCAGAATATCCTGTACGGCTGTTCACTGTTTTTGTCTCGCGTGCGAAGCATTCACTCGTTAATGGCAATTTTAGGCTGGCTGTTTCACTTGAGTGGCATATACTAAAACAATGATTCCCCTCACTGGCGGTGGGTAGCGGCTAAATTGAGCGAGCGCGAGTTTTCTATTGGGAGCATACCCCGAAAAAATCTGAAATTTAGGTTTCTGAAATGGCTGGAAATAGATCCTGAATAAACAGGTTCTATTTCCCTTCGAGTGTTATTCACAAAAAAACATAATTTCCCCCTTAGCTTCAATCAGAGCAACAGAAATCGGCCAGGCACATATTTTGAGCTGTTGAAGAGTTAAATATAAAATGATATCTTCAGTACAAGTAAAGACGCATTTAGGTTTTGTATAGCTGAAGAAATTTCGCCGTTCTCAGGCGTCGTTACGTTTTTCCTTGCATCTCCCGCTGACTATAACGGATTTTCCTTTCAAAGGGAAACACATATTGCGGTGGATTGAGAACGAAGCTATGCATATTTTATCCCAAGGTCCGAGTATACGACTGGTCTACAAGAAGTAGCAGAAAATGTTGAGTTAATGGCCTCCTTATAGTCGAGCACAATACTGTATTTGTTTTGCCAATTATATTCGTTGACACCGACGTTGACGACTTTAAACATTTGACGATTCCCGGTGGTGGTGGTTTTGATATTCAGTTGAATACGGAACAAGAATGCCTTCAATTACCTAATCTTGATCATGGCTTAGCCGGCTTTTTCTGGCTGCTGACAAAATATTTTAAAAGTACTTCCTACCGTTGAGTTCGGTTTTTATTTTTTGCCATGTATGTTTTGTGAACAGATAACCCGGCAGTACTAAAGTGGAACGATAATTAAAATGTGAAACATGTATCTGCGCTCGCTCAACCTGTGGCGTACTTATTAACAGAAAAAAGGTTTATTTTCTGTGTTATTTTACGATGAGCGGTTTAATTGATCTTCAATTTCGCAATGATTCCTTTATTTTCTTGTGCGTATTTTCTTCAACAGAGTAAAATGATAAAACTGTAAGGAAATATGTTTATTTTTGTATGTAGCGCCTTGAGATACGACTAAAAGGCGGTAAAACTAAATCCAATGTATTTTCTTATGAAGCACCATAGCTCGTCATCACTCGTGTTACTGAGCAATTACCTTCGGCGTTTGCAAACGGCAAGAGGCCAAAAAATAAACAATTAATATCAATTCACACAAACTCAACTACATTTATCTAGCCCCTAACTTGAATGTGTTTAGTTGAGTGAACAGGATTAAAACTACCTTGAACAGGTTGTTTAGCTAAGAAAGGTCAGTTGAGACTATAGTTTAGCGTCAGCGAGCATATACTGTGCGAACGGGTTTGTTTAATTAAACAGTTTTTAAACATGCATGATGTTCATAAGCTTTCAGTTAGCATGAATGGCGACGTCTAAGCTCGGTAAAACAGCGTTCGAGCCAATGTCGTGTCTGGCTACTCAATTGTACATATTTTCATTTCAGATATTTTTACTTAGTATTATGCCACACAAGTGAACAGTGCTTTTCGCGCGCTCTGATTGGCTACTCTGAAGGTGAATATCCTTTGCTATCAGTTTACCTCCGAGCGAAGCAGCGATCACCTCGCGCGAGTTTTTGCGTATTTGACAGAAAATAAAATAACTATTTGGTGCTAGCTATTCACTTGTGTGGTATATACTAAAACAATTATTTACCTCAGTGTCATACAGTGAAAAGTGGTGGATATTTACCTCGCTGCTCGGTAAATAGCCACCACTAGTCACCTCCCTGACTTCGGTGAATAATTGTTCAATATCCAGCTACCACCTTATTTTTATGGCTGTTTGCTGAATAGATCACACATATAAGTTAATGCGTAACCCTCCTTTTCCATGGATTTTAAACTCAAATATTCACCAGGTAACAGTTTCTTTTATTCGGTATCTCTGTTAGACAAATGTTTATAAATCACAATTTGATGTCAAATAAATTATTGCATGCCGCTTATCTCCAGCTATGGCTCATGCCCTGGGGCTTGTTATGTCGACGTGAAATAACAACATTGAGCTATCGCGCCTTTTTTACCTAAAGCAATGGTGCTAAAAAATCACAATAAATTATGATTGTCACTTGGCGCTTCGGAAGAATATCTGAGACTGGCTTCAACTAACACTTGTTCTACCCACACATATAGAATAGCCAGCCGACTACACGATTGACACACTTGTTATTACTGAAATCACTTCTATAAATCGTCTTCCTTCATCCACATTATCATGCGATTAAATTGTCCATATAGTTCTTTCTAGTGATGCGAGATTAGACACTCTCCTAAGTGCTATACTAGTGACGACTCGTTTCATTTTGTCGTATAACAATTATTATAGCAACTAAAAAAGCTAAAAGTATCCTCTCCTCACTCCATCTGGACTATGGATGGTATATTCTCGAACGTTCGATTATATAGTACCTTTGATCGACAGTGAAGACGTATTATTCTTGGCTTCGTGCCAGCGACAAATAGGGCTGCCGACAAAAACCTTCTACAAAACAAGTCAAATATACAAATTCTAGCATAATTCTAGCAATATTGTAATAAATGCTTATATAATTGTCCATTTATCTTCGGCGACAACGCAGCCAAAACATCCCCTACAAAGATTGTGGGTACATCTATATATTTTTGTTCTAAATAGTTATCGGCAGATCCGAGGTTTCGGTGCAACTGTAATTATAATATAGACATTGTTCTTATAATTAGTACTACTGACTCACCGCTGTATTCTTAAAGGGAACCTCGGCTGAAAAACAATGTTTGCTCTCAAGTGTTTGTTATACATGCCTAAGTCTGTTTCTGTGTTTGTCTCCAGTAAATTGTACGCTAGATGTCATTTATGCACTGATTTTCCTTTCGATAAAACTCATTTGAATTTCCTGCGCGCTGCCATCTTGAATTTTATGACGTCACAGTGTTGCCTTATTGTCAGAAAACAATAGCTCTTTTGTTATGCGACAATAGGGCAACACTGTGACGTCATGATATCCAAGATGGCGGCGCGCAGGAAATTCAAATGAATTTTATCGAGAGGAAAATCGGTGCATAAATGACATCTAGTGTACAATTTACTGGAGACAAACACAGAAACAGACTTAGGCATCCAGAACAAACACGTGAGAGCAAACATTGTTTTTCAGCCGAGGTTCCCTTTAACTAATAGTTTAGCGACGTATATATATTTAGAAACGTAACATATAACAATACCTTTCCTGTAAAACTATTTTGTTATTCTTAGGACTTTGGTATTCACACTTAGCTCTAGTATATAACAGTACCTTGTAACTTGGCATGTATTTTTAAGCTTTGTATCGTTTTTAACTGATGAAGGCCGAAAAGTCCTGAGTTGCTCTTGTTCACATTTTTATTTAATGTTATAACTAATACAATGGACAAGAACTGGGAATCATTTTTTATTGATCCTCTTGGCTGGTCTAGTCGTTGGCTGAAGACATGTGGACATTATATACTATATAGATATATATGAATTTTAACGGGACCTGAAACTACCATAAGGGCTGATCGAATTGGAATTTCGCGTGTTGACTTTTACCAGAGAACCCGGAGAAAACCCCTCAAATCCAGTCCAACAAATTGTTGAGGAATCTACAAATATGCTAACAGAAAATTATCTCCGACCTTAATTTCATAGTCCTTTGTAAAACGTATTGCATCATTAATCAAAGCCATCTACACGATAAATATTAAACATTATTTTAGCTCAGTGAAAAATTATGCACTCTTAAATCATCCAAAATGAAATGCAATCATTTTTGTTATGGCTCCGAAAGATCTATTATGATAGAGAAAATGCTTCATCAGTCACTGATGCAATTTACGAATCGCTTGAACTTCTAAACTTCAATAAATTGCTTCACACTGTTTAACTTTCTTACTAGATTTCCTGTTGAATGAAGCAAGGGAGTCACTTTTTGGGGAACTCAGTGCTGTAAATCCAACTCTTGTTCCGTTCCATGATATTTCTAATTCAAGAAAGTTAGCCTAAGAGCTAGGGAAACCATCGTTCGCCGGCCTATGTCCGTGCGTAGTTGAAATTCCTTAACAGAATGGCAGGTTGGTTTCTGATCTTTGGGCGAGTAGACCCGCTTGATGTGGACAATCTTTTAAATGATGTCTTGATGGCCAGGCGGTACTCTTTCCCCAAGAAGCAATAAACGACAGGGTGACATGCTGAGTTGAAGAAAACCATCCACAAACAAAGGACATACACTTTATTGAGGACAGAAAAGAGCATTGGGTCTTTTAACTGGTCGAACGCGTCCCAAATGGCGAGGGCAAGAAGTGGACCCCATGAGAAAGCAAACAGGACAACGATGAAAATAAGTATTGCAACGGCCTTGCGTTTTCTGTGGAGTTTCCTGACATTAACCCGTACAATCTGTACCGAGTTGACGTTATTACCACTGGTCTCGGTTTTCTGGCATATCTTCTTCTGGATAATGAATATCGTGACACAATGGAGGAAGGACATGACAGCAAGGGGCAGGAAGAACAAACCAGTGCCGTGTGCCATCAGGTAGTTCTTTTTGAATGGAAGACTTGGCCAATCCATCATACATCTCTTGCCAGCAGGACCAAAGATCCTGATGATCTTGTTATTAGCCAAGAAAGAGGAATCAGCTATGGCGGCAAGCCACGAGAAATACACGATGTAACGAAACCAGTTTCGATACGCTCGGGACTGGAATGGAAAGCACACGACCACATACTTCTCAACACTTATGGTCACAAGAATAAGAATCGAAGCAACTAGGGCAGTGTTTTGCAGAAAGGTCACCAATTTACACATAAAGAGGCCAAACACCCATTCATCAGTCACATAAAAGTCGATGGTTAAAATTGGTATCACGAAAATGGTGATGAGGAGATCTGCTATGCAGAGATTGAGGATGGAGAAATTCGTGCAGTTGCGTATTCTTTGTGTTCTGGCGATGAGGAAGCACACGATGAAATTCCCAGAAAAAGAAGCAATAAAAGTGATAGAGAACGCCAGGATTATTGCAATTCTTTCGCTGACACTAAAATGGCACTTAATGGCTAAGCACCCATGAAACCGATCATCCCCAAACCGTACGGAGCTGTTGGTAACATTAAATGTTTGGTTCAGATTGCTGGTGAACATTGTTCGAAGTAGAGTCCACAAAATATCAGCGAGTTGTTGCCAGTATGATTACATGCACATAAAATGAGACATACGCTTAATCTTGGCTATTATAGAGTAAGCAATCCGTTTTTTTCCGAGTAGGATCGATAGTACTCGCTTCATTGGAGAACACGTTTCACGTTCCTAATGCGTTGTAATCATTACCGGCGAGTCTTGTGAATGCATTAGCTTTGACAGATATGATATGAGTCGCGATGTTTTCCTCTCTAAACTGTTGGATGTTTTTTTCGACCAATAGGGTCGAACATCTCCTTCAATTGTTTGACGGTGAACACTTGCAAAGTAAATCAATTACGGTGTGTAGTCTTACCGGAGGTCTTTCAGCTCCAAACAAAATTGCCTCGAGGCTAAAAGGCAGTGGGCTTATTTCGACGGTTGCGTATTATAAACACGCGTGGAGAACATCATTCGTGATACCTTGTAGCACCAAACTCGTGGTGTAAACCACCATGAAGAGAATGCGGTCAGGATTAGAAGTCATTGACTTGTCATACTTAGTTTTCATTCATAGCCTTCAAGATGAATAATAAACAACGACAAGAGATGTTCTTCATTCGAATTCAATGTTTACAGTTGGGTTTTTATTTGAAAGACTAAGTCACGTTGACTCCCGAGTGCAACCCTGGCACAATAAAGGAAGCCGCAACTTCAGTCGGGGAAGCAGCACTTGGTTCAACCCTTGCACTAGAATCGTTACAGCAATTACTGTCTATTTTCACTATCAGGATTTCCATAAACAGGAAAACTTTAATAGATAACAAACTCACCTTGTTTTGGTTACCGAAAAACCCCGTAAGTCGGTGTCGGGTTGCGAGAGAAAGTGATTAATTAGTAACAGCTGAGTTGGGATTCAGCTGTCTAACTACCTATTAGCAACTCCTGGCTTTCTCTGAAGAAATGATTCGACATATGTTGCAAAATCATGATTATCAGCAAGATTGTAAGCTAGCGTAATTATCATAAATACAGACAACACTATTAAAGCGAGCTGCATCTTGATATTTAAGTTCTATTTCTTTTAAAGCAACGGGAACTTTGACTGTTTTTTTCTAATTAAATATTATCTTGGTCTGTGTGAATTGCTTTTCAGGCTGTTATTAGCGTTTGTGTCGTGGCGACTGCTGAGATGCATTGTCTTACTCGTCGCAGTACTTTTCACTTCCAGCGACTAGGATTCTACCTAAACTATTAAAACATTATTTCTTCACAACTGTATTTGGAAATATCGTCGGTGCACTGAACGTGAACATACTGTATATCGTGTTTTTGTATGCTTTTAATTAGACTAACCGTGAACCCCGCCGGTAACCAGCGCGTTTGCCAGCATTATAAATGCAAGTTTTGCAGGCTTTTGTTCATTAGTTTAGAAACGAAAGCAGATTTACTATTTATCGATTTACAGGCGCATCGTTGTCTCATTAGAAGCCGAAGATTCTGAGCCAATAAAGGCACACAATTGTTTCGAATACAGTTCATGAACTCCGGGAAAAAGAGTCAAACAGAAGGATAATTGCTAGCTTTTCCTTTTTTGTCGAGTAAGAACATGTTTACCATCACCTCTTCGTTATAATGGAAAGCATAAAGAATCAACTAAGGGGACATTCGGGGCTTAAGGCTTTTCCTTGAATTCTAAATCTGATACTGGGGACTTTTACTGTTGATAACCTCCGACCGTGGATCATGTATTACCTACGACAAGCCGCGAGGGGGTAAATGTTCTTTGTATCTATTTAAAGCATGTATCACGAATTTAAAAGATTGGAGTAGAGCAATATTACGGTAATTGAGACTAATACCTAACTCATGGCTATAACACAGAAACTCATTTTGTAGATATATGGAAAGATAATGTACTGCAGACGAGAGAACTTGTGAATGGCTGGCTAAAGCGCGAGGCTCATCATTTCTTACCCCATTTATTATGTATGAAGTCCATGGATAGTTGACTAGTGTCAAGACTTTGAGAAGTAGGAAGAATGATTAAACCAAACGGCTGAGGTACACATTGCGCGCAGCGTGAAGGGTAAATTCATATCCAACATTAAAAATACAGCCAATGTTTTGCAAACACCCGTCACAACACAGTGAGAGTATTAAACAGTATGTAGTATGTATCCCAAAGATTGTTTAAAAGCAAGCCATTTAGCTGTGTTTATTTTGTCAAACAAGAGAGAGAGAGATGGCCACATTTTGCTTTTTGTCCATATTCAAAGAAGGCACCAGCAAGATCAATATTACTAACTAGGAAATACAAGAAAAACAAAACAATAGAAAAACAATGATAAAGTAAAACAGCGTGCTCTCTGGGCAGAAAGGATAGACTATCAAGGTATTAACACGTTCTGGAGTCTTGATTCTTTACTATGTGCTAAGTAAGTTTAGTGCAAACCTCTGTATGATTGTCGCCGAGATAACACTGAGATAAGAGCAGTATCAACTAAAGCAAATGAGGCTTCTCGATGATAATCATATATCGTTTTTCTTCAGTTTAAATCAAATATCGATCCCCAGCCACTAATCGTCTGAATCGTTACCTATGAGGGGTATTTGTCAGATGTTATTGTTAAATGTAGATGTATATGCAGATGTAATTCTGTTGATAACTATCTTGTCTCACACTTCAAATACGCTGCCAATAACATATTATATCAGTCCATATTCTTAACGAAGGACAGGAAAGAATACCAGATAGTGGTCAGTGTGGTGAGATCATATCACAACACTCACTCACAGCAGTTACACTCGCAATAAATTAACACTAGCCACTAACTACCAATCTTGTTGTCTGTTCGTGTAACTCGCGGCTTACTTCTGGTAGATATTTGCAGTTTCGTAAACTCAGAAACAATATTTGGATTAAGTCTTTCGTGAACTGAGCGCATTGGGAGTTGTTGTCGTTCATACCTGTGAGTGATATTTCATACTGAGGTCCGTGAGAACAAAAGGTTTATATCCTCAAACAATTTTCTTTAAACGCTTACAATATCAATCTTTTCCAATCACGCCCTCAAAAAAGGGCTTCACCATTTGCAGGGAAAGAGAGAAATGTGAGGACTGCCTCTTCAAACCAATTTACAATAATGTTTTAAAATTACGCCCCCAAAAATAATGGTAGCATTTGTGGGAAAGAAAGGGAAAGCTCATTAACGTTGTGGGTTTGTCTGCTGTTCAGTAGGTTATTTGTTTTGCCTGCTTCCAGTATTTGACTGAAGGACAACACAAGAAAAAAAAACGTAAATTAAACAAAGCACACGGCCTCTCACAGGTTAAGAATTCTCGGGTTCTTATAATAATATTGTATTTATTATAACAGGTTGATTATGGCAGTTTACCGGCTGACGTGCCTGCCTGCTTTTACTCCTCACTACATTAACTGTTTTGCACTCTGATACAACACTCTTTTTACCGAGGAAGGAAACCCAGAGAATTCGGAGAAAAAACCCTCGAATGCAGAAAAGGAATCAATAACAAACCTAACTGACATACGATCGGGATGTTTTACCACATCGCCAACCTGCATTTCAAGAATTATACAAATGATTGCCACTTTGACCAACATTGAATTAAACATTTACTACTAGCCACAGACTATAAAAGTCGAAACGCACGTATCTTTCATGCACGAGTAATTCTGTTTATCTAAAATTCAGGAAAAAAAAAATCTATATTGAAAGAACGTTTCTCATTTCACACTCATTTATCGTTTTTCGTTTGCCTATTTTACGAAAGGCAATTAAGGCGGCGTAACTCGACTCCGCGCATCTTACGAGTGTGGAACTGATCTAGGTGGAACTGATCTAGGTGGAACTGATCTAGGTGGAACTGATCTAGGTGGAACTGATCTAGGTGGAACTGATCTAGGTGGAACTGATCTAGGTGGAACTGATCTAGGTGGAACTGATCTAGGTGGAACTGATCTAGGTGGAACTGATCTAGGTGGAACTGATCTAGGTGGAACTGATCTAGGTGGAACTGATCTAGGTGGAACTGATCTAGGTGGAACTGATCTAGGTGGAACTGATCTAGGTGGAACTGATCTAGGTGGAACTGATCTAGGTGGAACTGATCTAGGTGGAACTGATCTAGGTGGAACTGATCTAGGTGGAACTGATCTAGGTGGAACTGATCTAGGTGGAACTGATCTAGGTGGAACTGATCTAGGTGGAACTGATCTAGGTGGAACTGATCTAGGTGGAACTGATCTAGGTGGAACTGATCTAGGTGGAACTGATCTAGGTGGAACTGATCTAGGTGGAACTGATCTAGGTGGAACTGATCTAGGTGGAACTGATCTAGGTGGAACTGATCTAGGTGGAACTGATCTAGGTGGAACTGATCTAGGTGGAACTGATCTAGGTGGAACTGATCTAGGTGGAACTGATCTAGGTGGAACTGATCTAGGTGGAACTGATCTAGGTGGAACTGATCTAGGTGGAACTGATCTAGGTGGAACTGATCTAGGTGGAACTGATCTAGGTGGAACTGATCTAGGTGGAACTGATCTAGGTGGAACTGATCTAGGTGGAACTGATCTAGGTGGAACTGATCTAGGTGGAACTGATCTAGGTGGAACTGATCTAGGTGGAACTGATCTAGGTGGAACTGATCTAGGTGGAACTGATCTAGGTGGAACTGATCTAGGTGGAACTGATCTAGGTGGAACTGATCTAGGTGGAACTGATCTAGGTGGAACTGATCTAGGTGGAACTGATCTAGGTGGAACTGATCTAGGTGGAACTGATCTAGGTGGAACTGATCTAGGTGGAACTGATCTAGGTGGAACTGATCTAGGTGGAACTGATCTAGGTGGAACTGATCTAGGTGGAACTGATCTAGGTGGAACTGATCTAGGTGGAACTGATCTAGGTGGAACTGATCTAGGTGGAACTGATCTAGGTGGAACTGATCTAGGTGGAACTGATCTAGGTGGAACTGATCTAGGTGGAACTGATCTAGGTGGAACTGATCTAGGTGGAACTGATCTAGGTGGAACTGATCTAGGTGGAACTGATCTAGGTGGAACTGATCTAGGTGGAACTGATCTAGGTGGAACTGATCTAGGTGGAACTGATCTAGGTGGAACTGATCTAGGTGGAACTGATCTAGGTGGAACTGATCTAGGTGGAACTGATCTAGGTGGAACTGATCTAGGTGGAACTGATCTAGGTGGAACTGATCTAGGTGGAACTGATCTAGGTGGAACTGATCTAGGTGGAACTGATCTAGGTGGAACTGATCTAGGTGGAACTGATCTAGGTGGAACTGATCTAGGTGGAACTGATCTAGGTGGAACTGATCTAGGTGGAACTGATCTAGGTGGAACTGATCTAGGTGGAACTGATCTAGGTGGAACTGATCTAGGTGGAACTGATCTAGGTGGAACTGATCTAGGTGGAACTGATCTAGGTGGAACTGATCTAGGTGGAACTGATCTAGGTGGAACTGATCTAGGTGGAACTGATCTAGGTGGAACTGATCTAGGTGGAACTGATCTAGGTGGAACTGATCTAGGTGGAACTGATCTAGGTGGAACTGATCTAGGTGGAACTGATCTAGGTGGAACTGATCTAGGTGGAACTGATCTAGGTGGAACTGATCTAGGTGGAACTGATCTAGGTGGAACTGATCTAGGTGGAACTGATCTAGGTGGAACTGATCTAGGTGGAACTGATCTAGGTGGAACTGATCTAGGTGGAACTGATCTAGGTGGAACTGATCTAGGTGGAACTGATCTAGGTGGAACTGATCTAGGTGGAACTGATCTAGGTGGAACTGATCTAGGTGGAACTGATCTAGGTGGAACTGATCTAGGTGGAACTGATCTAGGTGGAACTGATCTAGGTGGAACTGATCTAGGTGGAACTGATCTAGGTGGAACTGATCTAGGTGGAACTGATCTAGGTGGAACTGATCTAGGTGGAACTGATCTAGGTGGAACTGATCTAGGTGGAACTGATCTAGGTGGAACTGATCTAGGTGGAACTGATCTAGGTGGAACTGATCTAGGTGGAACTGATCTAGGTGGAACTGATCTAGGTGGAACTGATCTAGGTGGAACTGATCTAGGTGGAACTGATCTAGGTGGAACTGATCTAGGTGGAACTGATCTAGGTGGAACTGATCTAGGTGGAACTGATCTAGGTGGAACTGATCTAGGTGGAACTGATCTAGGTGGAACTGATCTAGGTGGAACTGATCTAGGTGGAACTGATCTAGGTGGAACTGATCTAGGTGGAACTGATCTAGGTGGAACTGATCTAGGTGGAACTGATCTAGGTGGAACTGATCTAGGTGGAACTGATCTAGGTGGAACTGATCTAGGTGGAACTGATCTAGGTGGAACTGATCTAGGTGGAACTGATCTAGGTGGAACTGATCTAGGTGGAACTGATCTAGGTGGAACTGATCTAGGTGGAACTGATCTAGGTGGAACTGATCTAGGTGGAACTGATCTAGGTGGAACTGATCTAGGTGGAACTGATCTAGGTGGAACTGATCTAGGTGGAACTGATCTAGGTGGAACTGATCTAGGTGGAACTGATCTAGGTGGAACTGATCTAGGTGGAACTGATCTAGGTGGAACTGATCTAGGTGGAACTGATCTAGGTGGAACTGATCTAGGTGGAACTGATCTAGGTGGAACTGATCTAGGTGGAACTGATCTAGGTGGAACTGATCTAGGTGGAACTGATCTAGGTGGAACTGATCTAGGTGGAACTGATCTAGGTGGAACTGATCTAGGTGGAACTGATCTAGGTGGAACTGATCTAGGTGGAACTGATCTAGGTGGAACTGATCTAGGTGGAACTGATCTAGGTGGAACTGATCTAGGTGGAACTGATCTAGGTGGAACTGATCTAGGTGGAACTGATCTAGGTGGAACTGATCTAGGTGGAACTGATCTAGGTGGAACTGATCTAGGTGGAACTGATCTAGGTGGAACTGATCTAGGTGGAACTGATCTAGGTGGAACTGATCTAGGTGGAACTGATCTAGGTGGAACTGATCTAGGTGGAACTGATCTAGGTGGAACTGATCTAGGTGGAACTGATCTAGGTGGAACTGATCTAGGTGGAACTGATCTAGGTGGAACTGATCTAGGTGGAACTGATCTAGGTGGAACTGATCTAGGTGGAACTGATCTAGGTGGAACTGATCTAGGTGGAACTGATCTAGGTGGAACTGATCTAGGTGGAACTGATCTAGGTGGAACTGATCTAGGTGGAACTGATCTAGGTGGAACTGATCTAGGTGGAACTGATCTAGGTGGAACTGATCTAGGTGGAACTGATCTAGGTGGAACTGATCTAGGTGGAACTGATCTAGGTGGAACTGATCTAGGTGGAACTGATCTAGGTGGAACTGATCTAGGTGGAACTGATCTAGGTGGAACTGATCTAGGTGGAACTGATCTAGGTGGAACTGATCTAGGTGGAACTGATCTAGGTGGAACTGATCTAGGTGGAACTGATCTAGGTGGAACTGATCTAGGTGGAACTGATCTAGGTGGAACTGATCTAGGTGGAACTGATCTAGGTGGAACTGATCTAGGTGGAACTGATCTAGGTGGAACTGATCTAGGTGGAACTGATCTAGGTGGAACTGATCTAGGTGGAACTGATCTAGGTGGAACTGATCTAGGTGGAACTGATCTAGGTGGAACTGATCTAGGTGGAACTGATCTAGGTGGAACTGATCTAGGTGGAACTGATCTAGGTGGAACTGATCTAGGTGGAACTGATCTAGGTGGAACTGATCTAGGTGGAACTGATCTAGGTGGAACTGATCTAGGTGGAACTGATCTAGGTGGAACTGATCTAGGTGGAACTGATCTAGGTGGAACTGATCTAGGTGGAACTGATCTAGGTGGAACTGATCTAGGTGGAACTGATCTAGGTGGAACTGATCTAGGTGGAACTGATCTAGGTGGAACTGATCTAGGTGGAACTGATCTAGGTGGAACTGATCTAGGTGGAACTGATCTAGGTGGAACTGATCTAGGTGGAACTGATCTAGGTGGAACTGATCTAGGTGGAACTGATCTAGGTGGAACTGATCTAGGTGGAACTGATCTAGGTGGAACTGATCTAGGTGGAACTGATCTAGGTGGAACTGATCTAGGTGGAACTGATCTAGGTGGAACTGATCTAGGTGGAACTGATCTAGGTGGAACTGATCTAGGTGGAACTGATCTAGGTGGAACTGATCTAGGTGGAACTGATCTAGGTGGAACTGATCTAGGTGGAACTGATCTAGGTGGAACTGATCTAGGTGGAACTGATCTAGGTTTGAGTGAATAAACAATAACTTTACTCATTAGCATTGGATTCGATACAGTTTGAAAAGGCCTAACAATGGTTTCCTAAATGATATTCACCTTGTGGTAACATACAAGGGCAGCACTGAGTCATGTAACGAGTTTGTTTGTCAAAACACTCGAACAAATATGCGCAATTTTAACTAGTACAGTTTTTTGGCTCAATTTATAAACTTAGTTTAGTGTCGGCTTTCCTCAAGAATTACGTTCTCACAACCATTCGATCCAGTGTCCTAAGAAAGTTTAGGAGCTAGATTATGTTGGTGGTAGCAAACCTCACAATGAATTTATAGCGATGTAGTCATTCCTTCAGTGTGCAAATGTTTGTGCTCGCCTTTACTTGTTCAGTCCATCATTCAGCCTTCAAGCGACATATGTAATAAAACATATCTAGCCGTATTTCCAATGCAATAGACCCTTTGCACTTTACGTCATAGCCGCCATGTTGGTGTACAGCTAACAATAGATTCTTCGTTAGCTTATTTTGTTCTGTACACCAACATGGCCGCCATGCCCTTTGTCATTCGAATCTCTGGGGATTGAGTGCAAACATCAATAGCGATGTTTCGTGTTGACAAACATTACAATTGTTATGCTAATGTGCAATCATGATTTCAAAAGGCCGTTTTGTGTCGGGAAGCAATGAATCTCGGCACATTAATGGAAATGGATGACGTGGCAGCGAACATCGCTATTACCTCTATGTATTTCGCAAAAAAACACTGGCATATTAAGGGGGCTGTGTAAGGAATATTATATTATAATTATTATAAATATATATATTTTGTTTTTGCATATAACCATACATATAAGTGCGAATAATCTTGTTTTGAATTTAACCATCCCACATGTGCACGAGGTTCGTCAGTTCATATCAAACGCTGAAATGATGACGTTTATCCAGCCCTGACTGCGAATACCTCACACCGTGACACGACCCACCTTAAAGTCAGTGCACATGGAGTTCGATTCCCCGTGCATTCGACCACAGGAAGCCCAAGCTCTGTTTATGTAAATTTAATTTATAAGGGTTTGTATGGGAATTTTTTAATCTGGCTTTTCGATAAATATACTGTAATAAAGTGAATAAAACTTACCTGGTGTCTATGATCTGTGTCTTGGCTGTGTCTGTACGTAGTTTCAGCGAATTTGGGCGAATTTTGAATCCCTTACTCTTAATACTATAGAAGAAATGAAAGGTAGGAGACGAACTTCAAATCTCGGGTTCAAAGCCACTCACGTTTGGGTCGATTTTTTCACGAAAATCGCATCGATTTTACATTCTATCCCCATCAGCATACGCAGTGATAAATTTCCAGTCTATCTGTGCCAACCAAACGAAGATATCTGTATTTGCTGAGCTACAATCCACTATTGAGTCCGCCAAAATCTCGCCATAAGCAGCCATCTATGCCCGTGACTCGCCAAAGTGGTGCCAACACAGGAAACCCAAGCTCTGTTTATGGCCGTTGGGAATTTTTAAATCTAGCTTTTCGATAAATATATTGCAATAAAATGAATAAAACTTACCTTGTGTTTATAGCCTGTGTCTTGACTATGTTTGTATGCAGTTGCAGCGAATTTAGGCGAATTTTAAATCCTTTCTCTGCAACTAACGGAAGGTAGATTTAAAAATTCCACAGCTTGGGTTCCTGTGTTGGCACCACTTTGGCGAGTCACGGGCATAGATGGCTGCTTATGGCGAGATTTCGGCGGACTCAATAGTGGATTGTAGCTCAGCAAATACAGATATCTTCGTTTGGTTGGCACAGATAGACTGGAAATTTATCACTGCGTATGCTGATGGGGATAGAATGTAAAATCGATGCGATTTTCGTGAAAAAATCGACCCAAACGTGAGTGGCTTTGAACCCGAGATTTGAAGTTCGTCTCCTACCTTTCATTTCTTCTATAGTATGAAGAGTAAGGGATTCAAAATTCGCCCAAATTCGCTGAAACTAGACACCAGGTAAGTTTTATTCACTTTATTACAGTATATTTATCGAAAAGCCAGATTAAAAAATTCCCATACAAACCCTTATAATTACATTTACATAAACAGAGTTTGGGCTTCCTGTGATTCGACCATGTTTGTAAATCAGTTGGACTTCACTGTTTTTAAGGTCGTATCCTATTGGACTTTACTGATAAATAATCCCATTGTTTTTGGGTTAGGGTTTGTATTGTTTTAGGGGTAGGCTATTGGTTGGGTAACCAATAACATTTGAGGTTGCAAACGGTGAAGTCTGCCCCTTGTAAATAGCCAGTTTGCCTCCTCATCGACTGCGATTCTTATTCTGTTTAATTTGAATAACACACGATCCCACAAGCTGTTAGATTTAAACACTATCGTGTTAAAACAAGGGTCTCATGATTACATTCACGTCCTAAGGCTGGCTACGTACCTACGGGCCTCGGCTGGCTACGCACTTACGGACCTATATATACTGGCTATACACCAACGGGCCTCGGCTGGCTACGCACCAACGGGCCTAGGCTGGCTACGCACCAACGGGCCTAGGCTGGCTACGCACCTACGGGCCTTTACTGACAACGAACCTACGGGCCTATACTGATTACGAACCTACGGGCCTAGGCTGGCTACGCGCACCTATACGGGCGATTTTTTTTTTCCAGCCTAGTTCATTGCGCATCCCCTTCTGCGCATAATTTTGTTTAGCAATTGGTGAAGCATAACACAATTGTCTACTATACATGTATTGTATAATCCAATATGGCGACTATCCCAATCGCGATGTAACGAACAGCTTCATTTATCAGCAAATTGAATAAGATTTATTCATTTCATACCAAAAATTAATATTATCTGACAATGAGAATTATGATACTGGACATATGTAATAATCCTATCGGCGTTTCGATCCCAACAGCAATAAATATTGCCGTCAAGAGTTTGAATAGTCCGAAGTCGAAGACCAAACCATGTCGAGTGCTCAACTAGCAATACGAATTTCAGCTTCCAAACAACGAATTTCACCTTCAGAACTATTCTGTTGCGAGTACCAAATGACCTAGAAACACAAAGATGCGGCTCGAATGATGAACGGATTACCCTGCAGTTCGTCGAACAAACTAGGCTGTGAATCGATTATACAGCCCACTTCATTGCGCATACCCTACTGCGCATCGCAGTTTTAGCAATTGGTGACCGTGGCATAATACGTGGCATTCTATAGAAGTACTGGCTGGAATAACAATATCAATTATCAGCTAAATATCAAGCCTGAAACAATAATTATTACAAACTCCTGGGAGACTCGATCGAGGAAACACGCACGTTTTAAATCCGGTTTTAAATATAAATGTTAGCTCTCCGCAGCTAGTAGGGATACCAAATCAGCTTTGAACATTGGAATTTACACCTTCAGAAGTCTTATGTTGCGAGTATCAAATGGTCCCTAGACTCAGATGTCACTCCAACGAACTGGGCTGTAAATCAAACGTACAGCCTAGTTTATTGCGCATGCGCATGCTCTTCTGCGCATTAGAAGATTTGAAAGACCTGTGGAGGACAACAACTTCAAAGGTGAGACATTTTATTTTAGTTTACAGCATTATTGAAAACAATTGATACATTGTGGATGTCCTGATTTAATTTTTAAGACATGATGAAAATGTCCTCATTTATGTGTCGCCTTTCAGCCAATTAGCGATTTCCACGTCACATGCTTACCCTTGCTTTGAACAACAGGGCCCAGGTCCAAGTATTGTTTATAAAATAAATCAAACAATACATGGATGTTTATATGGAATTGATCTTCTCTTGTTCAACTCGATATCTCACTCTTGATATCTCACAACTTGATATCTCACTCATTCGCTGCGCTCACTCATGAGATATCATCAAGTTGAACACTCGAAGATAAATTCCATATCTCCACATGCCCAACTAGCTGACCCATAATTATGTTACACGCAAATTGATGCTATCTTGAAATCATGCAGCATGCTAGTTGAAGGGCTGTGTGACACTAGGGCATAAGTGACTGCCAATCAAATTCTAAATTCTCCTTCAAGATCTTTGTTTTTTAAGTGAGAATTTAGAAATTATGTGATCAGGAGTCACTTACGCTCTTGTTGCACAAAGCTCTTCAATTAGCAATCAGCAATATCTGTTGCAATCTTGAGATCACTGTATAATGAGCCAATAATTATTTTCTTTTTCTGGAAATGGAAAGAAGATTTAAATGCTCAAAATAGGTTCTCAATCGTCCTCAGTCCATAGTCGATTAAATGCAAGATGTAATCCAGCAGCAAAATTGGGAAACAAAATATTTTCTGGGATGGCCAACATTGTACATGTAAGCAGCTTAATACGTATAGTAAGTACATGTACTATAATATCCCATGATTACTATAGCTATTACAAGTACTTCTTTACAAAGTTCTAGGTTTTAACATTAGCAGCAACACCAAATACATGCACTCACACTGAATACTTATAGGTAAATTAATATTTTTACAACAATTGCTCAGTTTCTCATTTTCTGTTTGGCTCATTGCCATGGGAGATAAGGACATACCACGGATTGTGTCATTGCTCCTGTCACGGATTACATAATAGCGCATACTAAAATAACTTTCTCCCACAATTGCCATTGTTTTCAAAGGTTTTCCGCTTCACTATTTCTGGTTGTTGTCGTGAAAACAAATTTAGGGTAGTTTACTTGATACATGTATATCCTCTTATTTACCATGTTTGGCATCATTGCATGGTCACATTATTGTGGATTCATGCTGGTAAATAAGAGGACATACTGATAAACTATCCTAAATAAAAAAAAAATTGTGGGAATATTATCATGTACCATAAATTGAAGGGCTGTGTGAAAAAAGGGTGTAAGTACTTGACCCTTGATCACATTCTAAATTCTCCCTTAGAAAACAAAGAAATTGAAGGAGAATTGAAATTCTAATCAGGAGACACTTGTATACCCTTTTTGCACACAGCCCTTCAATTGTGCAAGGTGTACATGTATACATGCATGTATTGCAGTCCTGCTCCATTATTTTGTTGTCCACAAAAACAGTGATGTGGTGGATGTATAATTTAAAACTGCTGTACTAATAATTATTATTATTAACACTAAAGTCAAAATTCTGAATGAAGGAAACATGTTACAAGTACGATTTGTAACAATTGATAGAAAACAAATTGTAGTTGCAATTTATACAGTATAGGAGCTAAATTTTCCTGCATTTTGCTGGTTACTGGCTGCATTTTTTGACAATGAATGCTGCAGTTTGGGATGCTTAAGAAAACACACCTCTAAGAAGGTATGGGAAAAGAATTGCAATCTGTGGGAACAACAAAGGGAATGAAAAAGGCTGCCCATGGTCGTCCTGCAAATAGGCACTAAAAAGTGCAGTCAAGAGCTGCCTGGATATCTTATGCCAAAAAGGAAAACAATTAAGCATCCCAAACTGCAGCATTCATTGTCAAAAAATGCAGCCAGTAACCAGCAAAATGCAGGAAAATTTAGCTCCTATACTGTATAAATTGCAACTACAATTTGTTTTCTATCAATTGTTACAAATCGTACTTGTAACATGTTTCCTTCATTCAGAATTTTGACTTTAGTGTTAATAATAATAATTATTAGTACAGCAGTTTTAAATTATACATCCACCACATCACTGTTTTTGTGGACAACAAAATAATGGAGCAGGACTGCAATACATGCATGTATACATGTACACCTTGCACAATTGAAGGGCTGTGTGCAAAAAGGGTATACAAGTGTCTCCTGATTAGAATTTCAATTCTCCTTCAATTTCTTTGTTTTCTAAGGGAGAATTTAGAATGTGATCAAGGGTCAAGTACTTACACCCTTTTTTCACACAGCCCTTCAATTTATGGTACATGATAATATTCCCACAATTTTTTTTTTATTTAGGATAGTTTATCAGTATGTCCTCTTATTTACCAGCATGAATCCACAATAATGTGACCATGCAATGATGCCAAACATGGTAAATAAGAGGATATACATGTATCAAGTAAACTACCCTAAATTTGTTTTCACGACAACAACCAGAAATAGTGAAGCGGAAAACCTTTGAAAACAATGGCAATTGTGGGAGAAAGTTATTTTAGTATGCGCTATTATGTAATCCGTGACAGGAGCAATGACACAATCCGTGGTATGTCCTTATCTCCCATGGCAATGAGCCAAACAGAAAATGAGAAACTGAGCAATTGTTGTAAAAATATTAATTTACCTATAAGTATTCAGTGTGAGTGCATGTATTTGGTGTTGCTGCTAATGTTAAAACCTAGAACTTTGTAAAGAAGTACTTGTAATAGCTATAGTAATCATGGGATATTATAGTACATGTACTTACTATACGTATTAAGCTGCTTACATGTACAATGTTGGCCATCCCAGAAAATATTTTGTTTCCCAATTTTGCTGCTGGATTACATCTTGCATTTAATCGACTATGGACTGAGGACGATTGAGAACCTATTTTGAGCATTTAAATCTTCTTTCCATTTCCAGAAAAAGAAAATAATTATTGGCTCATTATACAGTGATCTCAAGATTGCAACAGATATTGCTGATTGCTAATTGAAGAGCTTTGTGCAACAAGAGCGTAAGTGACTCCTGATCACATAATTTCTAAATTCTCACTTAAAAAACAAAGATCTTGAAGGAGAATTTAGAATTTGATTGGCAGTCACTTATGCCCTAGTGTCACACAGCCCTTCAACTAGCATGCTGCATGATTTCAAGATAGCATCAATTTGCGTGTAACATAATTATGGGTCAGCTAGTTGGGCATGTGGAGATATGGAATTTATCTTCGAGTGTTCAACTTGATGATATCTCATGAGTGAGCGCAGCGAATGAGTGAGATATCAAGTTGTGAGATATCAAGAGTGAGATATCGAGTTGAACAAGAGAAGATCAATTCCATATAAACATCCATGTATTGTTTGATTTATTTTATAAACAATACTTGGACCTGGGCCCTGTTGTTCAAAGCAAGGGTAAGCATGTGACGTGGAAATCGCTAATTGGCTGAAAGGCGACACATAAATGAGGACATTTTCATCATGTCTTAAAAATTAAATCAGGACATCCACAATGTATCAATTGTTTTCAATAATGCTGTAAACTAAAATAAAATGTCTCACCTTTGAAGTTGTTGTCCTCCACAGGTCTTTCAAATCTTCTAATGCGCAGAAGAGCATGCGCATGCGCAATAAACTAGGCTGTACGTTTGATTTACAGCCCAGTTCGTTGGAGTGACATCTGAGACGAGCTCCTAAGGAGAGGAATCGCTCACTTAATTTATTCATGAAATGACAATATAAACTAACTAAAATCCTACCCTGAAAAATAAAAAAAACCTAACCGGTCAGTAAACAAGATCTTACCCACCTAGAGCTAGGGTTCTCAAGAAAAAAATCTGAAGAAAATGGTGAGGTAAAAAAAATTTGAGAGATTTTCTGGAACTCGAACCTCGCTGCCGACTACTTGTAAGGCAAACGTCGCAACCACTACACTAAACAACCATCGTCGCTCAAATGCTGTCAAAATTGTACATTTTAAAACCACTGCTAATTTATGTTAGTTTATATGGTCATTTCATGAATTAATTAAGTGAGCGATTCCTCTCCTTAGGAACTCTTACATCTGAGTCTAGGGACCATTTGATACTCGCAACATAAGACTTCTGAAGGTGTAAATTCCAATGTTCAAAGCTGATTTGGTATCCCTACTAGCTGCGGAGAGCTAACATTTATATTTAAAACCGGATTTAAAACGTGCGTGTTTCCTCGATCGAGTCTCCCAGGAGTTTGTAATAATTATTGTTTCAGGCTTGATATTTAGCTGATAATTGATATTGTTATTCCAGCCAGTACTTCTATAGAATGCCACGTATTATGCCACGGTCACCAATTGCTAAAACTGCGATGCGCAGTAGGGTATGCGCAATGAAGTGGGCTGTATAATCGATTCACAGCCTAGTTTGTTCGACGAACTGCAGGGTAATCCGTTCATCATTCGAGCCGCATCTTTGTGTTTCTAGGTCATTTGGTACTCGCAACAGAATAGTTCTGAAGGTGAAATTCGTTGTTTGGAAGCTGAAATTCGTATTGCTAGTTGAGCACTCGACATGGTTTGGTCTTCGACTTCGGACTATTCAAACTCTTGACGGCAATATTTATTGCTGTTGGGATCGAAACGCCGATAGGATTATTACATATGTCCAGTATCATAATTCTCATTGTCAGATAATATTAATTTTTGGTATGAAATGAATAAATCTTATTCAATTTGCTGATAAATGAAGCTGTTCGTTACATCGCGATTGGGATAGTCGCCATATTGGATTATACAATAAATGTATAGTAGACAATTGTGTTATGCTTCACCAATTGCTAAACAAAATTATGCGCAGAAGGGGATGCGCAATGAACTAGGCTGGAAAAAAAAAATCGCCCTATACGGGCCTACACCGCTACGTACCTACGGGCCAAGGCTGGCTACGCACTTGAAATGAGTCTAACAATACCTGAAATAAAATGAAGAATATAAACGCAGTATTCTGAAATGGTGCCGAGGTCGAAACTTTAGTGATTTGACTGAAGAGCGACGTAAACGGGTTTGTAAAAATGCAGTCGCTTTCGAGATTCCACAGCACGTGATGTCTAGAGTACTTTACGCATTATACAATTAGTGCAAAACTACTGACCTGAGATAAGAACAACTACTCGGATTACAAGGAGTCGGGTTTTTGAATGAGAATTTCACCTGTTTCTACGTTTTAAAGCGGCCTTTAATCGCGTTATCTAATCCAATGAAATTTTCGTCGTGGTTTGTTCCCTTTCTCAATTTATTTTGAAGACCATGTTAAAATAACAAGAGGTTAAATCTTATCGAACAGAACAATCTCAGCTGAAAATGGATTCAAAACTACAAGACTCGCAGCCGCAATTTCAGCCGAAAACGTGATTAAAAACCTCGCAGCAAGACGGTGCAGCAGTGAATTAATAATAAGTAATGTCTTTTAGCCAAATTTCTCAGCGGTAAAAGAAGAACGGCGAGTCTTGTGTCTACCTTTATTAGTAAAACTTCGCTCTTAACCACGCTAAATATTACAAGAAAGCTTTGTGCGAAGTTCATTTCTCGATGTCAATTGATGAATGATATTAAAGATTGTAAGTCAATATTTTCACTTAAGAAACCGCCGTGTACTTTCAATTTTCAATGTCTAAGTACACTCCTGATAATTTTCGTTAGTAAAACTTATTAATAGACTATGATATATATATTTAGCTAGCTAAGTAATCAGCTGCATCGTACTATTTTTTCTCTTATTAGGATTTATATTTATGTTTTCATATATCGCTTTCGCTTCAAACTTTCTAGAGTGATCTTTGTATTTTGTTATTTTCAATCCTTTTGGTAAGGGCCACAAGAGAAAATACTGTATTTACTGTAATTGTGCACCCCCTTTATTTATCGATCTATCTATGATGACAAATTAAAATAAGAGTTGAGCCCACTGACAATAGAAATGGAAAGAGGAGAGTAGGGGTATAATCCCCGGAATTTTGTACGGCACGACACATCCGTACCGACTCTTGTCTGATCCAAGTAGCTTGTACAGCTTTGAATTCCTTAATTGGGAGCTCTGTCAGAGAAGGGGGTAAAGTTGTGCACCATTGGCCTCCTGGAAGAGCAGTCGATTCCACTGAAGGGGCTAACATACGTTAAATACAAAACTTTACTTTACCATACCGGTCTCCTGACCCCATTTCAGACCCAAAGTATGATTTTCCGGGCATTCCCGAAAATATATCACCCTATTTCTTGCACCACTTAAAGCGGCCTTTAAAACCGCGTTATCGAATCCAATGACATTTTGCGCCGTGGTTTGTTCTCTTTCTCGATTTATTTTGAAGATCAAAGTAAAAATAACAATAGGTGCTACGAGAACATATGCTCTCATACTCCATGGCCATATCATACCTATTCCAGACTAAAAAGGCAACATTTATAGCCCTATTTCAGATTGAAAGAACTCAAAAACCATAGCCCATAGGGCGGCATATACTGTAGATATGGGAGATCCTGGATATCTCTGCTATTTATTGCCATCGCATGTCATAATAATGACACGCAATAAACACAGCGTCTTTGTAAAGCAGGATTTTTAGTTTGCTTGATCGTGTAGTTTAGTTTCTAGTAGTAGTATGCTATTATTCGCGTATTATTGTGCCTGAAGGACACACCGTGTATAAATAAAGTTTTTTTCCTATCCTGTCCTCGGTCCTTACCTTAGCACTTCAGTTTAGCCAAAGAAGAAGAGACTGCTTTGAAAGCACTTTACAAACTTAGAACCGACGGAAATGGGACGCGTCTTCAGAACAAATATCGCATTAACTATGTCGCTTTTCGACACATTAGTAAAACCGATAATCCTTTATGGAAGTGAAGTATGGGGTGCAGATCAATCATCATTATTAAACAGAGACATTATAGAAGCAGTCCATATAAAATTTTGTAAAATGTTACTTGGGGTTGGAAAATACGCAAGCAATCATGCTAACGCGTGTCGTGCAGAGCTAGGCCGATTCCCCATAAGTATATGGATGCAAAGTATAGATGTATAAAATTCTGGTTCAAGCTTATCGATTCAGACAACGCCCCAAAACTATCTTACTGTATATACCATGAGACCAAAAATGAAAGTAACAAAGAATTCTGGAGCAAGAAAATAAAATAAATATTATTTCGCTGTGGCTTCGGAAACATTTGGTACGACCAAGACAATCATTGATATTAATCAACAAAAAATATGGCTCAAGCATGTCAAACTAAAAGATAATGAATTCCAACAATTGATAAGCGAAGTACATAATGACGACAGGAAAAGACCCCAACAGAAGAACAAATTAAGAACATACCGTTTATTTAAGACTCAGCTTATACCTATGAGAATTATCTTGTTTTAAATGCTTGCTTTAAATGTCAAAAATGTCAAAACGATATCGAAGACGAAATGCACTTCTTGATAAAATGCCCAATGTATAACACATTACACTGTTAATTTCAGGGAGTTATTTTAACTCCACAGTAGGAGTGAAAATAACTCCCAAGAGGGGAGTTACTTTTTCGGGGTTAATTTAACTCTGAAATCAGAGTTATTTTCACTCTGCCTCGCAATGAGTGGAGTTAGTATTACTCATTTTGATGGAGTTACTTTTTAAGGAGTTATTTTGACTCCTACGTAATAGTTAAATGAACTCTAAATGGGGTAACAGATTACTAAATAAATACGATGGGGCTGTTATTGATGGCTCTCGATTTAAATTAATCACATGCACAGGGTTGGACCCAAGTTGTTATTGCCCTAAACACCTGGCCTAACTAAGGCCCTCCCAATAACATGTTTTGTTTACCATCGCTCTCTTTGTCAACCTAAACGACTCGTACAAAAATCCATGTATTCCTCCCGGGGGGGGGGGGGGGGGGGGGGGGGATGGGAGTACTCCTGTTTGTGACGTATTATGTATGTGCCGCGGGAGTGGGTCAGGGTTTTGAGCTCAGTTTGGGCAGGTAGGGTCAGGGTTTTGACTTGATTTGGGCAGATCAGGGTCAGGATTTGAGTATAATTTGGGTGCAGTCCGGGTCGGGGTTCAGTATTTTTTAGGCAGTTAGGGTTCAGTTTTTTAGCTACTATGTCCAAAAAAGTCATTCTGTTGCCGCATTTTGATCGCCTGCCCACATGCAAGCACTGAGGTTCCCATACATCGTGACGCCGCTAATTCGTACTTCAATACTTATCTATGTACTTCATCTGCTGATTTGTTTACGTCCCGACTTGAAATGTTCCTTATTTTG
The DNA here is from genome assembly GCA_030867875.1 of Actinernus sp. WN-2022. Classification (NCBI taxonomy): domain Eukaryota; kingdom Metazoa; phylum Cnidaria; class Anthozoa; order Actiniaria; family Actinernidae; genus Actinernus; species Actinernus sp. WN-2022. The sequence continues at coordinate 103,487,376 of JAOWCC010000577.1, read as the reverse complement.
CACGCAATCCCGGTACGCGGTATACCGGCCGGGGTACATATCTGACCGTGTTTTGAAAACAATTTAAAGAAGGGGCAATCACGGTTTTTTTTCCCCAAAAGGGGGCAATCAGAGTTTTGGAGCTCAGATTGGGTCAAACAGGGACAGGGTTTGAGCCTCTTGGCCTCACATACATACCCATTTTGATGTAAGTACCCCCCCCCCCCCCCCCCCCTCTGGTATTCCTCAACTACTTTTTACTGTACTATTAGTGGATTGACAATTTGCGTGAGACAGGCAAGAAATTAAAACGTAGGGAGCTCGGAAAAGAGGTGTAGTTTTAAAAAGAATCTTCGATATTTTTTTATTACTTTTTTCTCCAAAAAATGACTTAAAGCATTTTTTTGCGTTTCTAAGTAAAAAAGTGGGTCGGTCGGGTGATGGTAAACATAGTGGAGTTGACAGAGTCCCCGGCGTTACTCTTTGTCAGAGCTAGTCATTCGACTCTTTTATAGACTAAACAACCCTTCTGCAGCACTTCGAGGAAAGTCGGTGGAATGCTTCAAATTAGAAATATTTTGTTACTTAATTCACAGGCTAATCATCCTCCCATTTTGTGTATTTGTCACTGATGTTTTAATAATCCATCATTTCTTAGCAAATTGTGAAATAAAATACCTTTTGACTTGATTCTGCTGTATATATATATGTGTTGATTTAGCGCGCGCTCATAATACAGCTCGGGTTTCCTGTGGCTCAGGATTGTTTACATATAGCTCGGGCTTCCTGTGGCTCATCTCGCCAACTACATAAAGTTTTCGTTTTTCGGCAAAATTCTCGCGCGTCTCGCTTGTCGGCGATGAATTTAGTTGCCTGCCTTGTGTATTTTTATATAGTTGTATCTGATACATATCAATTGTGTAGGAAAGTTATAGTAAAAACTCTCCTGACTTACTTAATCGGCCGAGTGAGACTAAACCGAGTTAACCCATATTTGGAATCAAATCAGGCCTGGTGCCCTGGTCTCAAATCTGTTAGTTTTGGCGCCCAGCTTCGAACGTGGTGGAGTTTTATTTGAGAAAAATATCCGAAGTTCTGCCCTTTATCGCCACTAATAGTAGAAGATTATCTTAATAGAAAGGCTCGACTAACTGCTTCAGTTGTGAGGGACAACAGTTCTGGATGAGATGAGATAATTACGGAGAAATCGACGAAGAAGGTATGTATGTGTCATGTAAAGCTAAATATTTACATGTAAGTTCATGCACTACGCTGAAAAACAGACTCAACCTAAGTTTTTCTTGTAGTTTGCTAATTCTGCTACAATTTCGTCGACGACATTGCCGAGTTACATAGCTAGGAACTATTTTTAAACATAAAATGGGGCATAACGTTCTTGAAATGTGCGTGTTTAATAGATGCTCGGTTGAATCACACTTTACTGCACCATCAATCGAATTGAAACTACACGTTTCTTTAAAACATAACTACAAAAATAACACCCTGAGATAGAAGAGAAATACCATGTGAATGTCCTGATCTGCTTTTCAGACTTTTTCGACAGAGGATGGCAAATATTAAAGTGGATTACTAAAGCTTATTGTTGAGACTTGATTTCAGTTACAGTGAACTGATTTCAAGTTGCTCTAAATATCTCATCAGTATTTAGTTTGAGCCCTCGGCATCAAAATTGTCACAGATTTTCTCCAGTACATCTTAAAAACATATTCTACTACTCTGAGTAGTTAAAAAAAAATTTTCATTGGAACATTTGTAATTTGAGGATAGAAAGTGCCCCTTTTAATAAGACCTGGTCTGATCCACTAGCAACAGTTGATTCCATCTTGTTTGCATTTCTAAAAACATCTAGTGCATGTACTTGCATTTGTGTACAAGCCTAACTTCCACCTCTGATTAAAAAATGATCTAAAAGCCATCAATGTCTTCAATATATTAAAAATGCTGAGTGGAGTTGCAAACTAAACTGAGCCAATTTACCCTGTAATTATAGATTTTGGGTCATGTAAAATATACATTGTACATGTGTGGTGCATCAGTGATTTGATGCTATGACAGAACACATAACCTACGTATGCGTTTTGAAATATAGTACTTATTATAAATTTCTGCCAATAGCCTACATGTACATAGTTGATGATGTTGGTAGTTTTTGTGAGAAGACTGTGGCTGTAGCCCAGGGTATTTTCTGAATGGCCACCTGATCTTCGCCAAGCTGGACACTTGCACCCAGATCGTATCTCACAGCTTGGCCAAGATGGCAACCATTCAAAAATACCCCTGGCCACGGCCCGATCTTCTTGCAAAAACTACCAATACCGCGAGCTATGCAGGCTACTCAGACTGCCAATAACACAAGAAATATGCACAAGATTAACAGTGAAATGCTTCCAATCACTGTTTCTCAAGCATACAATATATGTATTGTTTTGTTATTAAGGAAAGAAAATTCAATTTCTTGGCAGGATTTATATAATATATTGGCATAACCTACAATCATTGCCAAAATACCTTGGACCGAAAGATCTCTTAGAGGATTTTTGGATACTTTTAGGGATTTTATAATATATCATGTCCCCCATCCCCCCTGTTTCAATGTTGGGAGGAATTTTGGACAGCTGATATCATGCACATGAAGGTGAAAACCACTTTTCACAATGCTTGGAACAACATTGAAATGGGGGAGGGGACAAAGGACCAGTCCAGGTGATAAGAATTTATTCAAATTCAAAGAAATATGTTATCGGTCCAAGCATTTTGGCAACGATTGTAGCTACCATCGATTGACAAACTCGTCATCTGATTGGATAGCCAGGTGCCATCTTTCAATCAATAGTCAACCGTGTATGTGCCGCAAAAAACTTTTTTCACAGTTTACTCTATCGCAGGGAAGATAAATACTGGACAGTACTCAACATTAAAGTGCATATAAGCCCTGGCCAATTATGCTTTTGTTTAAAGCTTAGACCTTAAAAGGTAGAAAAACAATTCTGACATTTTAAAATAAAAATGTTTTCATTATTTTTTTTAGCCGACTCTTGTCACTCCCCACTCGCGAAAGAGACGTCTGGGGAGCAAGGCAGAAAATTCCATACTGATGATGTAGCAGATAGCCATTTCACGATGCATAAATTAGGTGCAATTCTCAGAAGCCAAATGCGAACAACAGTTCTTTTCTAGGAATATAACTACCGAGGCTGCTCGTTTGCTTGGCAGTGGATCATCGTCATGAACAACCATGAAATTCAAGCCTATATATTTAGCGTGTGTTGGTAGCTTGTTTGCTTCGTTCTTTCAGCGGCTCGGCCCGGTCAATAGAATTTGTCCTACGACTGTCAAAACATAATACTGTATTAATAGTTGTTTATAATTTCAAAACCTACACACAGCATAGCAGGCCACTTTTCAAGCCAGATCTTTTGCCAGGTCAGTAGCCGAAGAGGTTAGCAACAGAATGCAGCGGTTAGTTTCAGGTATACTACCGAGGTTGCCCGTTTGCTTGGGTGAACAGCCATCACGTTTGTGATTCATAGCGCACTTACATGTAATTATGTTTATTCATAGCCCAGATTCACTGTCTGAACGATTTATCCGGCAACACTGAACAACTCATCCAGTGTTCTGTGATAGCTCAGTGTGTGTATGTTTACTGATATGAAATTGTAAACAACTATGACAGTACCTTTTTGATCACTTACTTGTAAATGTTTTGACAGTACAACATTTTGCTTTACTACTAGCCGCAAGGCCTTTCATGCAATGGCGAATCGGGCATGTTCTGTTGATGATGTGAAACTAGACCCAGTGCCAATTTTGTTATTAGCGCTCTAGCGTGCTTGATTTTCGTCCACAGGCAACCCAAGACACAGGCAACTTACTTTGAATGGCCAATACACCATGACAAATAAATCAAATCAACGTTTTAGTCTGGAATCCTTGGTCTATGGCCTCTAGTCCCTTCGTAAGAAATATAATTATCCAGGGCTTACAGTATATGCACTTTAAAGGGATACCCGAGTGAAAAACACATTTGGGCTCAAAAGCATCTTTCGGATGTACTTTGTTCAGAAAATGTATTAATATTTTATAAAACTTTTTCAGAGTTGAGAACGAGACCCTCAAAGTTGGCACCGCGAAGACCTGGGCGCCGCCATTTTGATTACATTAATTGCTGTGACGTTTTTTACGTCACTTCGTCCCACCGGATTCTTGCGGCTAACTTATAGCGACTTGTTTTCTTTGCAGAATTTTCACACGCTCGGAATTAGAGTAGATTTTCATCGATATGGCAGAGCAATTTCGTACTAGAGCAAAAATATGATGAAGACGATATTGTGAGCGAAGTTCAGAAGTCTGGGAGGACGAGGAAAAGCATGTGGAAGGCGAGAATATCAGATGAACAACAAAAGGCGACTACCGAGCTAGTGCAAAACTGTGCTATGATGTAAAGATTTGCTGTGTGTTTTTGTATGGAACTTGTCAGCCTTAAACGCAAGACTAACTTGGTAGATTATGACAATATTGGCATTGCTTTCGAAACTTATGTATTATTTGGAGCTATATAATTTGCATGTTATCCGGTTCGATCTGTACTGACTGCATGGCTTTGTGCAACTGAAACGAAACACCTGAAAAGTTAAAACCTCCCTATAAAAACCGATCATAACTAGCCCAACATAGCAGAATATATGCAATGACACAAGAACGAGACACTCAGAGCAATTTTATTGCAAAAATAATTCCATTCCCTTATTAAATTGTGTGAAGGCATTGGCGCGATCAAGCCCGGCATGTTTGTGCAATTGTGGTGGAACTTGGCGCGTGCCCGCTGTTTCACAACACATCAGTTAGGCAAACGAAATTAAAATTATGTGGCTTTCTACACCCTGATTATCTCTCTGGGTCAAATTAAACAAGTTTCGATTGCTATGCCGATATCAATATTGTAATAATCGACTACCTTTAGTCTTGTGTTTAAGGCTGACAAGTTCCATACAAAAACACACATCGAATCTTTATAGCACTAGCTCGGTAGTCGCCTTTTGTTGTTTGTTGATATTCTCACCTTCCACATGCTTTTCTTCGTCCTCCCAGTCTTCTGAACTTCTCTCACAATATCGTTTTCATCATATTTTTGTTCTAGTAGGAAATTGCTCTGCCATATCGATGGAAATCTACTCTAATTCCGAGCGTGTGAAAATTCTGCAAAGAAAACAAGTCGCTACAAGTTAGCCGCAAGACTCCGGTGGGACGAAGTGACCTAAAAAACGTCACAGCAATTAATGTAAACAAAATGGTGGCACCCAGGTCTTCGCAGGGCCAACTTTGAGGGTCTCGTTCTCAACTCTGAAAAAGTTTTATAAAATTAATACATTTTCTGAACAAAGTACATCTGAAAGATGCTTTTGAGCCCAAATGTGTTTTTCACTCGGGTATCCCTTTAAGGTTTTAGACTGGTTGCCCAAAGGTCTGGTTGAATCCCTTTCTCCATTTTGTTTTCAGTGTGCAAATTTAAACAAGTTCAAAACTAATTTAAAAAAAGAACCCCACCACAAGAAAGACCACATGGAAATTATTATGTTACTGAGTTTGAAGTTATTTGAGTAAATAAGAACTGAATAGGAAGTGTTTGAAAATTGGTGGGATGGCATTGCCCCCCTCCCCCCCCCCAAAAAAAAACTCTTATTTTTATGATTTTTAAATGTTTGCTATTCAGTTCTTATTTACTCTCACATCTTCGAACTTGTTAAACTTGCTAATTTCTATGTAATCTTCCTTGTGGTGTGTTTCATTTAAAAATAACAAGTAGTTAATACACATATATAATTTATTATAATAAATAGTCAAATTCATTAAATTTACACAATAGAATTAAATTTAAAAAATGGAATTTTCTTTCCCTGGGAACTAACAACTCCACTTACTCATCCCTTACTCAATTGATTTGAACTCATGCACTGTTTTATTTTGTAAAAAGGATGAATCTCGTGTGGATGTGGAACAAGAGGCTGAAAACTACCCCAAGGCTGATGTGAACTGGATCAATGGACAATGTACAAAGTTTGTTATTGGCTGCGAAAGAGATGGTTGTCTGTCATTAATATGCCATACAAACATAATTTTGGAATATAGTCTTAATGTTGATTTGAACTTTGTGAGTTACTAGATACATGTATGCATTCATTACAGTTTATCCAAAGGATTCAGGTGGTCATCGAATTGCAATAATGTATTCCTCCGTCTAAAATTATTAAATACTTATGGCAGTAAGTTATTAGTCGGCTAAGCATCTACTGTATGGTAATTACAGCTGTGCATTTGTGCATGCTCCTAGATTTCAATCTCACTATTTCAAAGCTCTGCCTTGACTAATTTAGTGTGTTGTTGTGCAAAATAATATAATATGGTGTTTGTTTAGATTTCAAAATGAATGTAATAGACCTTTTCAGTTTGCCTATTTGTTGCCCCATTTCAGGCCATGTGATGTGCCAGTTCTCCAGAAGATTCACAGTAGTACTTTGTTTTCCAGTTATAGAAATTGGTATTTTCTCTTAGATACCGAAAAACAAAATGACGTTACTGAAGGAAAATGTCAGGTGGTCTGACATGGGGCAACAAAGAGGCAATCTACAATTGTCAATGTATATGGGTTAAACAATGACTGCAATTGGTTTATGGAATTTAGAGTGTCTTGCATTAGATAGAATGCCACAAGAGACTTTGCAAAGCCTCTTGTGGTGTTCAGTATCTAATGCGAGACACTCTAAATTCCATTTATATACCATGCATGTTTATTGTTTAACTGCCTTAGAATATGGTCACACCCATAAAGAATTTTGTCAACAAACGTTTGGCATTATGTGTGTGTCCCTGCAATCAGGTCTATTCAAGTTTACAACAATCTTTTTGTCACTGTTACCTCTGATGATAATTTTGGGTTAGGTTAGGGTTACTCAGTATTATTCCACTGGCAGGGGTTTCAATAACTTTTTAGGCAATTGGCAGTCCTGATGTTAGAGGCAGTGTAGGTAAACTTTACTCAACACTTAAAGTGCTAATGAAGCGAAATTAAGATCTCATTTGAAAGTCCTTTCGAAATGAGGAAGAATGGCAAATTATCTCATCTCAATATCTCATCTCGTTCCAGAGATATTGGAATATGTAAATTAAATGGTCTGTGATATCATAAGCCATGAAGACAATCATAAAATGAAGGATATCTCTGCAAATAGTGGATAAAAACAATATTGAAACTTTGCACATGTATGGTACTAAGGAAAACACACATCACTGTGGAAATCATTATGTTGTCATGGAAACACTCTTGGCCCTACGTTCCTTTCACCTTGAACATAAAATTGTAGTTTTTATCTCTCAGTTACACAAAATAATTAACTTTAAGCCACTCGCATACAAGAAGTAGAAAAAATTGTTTGGCAAAGGAGAAATTAGGAAAATTATTTTCCTCATTGAAGGAGCCTGGGGCCTTGAGTGTTACCATGGTCTTAATTTGCATAATGACTTGTATTTTCCTTCATACCATACATGTGCAAAGTGTCCATTGTTTTTACCCACTGTTTGGTGAGATATTATTCATTTTTTGATTCGTCTTCATGGCTGTTTCAACCTTATGATGTCACAGACCATCTAATTTGCACATCCTAAAACCCTAATATTGCTGGAACGCGATGAGATATTGACAAACAGAAAACTCTATTATTTTTCAATTCGAAAGGAATTTCAAATGAATCTTATATTAATGACAATATTTCGCTTCATTGGCACTTTGACAAAAAACAACGATCATCTGAAGTACATGTAGCTAGCGGTAAGAAGCAAGTAACTGGCAGTTGGTAGCCGCCTTCTATTGAAACCCCTGCACTGGTGAGGTTGTAAAACAATGAAAAACAAAAGCTGGGCCTCACCAGTGGAGTACTACATAGCACTTCACTATGTATAATTGTATTTTTTTTACCCCACAATTTCCATGTGCTTCAAAGCCCACACCACTTGACTCATTGGGACACTATGGAACATAAGAACACTAAAATACTCGGTGCTGATTGGGTGTGACGATATTCTAATAAGTGGTAATAATCTTAATGTCATGTATTTGTGGTCAGACTGCAGTCATACAATGTACTCTTGATTACAAATTGTACTTGCACTTCAGGGCCGGGTTGTTCAAAGCCCGATTAGTGTTAATCCTGGATTAACTCTGCACAAAACCTATTGGTTGTCATGGAAATTAACCCTGGATTAGCACTAATCGGGCTTTGAACAACCCGGCCCAGTTGTGCAATTTTGTAATGACCCATAATACGATTCAAACCAAATTAATTGCACTCCACTCAGTTCTATTACCATTTTTTGTTGTAGTTCTAAAATTATGAAATGTAATACTTTAACTTAAAATATTACTAGAGACACTGTCAATCATGAACCTTGAAAGTAAACTACAAAAGTAACACCTTAGTTAGAAGAGAAATATAATTTGAATATACTGATTTTGTTTTGATAGAGGATGGCAAAAATTAAACTGGATTACAAAAATGTATTCTAGAAACTGGATTTTGGTTACAGTGAGCTCTAAGTATGGGTTAACAATGAATGTGGGTGGAATTTAGAGTGTTGGGCATTAGATAGAATTCCACGAGAGGCAAAGCCTTGACGAGTGGTGCAATATGGCCCAGTGTTCAGAACTCGAAGCCCTATAGTGTCTGGTCTTTGTAACTAGCAATTCCAGCTCAGTATTTGTTATTTATAAATATATTCTTGTTATTATTTTTGGATAAAACTGTTGTAGTAGTTCTCAAACAACTGTAGTGTTTTATGACACATGATTTTAAGGTTTTATGGCTTTGTGTGTTTTATATAATGACATTATATATGACATATGGTACTGTATGTATGTACCACTGTATGTTTTATAGAGATTTTATTAAATTAAAAAAAAATTATATGTAATATTTTTCATGGTTGAATTAAATAATATTTTAAACCTTTCTCCTTGTTTGTTGTCCTGTATTACCACAATGGCACATGAGAGTAAATAACTCCTTTTTGGGGGTAAAACTTTGGAAGTTAAAACAACTCTCCATAAGCGTCAAATCAACTCTACTCAAGGAGTTAGTATCACTCCTGTAGGAGTGAAAATAACTCATTCATTTGAGTTATTATAACTCCAAAACTTGGGTTAAAACGAAGGAGTTAAAATAACTCCGAAAAATCGGATTGTCCTGAACCTTTATTTTTAACTCCATTTTTGGAGTTGTTTCAACTCCCTGAAAATAACAGTGTAAGAGAAGCCTTATTTATAACAATAAGACAGACCAAAAAATGCCCTGAGACTGTGATGGCAAAAAACTATTTTTCACAATAATCAACCCACCAAAAACGCTACAAAAAAGTATCAGCTTAATACGTTTATGACTGTTTCAAAAGAAGAGAAGAAATAATAATTTTACAATAATAGATTTTTATCTCGTTATATCTGTAACTAAGTAACTATATATTAAGATATACTAAAAACATTTTTTTAATGATTTGTAAAAATTATAGCAATACTCAATCTTATATTTTACTAGCACTATATTCTAATGTACTATCTGCTGTACAAGGAGCTAATAAAAAACATATCTGTATCCTATCTTTTTCTTTGCCTGACGGAGTGGGGGGTGGGGGCGGGGGAGACAGACATGTACAAATCTTCCCTATACAACTGTTACGAGAATCTTTGAATTCGAAGCTGCACTGTACTGTTAATCGCGCGCGAAATAACGTTTCCCGTGAAGGAGGAGGGGGGGGGGGGGGGGAGGGGAGGAGGGGGAAGAGCTCTCCACAGGGCGGTGGGGAAAGGGTGCGAAGGATTCTTTTGGACAGTATTCAGCATACTTAGAGCGGCCGTCTGTAAATATCGCCTAAAGTGTTTAGGATGAGAAAAAATGAAATTCCTCAAACTTTCTCAGAATAATGGCCTGGGTGAGTGAGGCATATAAATATAACTTTTAGTTGAATCTGATTTTTATTTTCACCAAACGGCGACAAAATCGGTTTTACGGCTCTTAGACCGGTTTTTAGGAGATCGATACCACACATCGTTAACGGCTCGCCTAAAAATGAAAATAGAAATTTATAGCAATACTGTGCAGCTAAATACAAAGAAAAGATAATGATTTCTCTTTTCATGGGTTGTTTATTACAAATTAAATATTTTATCAATTTTTCATTATTGTGTTAATTTTAGACATTTTTGGTACGCAAAATAATGACCAAATTGAGAAGCCAAAATCTCCAATGATACATGACCTGGCTATATTAGAGTATAACCTAGCGAAAGAGCAATGTTTCTTCTTCAAATACATGCAATAAATTTTTTGGGCAATTAAAACTACGAATTTTCAGGGGACCAAACGCAAGTGGTACTGACGTAAGAATACTCTCTTTTCTCACAGCGTTCGAATGCACAGAATCTGAGATGAACAGAGGAAAAAATATTATATCAACTTCTAACAGGTTAAATTTAACACTAAAGAAGCCTGAGTACTTTCAGATAGATTATATATCGGTTTCTACCAATTATGTACAAAATCAGTGGCTTTTAGCGGTATTTTTGCGATGACATATTGTTGAATCTTTACTCATGCCGGAGCGCTGACAACTTTCAATTGATAGACTACCTTTATGAGACTTCTAAGTCAATTCGAATGATCTACAGTTGAACTATTCACTGTTAGGAATGTTAAAAAGTAATTGTAATGGCTTAATATGTACCTTTCATGTGGTTTTGTAGAGAATCGGTAGTATAACTAGAGGTTGTCAAATGCAAGACTGCCGTAGTCAGAAGTACCCAACGAAGCCGCTCCACAAAATATCCGCTCGACAGACCGTAAATGAGCTGGCTGGGAATTACAGTCTGAGAGGGTACTGGCTGGGAATTTCAGTTTGAGAGAGAAACCTTGCTGGCAAATTCTCCTAAATGCGTTACTTGCTGGTACTTTGCATACATATATTAATTCTGGCTGGCTAATGACTTGAATGTTTGATTTATGGCTGTCTACTGCAGTGTATTCTGGGAATTTTAGTGTTTGCCAATTATTTTTGCTGGCGACAAGGCTCGTCTGCAAGCACTCAATCTAATAATTCGGAAATTGGGCTTCCTGTGGAAAAAGCAGGCGCGAGAAGGACAAGTTGCCTGCGGAGGAGGCTACCTATATGTATTAAATTACTGTAAAACGAGGGCTGCTTAATCGAAATGATATTCTTTTGTCCTGCTGTCATTTTCGGAGAGTTAAGACAGATCAGCGCACCTTACCGTCTTTCAGTAGCAGATGTCGTTTGGTAGAGACCAGTTCGGCACACGGAACTGACTGAACACTTTGAAACCGCGTTTCTGATATATTTGCTCACAGGACTGATCATCAAAGATATTTCTCGATCGGTAAGTAATTTTCCCACAATTGTTCTCCTATTTTCAATGAAATGGCGTTAAAACTGAATTTCATATCATTCAATCCGTTCAATTTTGTCGCTTTCAGCGCCGGCCGCCGTGTGTGTGTCCCGCTCAAGGGAACTCGAGCGGCGACAGCGACACCGTGAATCTTCAGAATCTTGCGCAGGTAAGAACTCCGACATTATGTTAAAGTAGGCTACATTGAAGTTAAAGTATTCCATCGGCATGGTCATGCAACCAGCAATATTCAGAATATTGATGAAACCGAATCTCTGACGAATATACAGTGGTTATACCCGGCCCTGCGAGCATAATCTCTTCATTATGTATATATGAATTATTCAAAGAGGCCGAGAGCTGAATCTTGCTTAACTAATTTCCTTTTGTTGTAACTGCCTTGCTAAGTCGTGTGTCTTTTTTGTGACGCAAATTCAGTACACGTGGTGATAAATACATAACTGCAGATACATTTATTAATTCATCCAAGAGCCGTTGACAGCGCTTATCTCGTGTTCTGCATCTGGCTTCACCGGATCACTAAGTTGAGATTCCATTTCCTCTCTTGAATAGTAGGTAATGCGTGATGCGTACACTGGACGTATTGGAATTCTAAGTAACCAGGTTATGGGTCCTCGAGTAGTCTAATGATTTGGCTGATTTGGTCTGGACTGACAAATCAGCTGACAAATGTGCGGTACTCAAAAATTCTACGAAAATTGCCAGTAGGCATGCTCTCATTTTAATACTTATCCCGGTACTTATACATGCAGTTTTGATAGAGCGGCTATTTTGCTCTACCAGCTAAATTGTTAGGTGTCCTGAACAGGTTACAGGTCTAACTTTGAAATTTCTTGCATGGATTAGCCAAAAACTCTTAAATTTCATCTATGAGTCATTTATTTATTTATAGCGCAACCCTTTTACTTTACGACCTTTATCGGCGGCGGTATTTTCAGTACCACTGGCTTATTATGACCCTGGCAGAGTTCAAGCGCATCATATCTGCTTACTGTTCCACTCCAAGTGACAGTTCAATAGATCAATAGCTGAACTTTCCTACTAGCAGACGGCTCCGGTTAAGTCATGTTGCATAATTTGCCCTCACGGCCTCATAGCATACTGAGCATACAGTACAGCGACTACTACTCGACGCAAAAACATCATTCGAAAATAAAATCGACGAGAAGTGTTAAGAAAAACGATCTTGAATGTTTAGCTGTTGCGCTATCAAGTTCACTTATTAGAAGTATATATAACAGAGGGGGCAGAGCTAAAGGAAGCTATAATATTTTTAAAGTTTTTGGTTTTTGGATATGATGCTATATATCAACATGCATAATTGCGTGCGAAGTTAAAAAAAGAACTCAGTACTGAATAGAGAGTTTCCAGCTCCTAAAATAGCGCCTAGCATCAGGGAGGTATTCCCTCAGTTCCCTGCTTAAGCAGAGGCCTCTTCATATGTAGAAATCTTAGTCTGACTGTTTAAACTTTCATTTCGGACAGTTCGTGATCGACTTTTATTTCTCATGCATTCAAAAGCAGAAAAGCTGTTGCATATGTTGAATATGATAATCTATGTAATCTCTGTCCTGACGATATGTAGAATTTTGTAGGCGGCGTCGAATCGTTTCTTTTTCTGCATGTAATCCAAACGTGGCGTCAGATTCATCCACATGCACAGTGGGATCAAACCGGCTTAACCGAACTCTTATTTCTGAATGCGACGCATCGATAAAATACTTAAATTCAGATTTCTTATAAAGTCTCTTTTGAATTAGTTTTCGAATGAGCTTCTTGCATTCAGTAGAAGTCATTTTACGGCAATTTTTGTCTTCATTGTAACGTTTGTAGCTTGTAACAGTTTGCGTTACCTTAAGGTTACCGTATACCTTCACGGGTGTCTCTCGCAAATAAAATCGCACGCGCATCATTTTAAAGGAAAGTATAGAAACCTATATATCACTGGAAAGGTTATATAATGTAGAATGCGCTGAAATGTATTTTTTGCACAAATATTACATTTTCAGTAAATGCTAAGGCAACAAACGCAAAAAAGACTAGTCTCACAGAAGTGAATTTATGTCCCTCCGCGTTCGCGCCTACGGACGATTCCGCTGCATAATGTCAATCAGCACATGATGGCCTGTCAAAGTGTGTGAGCGTTTTTTAATATTTTACTTTGTTCAAATGCAATTCATCTTCAAAGTTTCAATCGCAATAGTTTCTGTGTTTCATCACGGCAAGTACTCTTATAAGAAAAATAATTAAAATATCGCTAAACGCTCACACACTTTGGTTCATATGTAGCTCCTCTAACACTAGGCCAAGTTTAATCAAAATCTGACAAGTCTTCATACCCTATAAATTCACCCAAAGACAGTGAATACGCATAAAAATCTATCGGCGTTTTTGGCTTCTGAAGGTTAGGAAACACATCACACCTCATCAAAGCAAACGTCAACACTTAAACCAACCAGCCAATTATATGTAAGGATCCCCGGAGCTTATGAATCAAGTCCAGAAATTTGCGGGAAATTAGTATGTGGCTCAAATTGCATAACAAACAAACATACTAGTGTTGTGTCACAAATATTCAGAAGAGCGTTGTGTTATGGCCAAAACTAGAGATAATGCGCAAAAGGGGAAAAAGAAAGGTAAATCAACGGGTTGTACCAAGAAGGGAGAGGGTCGGATATCGAAAACTAAATCGCGTCGAAAGGCAACGCCGCAAACAAGAGCGAAGGGAAAAGTGAGTGGCAGGCAACCTCGTGCTCCGAACGTTGATGTTGATCCTAAACCTGCTATGTTAGCTGCGATGATTCCTTCAGTTCCCCAAAATCGACCCGCTGAACTTCGCTCAAGTTCACGATTTAGAACTCCTGGATTGACCACGGCCCAGTTTGGAAACTGCGAGTCACCCAAGACATTAGAATCGGAGTCGGATGCGGACTCGCTGTTACTCTCTGAATCTTCCGTCTCTTTTCTTGTACCTGGCAAAAGTTTAAGCCTACTAGCTGAGCAGCTTTCCGTCGGAGTTGTAGCAGTACTAATAGAACTCGAAGTGGGAGTCGTCGAACATGAAGGCTGTTCGAACCACGAGCCTTTGTCGCTTTCCGCGAGCATCACTTTCTTCTCCGTATTGAAACTTTGCTCCTTCTCGAGCTCATTCTCTTGAATCTTCTTGGGCCCTGTCTTCTTTTTTTACCTTTTAGCCAAGGATTATTCTTTTCTCTTCTGGACATATCCACGATCGATATACCGGTAAATTAAACGCTATAAAATCACTGAACTCACGAGTCACTGCTCACTGTGAGTCTGAAGCTCCGGATGTAGTTTCCCGCAAAAATTCAGCGGGGTGCCTGTGGCACGTAATGGGATCAGAGGGATTTATCACGCCGAAGCGATTTATTTAACTTTCCTTCAAATTACGTTTTTTCTAATATATCGCAAACTGTTGCATGTTTAAAAAAATTTTTTTCGGAAAGACTAAGATCAATCCATCAATTTCAAAATCATTACAAAATATTTTTTTTAAAGAAAACATGCCGCGAAGGTATACGGTAACCTTAAGAGAGCCGGAAATCTCACACGTACACTAGAAACTGTCATAATCATGTAGCCCATTCTCTTCAGAGCTAGAGCTGTCCTGAGCTGTCCTTCGTTTGACACCGCCCTATTCCTTCTAAAATATGGCTTCTTCAGGGACTCTGCAGAAACGAACAAAACATGTGGAATATAACAAAAAGACATTCCAAAACAGCTACCGTTCTTCAAGGCTACCTTGTCAGTAAAATGTTTTACAAATCAATCAATCAAAATCGGGTAAATGCTCAATCTGTTACAAGCAATGTAATCAGCGACATATTTTTATAGTTTTTGTATACAATTATTTTACAACAATAGAATTGTGTTTGAGTCAGTATTACTGAGCTGATGCCTGGTGTGAAAATTCCTTTTAAAGACCACTATGCTCCAAAAGCTAGTCCTGGAAATGAGGTAAGTAAATTGTGTTGCTAGTATATGTACAGTACTGAAGCGTGGCAACTGTACTTTATTCTCTTTTATTGTACGTAGAAATAAAAGTAAATACATCTAAATGTATTTAAAAACATAACTTAAAAAATGCACATTCCTTACCCCGAACACATGCCCAAACGAGTTAACATATATCTACATACATGAAATTGTAATATTCCTGTTACTCTAAAAAAACAGTCCAAGTATTGTTAAAGTTAGTTCGATAAAGAAATGTCCAGTTTTCATTTATCGGCGATTTTCCTCTGAGTAATATGGACATTACTTAACAAACCAGAAAACGACGAAAAATAGTACTATAACATTTTCTCATAGCTTATCGTAATTCTTGTTGGGCGTTAAAAAGGCGTTTTACGAACCTGGCTATGAAATATATACATGTGTTGGAAGAGTCAGCCAAATGTATTTTCTGCAAAAAATATATATATTTTGGCAAATCTGGCTGGGAAAAGGCAAAAAAAAAAAAATTCTGGAAAAATAATAGTGTTTTGGGGAAATCTGGCTGGGAAAAAGCAACCAAATGTATTTCTGACAAAGATATTACTGTTTTTGCAAATCTGGCTGGGAAAAGTCAGTAAACGTACCTCTGGCTGGCAAAATATAATCATTGGCATCTCTGCTGGCTGGGAAGATTGATTTCTATAATATTCCCTAGCTGACTCTGAAGAGCGGATAAAATTTTCCCACGCTCCTTTCTTTTTTGCTAAATATGATGCAACATGCGTTTATTAACATCAAAACAAGCAGAATCACCATTTTCGGAATTTGCTTCGTTGGGTACTTCTGCGTAGTTCAACTGTCAACAGCTGAGATTGCGTTACACACAGTCAGGAAGCCCGCTTTATCAGGAAATATGAACGCGTAATATAACTATATATGGACTTTTGGTTTACGTTCCGATCCGGGAAACTAGTTATATTTTATGTAGGATCTCAGTATCACTGGATTTATTTTTTGGCTTAGAGTTTGGTCGCCAATTGAAATCAAAGCTTCACGTAACCTTATCTCCCTTAGGGGGGAGACGGGAGTACTTATGTTATGTCTCTTGACTCTTTTGGTATGACCAGTTGGCGAGCCCGACCGATTATTATACTTCGCAACCCAAGTACGGTTCTGAAGCAAAAATGTTTTATAGTGTTTTATAGCTACTTTCCGCACACCTGGTCAGGTTCCGAAGCTGACGCCGGCCGCATAATAATCTCTCGGGAGTTCTAAAATGGCAATTACGTATATTCAATCTTTTCACCCAGTGGCCATCTTGGATCGAAAGCGAGAAAATCAGTTTTGTTTTTAGTAACGCTATAACCTCGCACTGAGGGATATTAGAACGAGTTTAGCCAACCAAAACTTATGGCCACCGAGTGAAAAAAACGTGAATGCAACCGCGTTATTTATGGTTCGGTTTCCGTGAGTTTACTTTTCGCTTGCCTATCACAAGCATAATTTTATGATTAATGGTGTTGCAGCCATGGCCATGTAGGTTGACCAAACAAGAGAAGCTAACGTATCTATCAATTCCAAATCTGCCCCCCCATCCCCCGGTATACGTGTAGCATTTGGCCGCGCAGTCTGTCCCAGGGTGGGGCATTTTACCAGCAAATAATAGTTGGGGTGGTGAATAGCCCACGTTCGATATATGTTTCACTTATCACGCACAAAGGTTTCAACATGTGTCTCCGGGGTAAATTAAATATATTATATTATTTGAACAAAGAATACAATTAATTTAATTACCCTGGAGCATCATTATACTGAAACCTTTGTGTGTGACGAGTGGAGCATATATTGAAAGTGGTGTATTGGTGAAAGAGAGTCAAGGTTGCGGATTTTACATCAATATTTATTAGAGATTTGCACTCGTTCCTAAGCCCCACGGTTAGGTATTTGCTCAGCTCTGATTCCCAAAAGTCAAATGCTCCACAAATGGGGGGAGGGGGGGGGGGGGGGGGGGAGGGGAGGGGGGGATTGGGCAGGTTTGGAATTGCTAGAGAGATAACGAGTCATACTTTATAAAGCCCGGTTTACCATAGGATCGTTACGATCGCAGTGATCGCAGCGATCATAGATAGCGATCGTAACGATCTACATATGGAAACCGATCTATAGTTCTAAACACGTTCCAAAATAGAGTGCGATATTCCAAAGTTTAAATATGTGGGACAAATGTTTTTATAACAGCCAACTTTTTACACACATAGATTAAATTCAGTAGTATTTTGTGCTTTCCAACAACGTTTACTTCTATCCTTCACTACTAGTAATACTACAATGGAATCAAGTGGCATGTAACATAATTTTTTTGCTTTCCTCAGATTTTCATCTATTATTCCACCATCATCCTTCTTTCCCTGTGTGTTCGGTAATTACCAAACTCAGACCTGCGTGTTCGGTAATTACCAGACTCAGACCTCTTTCCTGCGTGTTCGGTAATTACCAGACTCAGAGCTGTGTGTTCGGTAATTACCAGACTCAGACCTGTGTGTTCGGTAATTACCAGACTCAGACCTGTGTGTTCGGTAATTACGAAACTCAGTCCTGTGTGTTCGGTAATTATCAAACTCAGACCTGCGTGTTCGGTAATTACCAGACTCAGACCTCAGTCCTGCGTGTTCGGTAATTATCAAACTCGGACCTGTGTTTTGGTAAAGTACCAAACAATTTGCAATGAGGTAATGGCGAATAATTATTGATTTAAGTGGTCGAAAAGTTGTTGAAGCTTGTGAATGAAGGCAGTAAAATTGCTGGACGTTTGTAATCTCTGTGGTCTGTGGTATATGAATTATGAAGAAAGGTTGGACTCCGAAAAGTTTTCCTTTACTCTTAGCTTGATGAATCAACTTCTCGCTCAGTCTTGTAATACATGATCTTGTAACTCATGGGACTGTACGGTTACACTCGCGGTTATTGTTTTGGTTGTTCAGTAATCCTGAGTAATAATGTTCCTTCGAATTAACTTTGACAGTTGGCGCTGACACTCAACACAACATATCGCAGGAATCTTCACAATATCTCACTGATACGTGATTTACCGGTAGAATTTGTCGTAGAAACATGATCAAACATCTGTTCTGTCTGTTGGCTTTAGTAAGCGTGTACCTTTAGTTGTAAAGCGGCGTATTAAAGACGAAGGGGAGTCACGCTCTAAGACCCGACAGAAACATCATTCCCTGGAATACGTTTTCGTGTTATTGTTCTCTGGCCATGTTTAAACCTTTAGTTGTAAAGCGGCGTGTTAAAGACGAAGTCGAATCGGCGGCTGGGCAATGCATGGGGGAGTCGCGTAGACGGCTGGGAGATCAGCAGGAGAGTCACGCTCTAAGACCACAGAAATATCATTCCCTGGAATACTGTTTCGCATTATTGTTCTCTGGCCATCTGATAAATATTGCTTTCGGTTGTACAGGGTCCGGGGAGGTTTAGAAGCATAGGTTGCCTTCTTGAATACAATTTGAATATCCACAGTTTGCCCGATGGCTCCAGAACGTCACATGTAGATGTGAAAACACCTCACAGCCGAAATTTAATATCCGCTGATGTGAACTGTCAACTTTAACCAGCGTTATTGAAAGCGCGCAAAATTTGAATACTAACAAAAGACAGATCTACCGTGAATATAACTTCAGGTTCATGGCGGCATTTTCTGATCGCCATTTGCTTCTTATAAACCTTGGTCTTCATAGGATTTGTCAGATTGCATACACACATTGAAGGTAAGTTTTCGGCTAAAGTATAGAATACCCGTCCACTCCAACTAAGTATCAGAAACACTGCCACCGCGGTCCGCAGTCAGCTTGAATAATTTAGCAGTAATTATTATTCAGTCACTTCGGACCGCGGTAGCATTAGCAAAATTATTATTCAGCACTTCGGGACCCCGGACCGCGGTGGCACTCAGTTACATGGCTTAATTGAAGTATTTGTCGTTCTTAAATCCACTCGGGCGATCTATCAATATTCAACAATCGACTGCGGGACTGCGGACCGCGGTGGCACTTAGTTATATGTCTTGCAGTCATTAATATTCATGATTCGACTGCGGGACTGCGGACCACGGTGGCACTTAGTTATATGTCTTAAAGGCATTCATATTCATGATTCGACTATTAATATTCAACAGCCGACTGCGGGACTGCAGACCACGGTGGCAGTCACTCTTATGCTTTCCAAGAGCCGACTGCCATTCAGTGTTTCGTCGTTCTAGAGTCTTGTTTACGACTGCAGACCGCGGACCACGCACTTACAGTAAAGTGCCTTAAAAATGGACGGGTATTCTATAGTTGCTCCAAGTGATTGTTCGTATACAGTCAACTTTGTCACAAGTCTGAGTTTGGTAATTACGGAAAACACAAGTCTGAGTTTGGTGCCTTGAACTCAGGACCGAGTTTGGTAATTACCGAACACACAGGTCTGAGTCTGGTAATTACCAAACACGCAGGACTGAGTCTGGTAATTACCGAACACGCAGGACTGACTGAGTCTGGTAATTACCAAACACGCAGGACTGAGTCTGGTAATTACCAAACACGCAGGACTGAGTCTGGTAATTACCAAACACACAGGTCTGAGTCTGGTAATTACCAAACACGCAGGACTGAGTCTGGTAATTACCAAACACGCAGGACTGAGTCTGGTAATTACCGAACACACAGGACTGAGTCTGGTAAATACTGAACACGCAGGGATGAGTTTGGTAATTACCGAACACACAGGTCTGAGTCTGGTAATTACCAAACACGCAGGACTGAGTCTGGTAATTACCGAACACGCAGGACTGACTGAGTCTGGTAATTACCAAACACGCAGGACTGAGTCTGGTAATTACCAAACACGCAGGACTGAGTCTGGTAATTACCAAACACACAGGTCTGAGTCTGGTAATTACCAAACACGCAGGACTGAGTCTGGTAATTACCAAACACGCAGGACTGAGTCTGGTAATTACCGAACACACAGGACTGAGTCTGGTAAATACTGAACACGCAGGGATGAGTTTGGTAATTACCGAACACACAGGACTGAGTCTGGTAATTACCAAACACACAGGACTGAGTCTGGTAATTACCGAACTCACAGGACAGAGTCTGGTAAATACTGAACACGCAGGGCTGAGTTTGGTAATTACCGATTGGTAATTACCAAACACGCAGGTATAAGTCTGATAAACCGAGTTGGAGAATACTGTGATTTAAAAACATGTGGTTTGAAGTTTAGTGATTCACAAAAATAATACTTTAAAAAGTTCCTAGTGGTACAATGCTAGGACTGAACCGAAATATAATCCACCGAATATCTTACTTTGGTAAGAAACTTATGAATTTATCAGATGATTGTGAAGCATATCTTATAGTGTTGATGACACAATTTAAATTTGAGAAGTGAATACGTACTGGCGAAAAAAACATTCAGAGATATTTGGGTCGTACCGTAGGAATGTACCAGAAAAATCCAATGTTATGTCAAACTTATTGTAAAATCTCAACATTATACCATAATTTACAATTTTGAATATTGTAACCTTTTTTGGAACGTGTTTCTATCCTGCCGATTGTACAATCCATGGAGCCCGTGGGAGGACTGTGTGGCGGTTATGATTTCCGGGTACGAGTTTTTCACAAAAAGACAGGTTATAGACGACTCGGAATAATAAAACATAAATCCGGGTTCGTTTTCACAATAACTTGGAAAATCGGGATTTGGAACTATACTTTCTCTGAAAACCGGATCTGGATCGGACCCCATGGCGGCACATATACGTACGTACCCGTATTGTGATTAATATATTGTTCACATATCTGACTGATTTATTTAGCATAGTGACCGGATTTCGAATTTACCATGGCCAGTTGAGCCACCATATTACATGCATTAAGATCGAAGGTCACATTACTTTGCTATTTTAAAAAGGGACGCTTATTTATGTTTAGACTCTGCCAAAATGGTATAGATAGCAGCAAAGGCTAAATCATCCGATCCGATGCGGTCAACAGACATTCTTCTCAGTCTATTATTCTCAGTCTTCTGAGCCTTACACGGATTACTATTGTGGTCAACTTCATTCTTATGTTGTCCCCTTAAATTATTTTAATTAGAATTCAATAAAAAGGGTACAGCCATGGCCACATAACGGACTCCCATGCTCTATACCAACGCGTATACCGTACAGTTATGGTGTCAGTTATTTCTAGCCAACACAGCTACGTTTTTCACACACCTCTACCATTTAATTTAATTTAATTTAATTGCAAGTGCTACCCTTCCGCCATCCCGGATATTTCCATGCCTGGTATTAAACTGACAGCTGATTGATAGTAAACTTGCTGAATTTGATAATCTCTCGCGAACCCAAAAGACTCAATATTGATGGAAACTTGCAAGAATATTGACTTACATTGTAGGTAAGGTACCAAAGAACTTAAACAGATGTCGCATTTATGATTGGTAAATGATAGATGACATACAGTGGCGGATCCAGGGAGTGGGTTCCCCCTTACTTCTGGATATCACTCAGAAATGAATAGCTAAATACATATTTCAATGTATGCTACTCAGACATGAAAAATTATCATAGAAATATCATATGAAACCTGTTACATATTGTAAGTATAGTTCTCTAGTATGACACCTATGACTCGCTTAACCCACCTTTTACAAAATCCTGGATCCGTCCCTGAATGAGTTGTCTTCTTCATCAGTAGTGGATGACTCTAGATCGGCAAAACGCAAAACGATCCCACAAGCGCTTAGATAGAACGAAGAACAGAATACTAAGTCCTAAGCGCCTGCGGTACATTTTTGCGGTCTTTTTGGGCAGAACTTGAACATAAATCAACATCTCTTTAACATCAAAGTAATATATTCACTGCTGATAAAGACTGAATAGCTACTTCCAGAAAAATACTACTACTAGTACTGCTTGGCACATGATACACTTTTCCGCCTACAGTCGGTGCCTGCATTCTCCAGCGTGTTTAGCGAAACAAATCATACTTTAGACATAAACAGGCCGACCATTACCCGGATCGTTATCGTTTATTTTTAGATTTTATATATAATGCCATACGTATTGTTTGCTTTCATCGCGAAGGCTGGTTTTCATTTGGTCGTTCGCTGCGATCGCTGTAAAGGTGAGTCGGCTTTAGGGACCGGACATTATTTAGCGGTAGGGGGGTGGGGGCTACTAGTTCTGCATTGTGGCTTGCCCAAAAAAATGTGACCTTGCAGTTCTCTGGTCTCACAAAATAATGACCCTCCCCGTAGATAAGCCTATAAATATATTTAACCTATAAAAGAGGAGCATAAAAAAAATTGACCCCCCCTTAAATGGGAGCATAAAAAATCGTGACCCCCTACAAATCTAGTAGTCCCCTTCCCCCAACGCTAAATAATGTCCGGTCCCTTATAGCGATCCGTAGTGGTAACATGGAATCTACTCTCAAGCGGTCACAGCGATTACGATCGCCAGGATAGAATTTATTGTTGTACCCGATAGTTCGGTTCAGTTCCATTTGATAGCAAGATATAATCGCTACGATTGACAAGTACTTTTTTTCAGCGGTCGCTGCGATCGGAGAAACGGGCATATGGGATATAATTTAGCATGGGGAGTGTCATACATTTTCAAACCCCCCAAAATAGAGGGTCGTCAAAAAGGGTTGGCTGTAGGGGGAAGGGCAAAATATTTCATACTTATTGGTAGGGTTATATATTTTTAGACTTTTTCATTTCATTCTCCATAACGTATGGTACGGACCTCGTACTCAGATAATGAGAGGTAGATACTTGTGACTTCCGGCACTCTTTTCTTCGACATTTTGGAAAAAGAGTTCTGACAGTCTTATAGCTACTTTCCGCACACCTGGCCGACGCCGCACAAGTACCCTCCATCTCCCAGCCATTGTAACATGTCGATTGCCGTCCAATATACAGTTTGAAACTCAAAGACAAAAATAAAAGCCAAATCCAGTTACACTGAGATCCTATATCGAATATAACTAGTTCCCCGGATCGGAACTGATGTAAATCAGAAATCCACAGTTATAGATTTCTAGCTTCGTAAACACGTTGTTCATTTGTTCCGAAAAAGCGGGCTTCCTGTGTGTAACGCAATCTCAGCTGTTGACAGTTGAACTACGGCAGACCTGTTTATAAAGCTACCAATTCTCTACGAAACCACATGAAAGGTACATATTAAGCCATAATAATTACTTTTAACATTCCTAACAGTGAATAGTTCAACTGTAGATCATTCAGATTGACTTAGAAGTCTATCAATTGAAAGTTGTCGGCGCTCCGGTGTCACAGCGATTTCGCCCCCCCAGTGAATTCGCCCCCCCGGGGTGAAATCGCTAGTGAATTCGCCCCACCGGGGCGAGATCGCTAGTGAATTCGCCCTCCCCGGGGCGAGATCACTAGTGAATTCGCCCCCCCTCAGTGAATTCGCCCCCCTAGGGGGGACGAAATCGCTAGTGAATTGTAGTCGTAATTCTTATTGAAATCGCCCCGCTTCAGAAAATAGAGGCAGTACATGCCAACGCACTTATAAATCTAAAGTTTAAAAAAAAATTGAAGTGAAAGACCTCTTTAGCTACTATTACTACTACTGACTATAAAAATACGCGAGTCGGTAACACTCCTTTTCTTCGGAAAGTCATTTAAAATTCTTTCCGAATTTGAGTTAATTACAATGCTAGAAAATTGCAAAACTTACCGCCGTTTTATTTTCTCATTAGTTAATAAGCTGTTTATACAGAAAGGTTTTCCTAGTTGGAACTGATCTAATTACCGAATTAACAAGCACCGTTAGCTCAATTGAAATAGAACAAAGCACGCGAGTCGGTAACACTCCTTTATTCGGCAAAGTTCTTTCAAAATAGATGGATCGACGCGAGCATTATGGGTTATAAAAACTTACATACCACGATAATTACGTCAACTTCATTATGGTTTTCATGCATGTAAAAATCATCAGGCTATTTGGCAGTTGTTTCCAAATACGGGCCACTCGTTTTAAAAGGTAAGTTTTAAAACTTCCGCCGTTTTAGATCTTAATTAGTTCATTAGCTTGTTTATTCAGGAAGTTTTCACGCGAGTCGGTAACACTTTCAAAGTAGGCGGATAAACAGGTTATCAAAATCTTTAAGTATCCACAATAACTACATCATCTACATGTTGGCTTCAGGCAAGAAATACTAACAACTAATCATTCGAAGATTGACGAAGATTGTATGTTGCACTGCTCGCGCGAATGAAAATTGCAGCGTTTACCGTAGCTACCAACACGAATTTTGTCTAAGAAAAGAGAAGCGTGGATTTTAAAATAAAATTGAATTGCATGCCTTTATACACATTACGGATAGTTTTTTGTATTACTATTCTCCACGTCCAATACATTACAGTAATAAAAAGAAGGAAAACTTGTGTTCATAACCTTTTAAAAGGTTAGAGGGAGGGGGGGCGAAATCGCTAGAGGGGGGCGAGGAAGGGAGGGCGAATTCACTAGCGATTTCGCCCCCCGGGGGGCGAATTCACGGGGGGGCGAAATCGCTGGTACACCGGCATGAGTAAATATTCAACAATATGTCATCGCAAAAATACCGCTAAAAGCCACTGATTTTGTACATAATTGGTAGAAACCGATATATAATCTATCTGAAAGTACCCAGGCTTCTTTAGTATCAAATTTAACCTGATAGAAGTTGATATAATATTATTTTCCTCTGTTCATCTCAGATTCTGTGCATTCGAACGCTGCGAGAAAAGAGAGTATTCTCACGTCGGTGTCACTTGCGTTTGATGCCCTGAAAATTCGTAGTTTTAATTGGCCAAAAATTTTATTGCCTGTATTTGAAGAAGAAACATTGCTCTTTCGCTAGGTTATACTCTAATACAGCCAGGTCATGTATCATTGGAGATTTTAGCTTCTCAATTTGGTCATTATTTTGCGTACCAAAAATGTCTAAAATTAACACAATAATGAAAAATTGATAAAATATTTAATTTGTAATAAACAACCCATGAAAAGAGAAATCATTATCTTTTCTTTGTACTTAGCTGCACAGTATTGCTATAAATTTCTATTTTAATTTTTAGGCGAGCCGTTAACGATGTGTGGTATCGATCTCCTAAAAACCGGTTTAAGAGCCGTAAAACCGATTTTGTCGCCGTTTGGCGAAAATAAAAATCAGATTCAACTAAAAGTTATATTTATATGAATCACTCACCCAGGCCATTATTCTGAGAAAGTTTGAGGAATTTCATTTGTTTTCATCCTAAACACTTTAGGCGATATTTACAGACGGCCGCTCTTAAAAGCAGCAGGAAATATATATTAAACACACAAATTAACGATCCCATCTTTAATTCTGCGCGACTCTTTCGTTACCAACAATTTCATGTTTTATGGTGCGATATTTAGTGTAACAATTTGAATTTAACCCTTCGATTCAACACAAACACTGTTATATATAGACCCTATTCCAAAATAGCGGTGTATAAATAGTGGAGAGAGCAGTAAATAACAGTTGAATGCTACAATTTTAAAGAGTATGCCGAGATTAACTGGCCAATCAAGTTTGGCTCTAAACGGGCTTGGGTGGACATCTTTAGACGAGCGTAGGTCACAAATGAAGGCCAGACTCATGTACAAAACGATTCACGAATTAGCGCCCCAAATACTGTGTAATATTTTTCAAAATTTAAACTCAAAAACTGATTACAATCTAAGGGGATCCTCACCTAACCTTTTTATTCCTAGACCTAGAACAGAAAAAAAAAAAGAGTTTAGCTATAGCGGAGCTCAAATATGGAATAAGGTACCAGAGGGCATAAGGGGTTCTAGCTCATATTAATCGTTTTGTAACAAACTATCCTCCACAGGCTTTACTTTTAGAAGTTAGTAAACTAGTTATTGTGCATATAAATATATATATTTTAAATGATTGTGTATTATATTATTTTTATTTTTTATATTACCACATATATTACTTTATCAATTATGTATATTAGCTTAGGATAAGTATTAGTAATTATAATCAGATATTGAGATGTTTATAATTTTAATGCACGCCTCTCTTGGAAACTTGCTTTTAAGTTGAACGAGGCCAGCGTGTTTAAATAAAGTTAGATCATCATCATCATATCATAAAATGGTACTAGCTAGGTTATCGAGATTTCAATATATAGTGTTTTGTATGAGTTTGAGCCAGTTATGCGGGGCATTTGATAATAATAATAATAATATTTATTACTTATATTGCGCATTTCCTATAAAAATACTCAAATGCACATTACAGTCCTTACATTCATCATATAAATATAATTAATGGAAGTCTACAATAATAGTAATAAAAATAATACATACGTTTTAGGAGCATTATACAGCGCTCAATGCTCTTACAATATCAATGACAGTAATAAACTTAAAATAATAAAAACAATCTACTTACGTGTTCTAGTAATATCGAGCAAGCTATTTAAAAATAAAAGTCTTTAACTTAGATTTAAATACATTAACAGTGTCGGCACTCCTGATGTTAGACGGAAGAGAGTTCCAAAGTCTTGGAGCGCAGATCGAGAATGCTCTATCACCGTAAGACACAGTATTTGACTTTGGTATGGACAACAAGTTATAACCAGAGGATCTTAAAGTACGGGCTTACATCTCTGTAGTGGGGGGTGGGGGTGGTCGGGAATCCTTAAACTCTTCATTCCGAAGACGGCCTCGGGACTTTTACAAATTTAATCACTAATTTCCCTCTTGTCATGGTATGACTAAGGCTGGGAAGAAAATAATTCTAGGCTGGAGGTGGACATTTGGTCCCATTTGATTGCAGAAAGTGCCCAGGGGGTGGGGTTTTTCTTACATCCCCAACTACCCCTTGATAAGTGCATTAGGCCTAGCTAGCCTCGTTTTCGTGTTCTCTGTATTTAGATGTCAATAAAGACCAGACTCTCAAACTACTCCGTATTACTTACTATGGTGTGTTTTAATACAGGCAGCATTCACTTCACCTAACATCCTTCGTGTTTTGGTGTTATGCAAATTAGAGCAGCCATTGGCATAAGGTCTATAGGTGGATGTGTTTAGGCCTGGTTTGCACTAGCGATGGAAGCAGAAGCGGAAGCATAAGGAGCCTTATAAGTGGAAGCATAAGGAGCCTTATAAGAGGAAGCATAAGGAGCCTTATAAGCGGAAGCATGCATAAGGAGCCTTATAAGCGGAAGCATGCATAAGGAGTCTTATAAGCGGAAGCATGCATAAGGAGCCTTATAAGCGGAAGCATGCATAAGGAGCCTTATAAGCGGAAGCATAAGGAGTCTTATAAGCGGAAGCATAAGGAGCCTTATAAGAGGAAGCATAAGGAGCCTTATAAGCGGAAGCATAAGGAGCCTTATAAGCGGAAGCATAAGAAGCCTAATAAGCGGAAGCATAAGGAGCCTAATAAGCGGAAGCATAAGGGGCCTTATAAGCGGAAGCATGCATAAGGAGTCTTATAAGCGGAAGCATGCATAAGGAGCCTTATAAGCGGAAGCATGCATAAGGAGCCTTATAATCGGAAGCATGCATAAGGAGCCTTATAAGCGGAAGCATAAGGAGTCTTATAAGCGGAAGCATAAGGAGCCTTATAAGAGGAAGCATAAGGAGCCTTATAAGCGGAAGCATAAGGAGCCTTATAAGCGGAAGCATAAGAAGCCTAATAAGCGGAAGCATAAGGAGCCTAATAAGCGGAAGCATAAGGGGCCTTATAAGCGGAAGTGGTTTCCTCCTCCTTACGTCTCCGCTTCTACTTCCGTCGCTTCCGTTCCAATGAAAACTAGTCAAACGTTATCCTGGTTGCAGAAGTTAGTTTTTCCCACCGAAACACCGAGTGGCGACCGAACAGTGAAGCCGCGAGAGTCGAGCGTCGCTCAGTCGCCACTCGGTGTCGGCGGGAATATTTACCTCTGGAACCAGGGTAGTCAAACGTAAGTAGAAGCAGAATAACTTAGCCAATCAGAATACTCATTCTCAGGCCCTTTGCAATGTAAATATAGCATACAAGCGAGGTTTTCGTTTCTGATCGAGACTGATGCTTCCCTCGTGTTGATTTTCACTAGAACATAAGTTTCTTATGCTTATGCTTCCGTCCTGTTCATTTTGACTAGAACATAAGTTTCTTATGCTTACACTTCCGTTTCTGCTTCCGTCGCTCGTGACAACCAGGCTTAATTAGAATTAATGAACTCAATTGCACTCACCGAAAGAATAAATGATTTGAAACACAATTAGTTAAAATAACCACCACAAAGTTGATTAACAACATTGCATTTTACTTTAAAAAAATTCAACAATGCCCAAATATGTAACTAACTAAGTTATTATGTACATTAAATCATCTTAGTTTCTTTAAAATTCAACTCTGGCGGCGTTGTTTGACACCTATAAATTAACGATAATCCATTCCAAAGTCATTTGATGCCATAACGTAACATTCCTCTAACAGGTGTACCACACGGTAAGATACTAGGACATCTTCGTCAGTATTATTTAGGTCGATCTCTACCATATTGGTAACATTCCTCACTCACAGGGGTACCACACGGTAAGGTGCTAGGGCCTCTTTGGTATTATATAGGTCGATCTCTACCATATTGGTTGATGTCATATGAGGCAGAGAAAATGATCCTATAACATTTCTCACTCACAGGGATACCACATGGAAAGGGACTAGGACCTCTTCTTCAGTATTATTTAGGTCGATCTCTACCATATTGGTTGATGTCATATGAGGCAGAGAAATGATGCAGACAGCTATAAAAGTCCTCATGGCACAGGGGTACCACATGATAAGGTAGGTAAGGTACTAGGACCTCTTCTTCGGTATTATTTAGGTCGATCTCTATATCATATTGGTTGATGCCATACAAGGCAGAGAAAATGATCCTATAACATTTAGCACTCACAGGTGTATCATGCAGTGAGGTACTAGGACCTCTTCTTCGGTATTATTTAGGTTGATCTCCACCATATTGGTTGATGCCATACAAGGCAGAGAAAATGCGCTATTTAGTGTTCTGTCAGATGCTGAAGTGAAATCATGTGTATCAGGGTTGAGTGTTCCTCCCGTTCTCCGAGATGAGAAAGAACTGGTCTCTGTATTGTGAACTGACTGATGCTGAACTGACCTTGGACTTAGTGCGTACGAATACTCATTGTCATTTGCCTCTTCGTGCTGTAAGTCCTCTCGATCTGTTCCATATAAAGGCTGCAAATAGAAGTACATAAATGTATTTAGGCTAATGATACTACTTTTCAGTTTGAATAGTAAAGGATGAGACTTTATGTTTGTGCTTCATTGACAAATACAGGTACTTGCTGACAATACAATGAACTCAAAATGTCTTCATTAACTGCTTCAGCCTTTGGCCTCATACAATTATTCATTATTATTTCATTCGTCATACAGTCAGAGCGTGCCTGTATTTGTCAATAAAACATGCATGCCAGTCTATAACCCTTAATAATATCACGGTTCACTCGGTTTTCATTGTTCCGAGAGGGACATTTAATCTCTAAATGCCCTGATCACTACTATTTATCGAACCTCATGCATAAACATTAGGTACGATTAGTAACTAATCATATATACCTAATGTTTATGCAAAGGGTTCGCTTATTAGAAGAGAATGCAGGCTGGACATGAGAGGGTCAAAGGCATCAACTCCTGCTCCCCTCTGGAACGTCACTAGCCCTGGGCTCCCGGGTAAAAAAATTGAATCCACACTGACCCGTCTTCACCATAACCTTCAATGTAATCCAGGGGGTTTACCTATTTCAATCTGCGCGTTATTCTCTTCATTTCTCAAGCCAGCTTCTTCCATGTGGGATACTTAAAACCGTGACGTAATTAAAATCCTTGCATGCTCTTTGAATATTTAGTCAACCGCATAATAACTAACGAATAGATGAAGTGAACAATTAACGTATTCCCAAGCGTACACATAGCAACCCAAAAATATTTAATTTATTCATTTTGAACTTGTTGACTGAGCCAAAACCGTTCTTGCTTTACTCTACTACTTCCTCGGAAACCGTAATATTGCAAACTGATAGCATTGCATTTCGGTTGATTAGTGATTAAATGTCCCTCAAACCTCCCTCGTGGCTCTCGGGTACATTTAATCACTAATCAACCTCATGTCATGCTATTACTTATAAGAATTATTCACCAATTCATAAAATACCGGGTTTTATGCATAACATAATGTGAAATATCAAACATATTATCACACATCTGTTACATCATCACTTTTAAATCGTGTGTAAAACCCAATAATTTATAGCTTCGTGAGTAAAAAACAATATCTATCTTACAAGGCAGCTTTGAGATGGCACCCACTCTTGAATTACCAACTGAAGCTAAACACTTCAACATAAATTCTATATCGTGCAGACTATCTCTATCTCAGTCTGTGCACCTATGTAAGATCCTCTAATGTAGATGATGTGGTGTGTATCATGTTTGGGGCAATTTTGAGAATTAGAGCAGTTTTCAATTCGTGTCGAAAAGTAATTAGGTGATTGCCTTCGAATTTGATTGGCTAGTTATCCATCATTGCATTTACTTTTCTTCGTGATTGGTTGATGTAAATCCAGTCACGAATTACTTCAGTTCGTGATTGGTTCATTGCGTTTTTACTTGTTCGTGATTGGTTCATTGCGTTTTTACTTGCTCCTGTGATTGGCTCAGGTTTTGGTTTTACGATACTCAATCGAAAACCGCTCTATACAAGAAAACTGAAGCAAACCAACTATAATAATTTCTTGGAAATAATCCCAATTTCCTCAAAATGTGGTTGGAACAAGAGAACTTCCACAAACAGGGAATTCATAGTTCCACACCTGTCAATTAAAAACACTTCAGACCAATCAGAACACAGCAATGTTCCACACCTGTCAATTAAGAACACTTCAGACCAATCAGAACGCAGCTGTATCTACAGGGAAAATATTGCCGCCAACTTGACCCTCAAGCTCATCAGAAGGTGATGAAAACACAAATCAAGTTCTTCTCAAACATTTACGAAATTCATCGAAAGATAAGAAATCAACAAATCAGTCATGTTCCGAAGACTATTTCGCCATGTTTGTTTTGAATTTCTTCGGGTTATAGTTTATGGCTTGTGGGGCGTAAAGGTCCGTTTACACAGGCGATTTTTGATGCAATTTTTGTCGCGTCCCACTGCAATTTTTCTTGCATGAAGTTTCGAACATGCTTGAAACCAGTGCAATGGACAAAAATTGCATCAAAATCGCCGCTAGTTTACACGCGCGATTTGAAAGTACAACTTCGCTGGCGAGTAAAATTGCAGTGGAAATCGCGACAAAAATTGCACAAAAAATCGCCTGTGTAACCGGGCCTTAACAAAAGGGGAGGAGCTAATTTGGCAGGTGTGGAACTATGATTTTTTGACAGGATCTTATTCTACTTGGAAAATAATTTAACGAGTGACAAAACAAACAAACAAACATATAAGCGACGATTTATCTGCCCTGTCTTGAAACGAACGAGACATAAATTTTGTCTAAATACGGACAGTGGCGTCGGAGTTTCGATCGATACACATTAACGAGTGACAAAACATTTACAATATACTATTGACGTAACTTGGTAATGTTCAGATAGCATTAAAGTCTTACCAGTGGACCAACCGCTTCATTTAGATCCCTTGCAACTGGTCTTTTCACCCTGCAGCACATGAAAAATGAAATAATGTAACATAAAATAAAATAAATAGCCAACTTTCGATTACAACAACAAGTTTATTCATACAAGTAGATGCCTCCCGGTTAGCTCATTGGTTAAGCTATGGTCTATTGAGCGGGAGTTCGTGGGTTCAAACCCCGGCCGGACCAACGCTCAGGGTCTTAAAATAACTGAGTAGAGGGTGCTGCCTTTGTGAAACAACTGCAAATGAAGACATTCAGTCTTCTAGGATAAGGACGTAGGTCCACTGACGGAGTCAGGCCTAGAAGGGACCTTGAGTCCTATTGTTTCTACTCCTGTGATCAGGTTCTGGCATGATCAGGATCTGATCCGAATGTCTCAAATGAACAGAATAATGCTCAGTGATTTGTGCAATGAGAACAGAATATATTTAATGATCACGTGACCCGTAAGGCCCGTGTGCGCTTTCCTTTCTAAACCATTACAAATGATGGGGCCATACGTGGTTGACGTGAGCGAGCCGGAAAAAACTCGTCCGGCCCTGGTCACTGTTATGCTTGTTATTTTGGCATTTGAAATTGCATAATCATTATGATAAAACAAACTATATTGACCGAGTTATTTGGCTCTCGATCAATTTGTACCGACCTCGCTGTGCTGATGACGTGCGCCATTACTTATTATACAAAAACATGCTGGTAGATAATGACCATTTATAACAAATCTATGTTTTATATTCGAAACTTATAGCAGTGATTTTATCAAATATTTTGTTTCATTCACAAGGAGAACTATTGCCTATATATATAGCGTCTCGTGATATCAACAACAATTTTGACGCAAAACGTGGTAAATTTAATAAATTTACGATAGCTTCGGCTTATTTACCACATACTGAAAATGGTGAAGAGAACAGGACCAAGAAGACAAGGAAAATTATTGGGGAAAAGTGATTCTAGTGTGCGAGCTAGTATATAATCTACTATTATGTGGTACAAATATATGTCCTCTTATTTCTAATGGGAATCAGCGAATCAAAAAACGAAAAAGAGGACATAATTAGCACGATAAACTTAATTGTTAATTTGATGTGTGAAAGTATGACACAAATGTATGTAAGCTTGCAGAGTTGCACAGACCTAATGGTATTCACAATTGTAGATACCATTCTCTCCCTCATTAAATAATAATTATAATATTGTTTATTATCAGTTTACAAATGTTCAACCGACCTGCATATTAGACACGAGACAATCATGGTCAAAGAGAGAACCATAAACACTCCAACAAGGGCGTATATCCATGTGGGGTTGAAGTTGAAGTTTGGCTGTGGTTGATTTGCTACTTTTCCTAGAAAGGAAAATAGAGATTTTCACATTCATAAAAAGCCATATGTACAATACAGTCATGTAACTGTTTAATCTTAATTAATATGCTGAATACCTATTTTGTAATGTTAATTATTATAATTACCAGTAATTATTGCATAATTGTGAGTCGAGATTTTAACATTCCCACAATAGAAGCCATGATATTATTAATAAAATACATGAAACAAATTCATTTATAATTAATTATTGCATAACCACTATGCACGAACATACATGGACATCTACTACTATTTGCACTTCATTATGGCAGGGGCACCCAACAGTAAAACTTCAGAATATTCGTTTTTGTAACAGATTGCATGTGCTTAAACACATTTTAAAACACGTTTTTTAAGCTGGCAGACGAACAGCTATTCTGCAGTGCCAGCTAGCCAGCCTAAACTTCATGAAGAATTTCTAAATTTCCCAGCTGGAAAATTTAGGTGAACGCAGGTAGAAAATGAGTCAAGATCATGAAGGAATCACACACTATATGGAGAGGAATTGAAATACCGGCACCTTATACAGATAAATACGAAAAGCTTGAAATATTTCAAATTTAATGCCATTATAATTTGACTTGTATATATAGGCACGTTGTACCCTGCAGAATTCAATATTTAAAAAAAATTGAAAACAAAAAAGTGCAGAATTTGCCACTGCTAAGAAATGTCACATTGCAAAATTTGCCAGCTGAGTGGCCCAGAAGAACAGATATTTTGGAGAACAGTTTCTTGGCTGTTCCTGTTAATTAGCCCTGTAACAAAACACCAACATTGCACAATTAACTAACAACAACAACACCAATAATAACAACAACACTCACCTTTATGTTGTGATGGAATGGTGAGGTTATTACTGGGGGGACTGCAGCCAGCACTGGTACAAAACTCAGCCTGGACAGTGTACTGCTTGAACCTCATTAGTGGAGGAAGATAAACCGACTCTTTTGACAACCCAGTAAAGTTTGCCATGGTCACGCTGCTGTTAGTTGTGGAATTACCCTTCCAGTGTGTTAACTTGATATTCCGTACTACTCCATTCCATGTTTCCCGACGAGGAAACTTTGAAAGAAATTTTGGGCATGAATATGAATTTTAGAATAATTCATCCTTGCACATTTAAAGCCACTGCTTTCCTCCTTCCCCCAAAAAGTGTCATTTCAAAAAGAAAGCATTCAAAAGCAACAACAATGGCAAATATATATCAATTACCTTCAAAGTGACACTAACATTCCTTTCGTTGTCATTGATGAGGTGTTGCTCAAGTGATATAAATGCTACTGGCAGTCGAGGAGCTGCACAATAAAACATGTACATTAAAAGTTAATCAGGCCAAACAAAATTATAATAAATGTTGTGTTTCCGGTAACGAGTTCAAAAAAATTCAGGTAGGTAGGTCGGAAAATAATTGTATTTTGTGAATTGTTTTGAAAAAAAATGCAATATACATTGATTACCTTGTTGTCATGTTCATGTCATCGCGCTGAAGACACACTGTAGCAAGAAATTGTTGGTTAATATGTACTTGTCATTGTCTTATTAAAATAGGTTATATATTTTTGTGTTTACTTTATAAGTTTCAAGTCTTGAAAAATAGTAATAAAATGTTTGAGGTTGGCATGGAAAAAAGTCGATCTGTTACCGGATACACAACATTTGGCCTCAGAGGAAAAAAGATATTAGCAGGGTAATTTATAATTATTAGGATTTGAAATAAACTGACGCTGTTGAACACTATATATACTGTTGCCCATCTCAACCCAAGACTAATAATTGAAGACCTCGGTGGAAAAACGACCTAAGTACTATGTCTGGCCAGTGCCATGTAAGATTGAACGCAATTAGTTATATAGGCAAACTAAAATTTAAAAAAATGTCTTGTCTAGCATGGTAAGATATTTCTTGAAATGTAAAAAGAATGAAATATGGCTCAAAACCTTTCAAATCATCAAGCAATTTCTACAGCGAAAATATTTGTTTTGTTATTCTCTCGGGAGGTCGGAGGGGGGGGGGGGGGATAGATCTAGAAACAACATTGTCTCGCGCGCTCCTTCGCTGTACGTTTCGGCGGGAAATAGCTTACCGCTTAACAAATTGGATCTCCAACGGACGTTTGCTCAGCTCTCTGAAGTCGGACAGCAAGTTGGAGAGATGGCTGAAACACTGGAGATTCTTGTCAGAAAAACGGAGTAACTTTTCGAAAAAGCAACTCTGTGTAAGGTGCCGTTGGACATCATTAAGTCGCCGGCTTAACCCATGGTTGAACGAAGAACAGTTTTACTAAAAGGCGGTAACGCATCGTTATCGCTGAGATTAATTTACTCAACTAAAGTAGCACCTTCAGGCCAAGCAAACTGTTAATATTTTGGAGCTAAGGTCATATCGGTAACTTTCGTGGTCTGAGCTTTCCAAAGATAGTCGTGTTGGGCCTTATTTGTGCTTTGCCTAGGGACCTAAGATTCTTAAGAAGGAACCTTATAGCCTTCCCCTTGTCATGATATTGATTTGATATGTTAATGAGTAACCGGACCTTGTACATGTATGTAGTAACAACACGCCTGGATAATAAATCCTACTCATATCTAGAACAAATTGACACTGGTGTCAGAATTGCCCAAATGGAAGGTTTGAAGCTACCGAAAGCGCTCTTCCTCGAGAGGAACGTAGTCGATAACTGGCGGCGATGGATCCAACAATTTTGCCTGTATTTAAACTAGAAAACCCACTCTATTGTCAGTAGCGGGAGAGGATGTAGCCTGATTTTCAGACGGTACTAGGTCGTCCGCTCACTTCCTCCCCCTCCCCGTCTGATGGACTTCATAGACTTTCATGTTCCTGACGTCAAAATTTGAACCAATCAGAGCGAACTTTACACTTTTGGCAAAGTCTGGAATTTAAGGAATGTGCTCGCATGTTTTTCTAAATGGCGTTGGGGAAGGACTTGAGCAGTGTGTCGACCGAGGTTGTAAAATTTTCAGGATTTCGAAGCTATATTCAGAGCAGAAGAAAGCATTGGAATCGTTCATTCATCGAAACGAAGTGTTTGTGAATCTACGTACGGGCTTTGGTGAATCACTAATCTTCCTCCGCTTACAAATCTCATGCATTCAATCTGAAACATTCTCCTAGGTTTTTGGCTTTTAGGAGACCAAATCTTTCATAGAATATTATGATTTTTCTGCAGGCGTGAACACACATACTAAGTATGTTATGGAAAAAGTTTCATGGCACTTGGGTGAATATTTTTGTTTTCAGAATTATGAACACACTCCGTTAAGCTGCTCATGTACACCAATGGCATCTAAACTTTGCACAAGAAGTCCGGCTAAAACAATCTCTGATACCCAAAAAACTACAATAGGACAACTTTAGGGTCTCGTGTGACTAATCGGCATACATATCAAGCTTCAAAACGTTTTAAAAATAAAAGTAAAAGAGTAAAAGTTCTAAGATCACAGTCATAAACTTTACGGCATCACTCACAGGAATCGAGGTTGATATTTCTTGTATGCATTCTCATACACTGTCCTGCAAATACTGCACGCAAACTTCAGTTTAAAAAGTTCCTGCTCTCCAAAGAACCACAGCAGCTCAAATAGGATACCATTCTGAGAAATCGACAGAAGTTTGAAGCTGTAGAATGTTTTTTTTTCCAGTGCATGAAAGCTGATAGATACAACTATATTAGTAAAAGCCGCCACTGTACGACTGTTCAACACTTCACGCTTCAATTCTTACGCGTGTTCGTATTGGCTTATTGTAAAAACAAAGGTTGATGACATCAGGAACATGAAAGTCTATGAAGTCCATCAGACGGGGAGGGGGAGGAAGTGAGCGGAAGACCTCGTACCGTCTGAAAATCAGGCTTAAGAGAGGATGGAGTAGGAAGTGTATAACACTTTTTCCTAGCCAATGGGGAAAGGGATAAAATAGAACCTATGATAGAGAAGTTCCAGCAGTACTGTACTCCACGAAAGAACGTCACATTCGAGAGACATGTCCAATACGCGAAGTCAGGGGCCAGGAGAAAACATAGATAGTTACGTAACTCAGCTTCGAAAACTAGCTAACTCGTACGAGTTCGGAAACCTTGCGGGATAACCAGCGACGAGGTGAATGCGAGACTACTCCGAGAAGAAGATCTTACTTTAAACAAAGGCATATGTAGAACAGCAGAACTCGGCCGCAAAAGCCAACTAAAGAATATCCAAGATTAACAAGTAGCGGTAAGTGTGATATACACCAAGTCAAAAGCCCAATCAGACGGTAACCGAGGAAGAAAGCATGGTGAGAGTACTGGCGAGAATAGAAAGACGAAAGGTAAAGATGCAAGATACGCGGAGTGTTCAAAGTGCAGTGTGGTACGTGATTCGGAAATGCCTCGCATACGGACAAACATGTAGAAATTGCCAGAAGCGAAACCATTTTGCAAAGATGTGCCGCGTAGAGCTGAACGAAACCAGAGTACACGCAGTACAATAAGATTCAGACTTGGACAACGAAATTTTCATGGGACTCACACATTAACTGCTGTCATGTGAAAGAAAACGCGAAAGAATGCCGGGAATGTTGAACTGAAGATCAATGACAGAAAAGTCACTTTGAAGCAAGACACGGGAGCCCAGTGCAACGTGATGCCATTCCAGATGTATACACGACTAACGAAAGATGAAGTGACAAGGTCAAATACCAAATTAGTATCGTATTCTGGCTATAAAATGCAAACCATCGGAAAGAACACTTTCCTTGTCGCTCACAAAGGAAAATTCTATCCAGCCGAATTCCAAGTCATAGACCAGGAAGGAGTCACCCCAGTTCTTGGTGTATCAACGCATCTGGAAATGGAGTTAGTAAAGCGGATTTACGCGGTGAATTCCAACGATAGTAAACCGGTAGTGTGTGACAAGAGCAACTGCAATCAAGCGATGACAGCTCAGAGAGAAATCAGAAACCCCAAGGTGAAACTGGAGGAAAAATACAAGCCGAGAAGATCATAGAAGAATAGCCTCCTCCGCAGGCAACTCCTAATTATAATCGAAAAATCGAGAAAAGATGTGAAACCGGGCTTCCTGTGGTAAGAGAGGGCCGAGCATGGGTCCGTCGTACACGCGCCACGTAAAGTCCCATTCGCCATAAACGACCGGCTAAGCTGAACTGGACCGACTGGAAGACATTGAAGCCATTGTCAAGGTGACAGAACCAACAGAATGGGTAAATTATATAGTTGTCACGGAAACGAAAAAGTGCGAGTGTGCCTAATTGGCCCCAGAGATTTGAACAAGGCAATACAACGAGAGTGTAATATAAAGTGGTAAGCTGTAGTGCTAAGTGTGCACGCCCTACGAGGGAAAGTGAAAAAATCTCTGACCCAAGTGGGACTTGGATTTTTTCACTTTCCCTCGTAGGGCGTGCACACTTAGCACTACAGCTTACCACTTTATATTACATTCTTTACACTTACTAGTGCTACGCGGCAAACATGATTCAATATCATAACTACAAATACAACGAGAGTACTACCCTATGAATACGATATAAGAAGTCACAGCAGAGCTTAAAGGAGCTCATTCAACCAAGATGCATTGCGAGTCAGTGTTATTGTTTTCATACGGGAAACTACTTGAAATCGGACAGCTGCCAATCAGAAAATGTGATATCGGGCTGTTTTATAAATAGAGTTTACGAGATCGGCGAGGAGATCGGTTGCCTTTTAATATACTTGAAGAAATATAATAGAATGAGCGGAATTACTACGGTTCTCCGATCAAAATTCCTCGACGTGATGCTAGCAATCGATCTCATGCTCGATCTAGCGAACGAACTTGTCCAACTTCTGAACCAAGTGATCGTGTGGCAAGGAAATTAATCAATTCTACGATAGCGTTATACATTTAGAGTTCTTTCCTTTCTAGGCTTGTGCATGCAAGAACGTGTAGTCGAAAGAAAGGAGCTAGGTTGTCCCTGCCAAAATGCTGGTTTGAAATGTTGAAGTACTGTTTGCCACATTCTATTTGTGCTCAAAGTCCGTGCGTTCTCCATACCACATTTTGACTCGCCAATGCAATATGCAAATTTGAAATCAAATTTGAGGAATCGAATCAGTATAATGTTATTGTTTGTTAGCCTGAATTTCAGCCGGTTTGTGTCATTTTAAAAGCACGTTGACTTCCGTTAATCGTACATTGGATATGCTGGGTAAAAAAATATCGATCAATCAGTTTTCTGAGCGCCCAGCGGCACTTTATTGAACTTGAAGTTTATTCATCAGCAAAGAAACATTTACAAAATAGGTTTCCACTTTACAGCCGCTCATGCAGATATCAATACAACATTTCACTTTTACTTACTTTAATTGTCTCAGCGTTGTCCATGTACATTGAGCGAAAACCAAGACTATAAGACTAAGAGAGAAACTGCGAGATTTGTATTCTTTCATGTACCGCGCGTGTACCGCGTACTCGAGTCTTCAGTCAAAGCAATTTGCTTTAAATGTTGTATTAAATTTAAATTAAAGTGTCCGATAATGATAAGCAAAAGGCTCAGCTCTTCTGACCTTTAAATTTCTTGTCATTTAGGTCTGCGGGCCGATCAAGCCAATGTAGAAAGGCCCTGGTTTGGATAAACTGTAGGAATTACGATCAAACAGTCGGCTAACTGCAGACAGGCTCTAGTTATAATTCACTGACCAAAGGCGACTCCAGAATACGTTAAATACTTCCCCTGGCAGGTGAAAATTGGGAAATATAAGACTGAACACAAAATCTAATAAATAAGGAACATTTTCCCCTATAAATAATTGACTGGTATGCCCCTGTGAGACCGATGGAATAGGATTTGTTTCAAGAAGCTCTCCAGAGCCATTATCGGGGGCCCAGAAAATGGCGGATCGAGAAATTTGAGCTTGCAATGCATCTTGGTTGAATGAGCTCCTTTAACGGAGCAACAGTGTTTAGTACGCTTGATGCATCATTGGGATTCTGGCACGTTAAATTGGACGACAAGAGTTCAGTCGAAGTTGGAAGGTACCGGTTTCTGAGATAATACCTTTCGGTATAAACACAGCACCTGAAGTATTCCAGCGGAGAATAACTCGAGCTTTCGAGGATATTGATGGAGCGGACGCCATCGTGGATGATATTCTCATCTGGGGAAAAGACGAAGCAGAGCACAACAGCCGTCTAACGCAAGTGCTACAGATATAAACCTGAAATTAAATGCAGAGAAGTCCATGATACAGACCAACACGGTAACCTACATCGGACACATACTGAGCAGCGAAGGAGTCAAGCCAGACCTTTCAAAGATCAAGGGCATAAAAGACGTGAAATCGCCACAAGACAAGAAATTAAAGAATTACTGCGATTCATGGGCATGGTGAACAACCTGGCAAAGTTCATCCCCAGTTTGTCAGACATGACACAGCCACTGAGAGCTCTTAAAGAAAGAGACAGTATGGCAATGGACTGACACACACGAACAAGCCTTCAACAAAGTGAAAGTAAATCTGACCGATAAAAAAGTGCTGAAGTATTATGACGTGACAAAACCGCTTACTGTCTTGGTAGACTCGTCGTACGGACTCGGGCGTCCTGTTTCAAATGCACTACGTTCACTTAATAACTCAGAGAAGAACTACGTTCGAATAGAGAAAGAACTCCTCGCCATCGTCTTCGGTTGTAAAAAGTACCATCAGTATGTTTACTCAAAAACAGTGACAATCGAAACAGACCACAATCTCTGGAGTACCTCTTCAAGAAGCCATTAACAGTCGCACCCCCACGATTGCAGAGAATGATGTTGACTCTCCAGAAGTACGACCTTTATGTCAGGTACAAGCCCGGAAAGACGTTATTTATAGCCGACACTCTCAGCAGAGCTCCAGGAACACACACAGTAACAGACGATGAAGACTTGTATCAGGTCCACACTGTGCACAACCTACCAGTAACGCCACAGAAGTTAGAGCAGTTTCAGGCCGAGACCAGCGCTATAACACAGCACTACAGAAGCTGCAGCACAGTGTACAGAGGATGGCCAGAGGAGAGGTCATACGTAGATGCTGCCATCAGAGAATATTGGTCCATCAGAGACGAAATCAAC
This sequence comes from Actinernus sp. WN-2022, assembly GCA_030867875.1. Lineage (NCBI taxonomy): Eukaryota > Metazoa > Cnidaria > Anthozoa > Actiniaria > Actinernidae > Actinernus > Actinernus sp. WN-2022. Next base: position 103,445,714 of record JAOWCC010000577.1, on the reverse strand, counting down.
ACACAGGATGGAGTTCTCCTACGAGGAGAAAGACTGACTGTACCGGCAGCCTTGAGGAGTGAGATGCTACAGAAAATACACGAGAATCATCTCGGTATCGAAGACGACACACAAAAATTACAAGATGACCTTTTACCTTGATAAGTTAATCAAGTGGTCAGAATCTTGGCATATGAACTTCAACCCAACCAAGTGCTACAATCTCAGTATCCATCGCAAAATACAGCCGGTGCAGCATAATTACACAGTACGTGGGAAGAGTCTAACACCTGTCGATCACCACCTATACTTGTGTACAGCTTCAGTCTACCCTAAAATGGAACCACCACATAAATGAAAAGGTGACTAAAGCATACAAAACACTTGGCTTTCTCAGAAGAAATTTGAATTGCTGCCCAGAATCGGTGAAGAGTAGGGCATACTTTGCTTTAGTGAGACCCCATTTAGAGTTTGCTAGTGCCGCCTGGGACCCCCATTTGAAGAAAGACATCAATAACCTAGAAATGGTACAACAGCAGGCAGCTCGTTTTGTCAAACGTAGTTATGTCCGTGAGACGGGAACAGTGACCCGGATTCTGGACGAACTTGAATGGCCTTCTTTGCAATTGAGACGAAAAGAGGCACGCCTATCCCTAATGTACCAGGCAGTTCAAGGAACGATGGCAATAACGACACCAGCCTACGCGACCCCCATCAAACTACGCACCAGACAGTACCACCCTCTACGCATGACCCATGCAACTAAGTGCTTCAACTGATGTCTACAAGTTCAGCTATTGGCCTAGAACTATCAGACTGGAACTTGTTACCAGCAGATACCATAGAAAAAACGAACCTAAAATCCTTCAAAATAGTTATGAAAGGGAATCCTTGAAGCTGTGAATATGTGATTTTATCTCATTAGTGTAAACATTTGTTTTATTATTTCAATTTTTTTTCTTTTTAAATGTCTCTTTTTTTTTATACTTCTATCGCATGAACAGTTTTAATACGGTATGATTTTTTAAAATTCAAATTTAAATTTTTATCTCTGAGTGTTACCCACAAGGTGTTGCGGAGTATACATATATAGATATAGGCAAGCGCAGAGCTCGCAACGTGCTATACTGGACTGGCATGAATGATTACATCGCACAGATGGTCGCAAGGTGTGAAACCTGCCAGACATTCAGACGGTCACAATACAAAGAGCCCATGAAACGACACGAAATACCGGAGAGACCATGGCAAAAAGTAGGCATCGATTTGTTTGAACTCGACTTAGTGAGAAGGAAAACTCGAAGCTTCCAAGTACAACAACAATCCGAAAGTACCTACATGTAAAACCGCACTTTGCAAGGCATGGCATACCAGAGGAAGTCATAACTGACAATGGTCCCCAGTTTAGTAGTGCAGAGTTTAATAAGTTTGCCAAGGAATACGAGTTCCGCCACACCACATCCTCACCGAGGTATCCACAATCAAATTGACTTGCTGAGCGGACCGTACAGACGGCTAAGAGCATCTTAAAGAAAGCTTTGTGGGATAAAAGTGATCCCAACCTGGCGCTTCTAGACCTACGCAATACACCAATAGAAGGCATTGGAATGTCCCCTGCTCAAATGCTGATGGGGCGTCTGACAAGAACACTACTACCCACAAGTCCAAAGCTCTTAAAGCCACTCTACAGCACCAATACTATCACGCCAAGCTTAGAATAAAGACAGCACAAGCAGAAACATTACTATGACCGGAACACTAAGCCCTTAGAGCCACTGAAAGAAGGAGGCAAAGTTGGTCTGCAGAACGAAGCCAAAGGAATTTGGATTCTAGCGATAGTTAAGAACGAGGCCAATCAGCCAAGATCATATATGGTGGAAGCTAATGGACGATAATACAGGAGAAATAGAAGAGACCTTACGAAAGTGCAACCACGAAATAACATGGAAGCCAACGCTAAACCACTCATCACCAGCAAGCACAACCCCTCATCAGGAAACAGGCCAACCACCACTTACTACATCAGGTCAAGCTGTAGAACTGCCTATCCGATACAAGGATTACACGACTTGAGATTGGAATCCAAAGGAGACTTGTTTCGTTGTTAGTACTCTAGTCCATTAGAATGGATTAGAGACAGTTATGAATTATACAAACTTGATATATTATAAACAAAGGAACATTTATCATCAGACTTGATAGCTACTTAGTACAGTATATTTTTCATTCACAGGAAGGGAGATGTCATGATATTGATTTGATATGTTAATGTTTAACTGGAACCTGTATGTAGTAACAACATGCCTGAAAGGTAAGAATCAACCGATATATTTTCCACCTAGCGTGTACTCGACGTACTCATATCTATAGAACATTACACTTCTGTCGAAAATTTTGTTGTGTACCCAGTCAATTCTTTTCGGTCCATGTCGAGTCTGAAGGTAATCCAAAGGGAATCAGGTTATATCCGTGTTATTTACGGGGATAGCTCACATCTGAAAATCAGTTGGCCGTGCAATAACTCTGCTTTCCAATGAAAATAACTGGTGTAAAAACCTAAGTACTTAAACAACGTTTCTTTGTGAAATGCACTATAGCGTGAAGCGAATATTTGATGAGTGAAATGGCTAATGCTTTCAAATTCGAAAAATCAATATGGCATTATACAGATTATATGTACAGTAATGAATATTATATGGCATGCATAAAGGTACACTGTGTATACACCTTAATTTCAACAAAGGTTATTCCAGAAAATAGCAAATGACAAGCGACATTCCCACACCGAAATGGATTGTGGTCGTAGCTGAAACTCTGGTGAATTCATTTGTTTTGGGGACGAATATCTATAACCATTAATGGTCTCCTGCGAATCGATTTTCCTAATCACACTGTAGTTTATCCCTTTTACACAGCTGGACAGTTATAACCCCATTTCGGTCTGGTTATGTCACTTGTCATTTGACCAAGACAACTTTTTTTGAAACTGAGGTATACCTTCTTCAAGTGTTCGTGCAGTAACTGGCCCTGTTAGTTCTCCCCATCCTCCTTCACAGTTGAGAGAACACTGAATGTATACCTTGTACTCAGTATATGGTAGAAGTGTTGGAGAAAATGTGAAGGAATAATAGTCATCTATATAATGTTTTTCAGTCTGAAAAAAATCAAATATCATTACATTATAAAATGAATTAGCACACCAACAAGTACGTACATTATGTACCAATTAATTATTTTAATTAATATGAATTATCACACCTGCATTTTGCGCCAATTAATTATTTTACATAATATGAATTAGTACACCTGCATTTGTGTAGGCAATTAACTATTTTACATAATATGAATTATCACACCTGCATTATGTAGCCAATTAATTATTTAACATATCAAATATTACATCTACATTATGTACCAATTAATTATTTAACATATGAATTATTACACCTATATTATGTACCAATTAATTATTTAACATAATATGAGTTCTTACACCTATATTATTTACCAATTAATTATTTAACATAATAGGAATTATTACACCTATATTATGTACCAATTAATTATTTAACATAATATTAATTATTACACATACATTACATATGTACCAATTAATTATTTTAAATAATATGAATTAATATGCCTACATTATGTACCAATTAATTATTTAATACAATATGAATTATACACCTACATTATGTACCAATTAATTAACATACAAGTTATTACAGTGTAATAACTCATAATACACCTACATTATGTACCAATTAATTATTTTACATAATTTGAATTATTACACCTACATTATGTACCTATTAATTATTTAACATAATATGAATTAATACACCTACATTATGTACCAATTAATTATTTAACATAATATAATGTGAATACCTGCATATAGGCCACACCCCCAAACTCAGATGATATTTTTTTGGGAAAATGGTTAGAAGGTTCATAAATGCTTGTACTCGAAGCAACACTTCTTCAGAAGAGATTGTTGTCATTCCAAGTCGCATCAACTGCTATGAATCGCAACTTTGAATATATATGCAATGTCAGCCGCAGGTCGGTCGAGAGTTGGCGGACATATTGACTGATGTATCGACCAAGGTATTGGTGGACACACCGCTGACTATCGGGTGTGGGTTGGTCGACTCAGTCAGCAATGTGTAAAATCATGCACTCTACAAGCTTTTTTGAAGTTCATTAAAAAAAATGAATAATAATTAGGAAATTCTTGGTTTTCAGCTTTCACATGATATCAAAATCTATCATGACCTAGTAATTAGCATTTAGCATTTAGCTTCGGCTGATAACAGATTACACCTTGGTCTTGATAGATGTGATATCATGCTCAGCCTCTGAGCCTCAGCCAATAATTGCTTAATAGTACATTCATTTGATTACTGTACCCTATTTCTGACATCTAATTCAGAGGCATAATGAATTTTGTAGCAAAGAGAGGCTGATTTTCCTCCCATATCTGACACTCTTTCCCAGGAAAGTTTCAAAATCCTCTTGTTAATGGGTTGAAGTGTTACATCTCGGAGTTTAATGCATTTCACTAGAAAAAGTCAGATTGAAGAAAGTTAGACAATTCATTACTACCTGCAGGGGTTTAATTAATTTTGAAAGTTGGCATAAAAGGCATTAAAATAATGTTCCTTTATACATAATTATTGATGGAAGTATTAAGCTCAATGAAGAATCTATTAATCAATACAAAGATTATAGTAGCCAACAGCTGCTACCTATTTAAAGTACTGACTGATTGAGTCATTACTAGCATAACACAGCAACTTTAGCTCTGATATTCCCCTGGTTTGGGCAGCCTGCAAGCAGACTCTATCTCGAAACCTGTATTCTGATTGCATGCACTCATAATTATACTGTAGCTCTATTGTTTTTGTACTGCACGTTCTAAAGGTTAGGGTGTTTTGTATTGTTGGGTAAGCCAGTATCAGAGCTTCACCTACATTTTTGTACGATGTCGCAGATCTAGGGTTGACATGGATGCAGCACCACCTACATTGTATACATATAGCAGATCTAGGGTTGACATGCATGCAGCACCACCTATACATATAGCAGTCACCTAGGGTAGCCAGCTCCATGCATGCAGCACCACCTATAAATATAGCAGATCTAGGGTAGCCAGCTCCATGCATGCAGCACCACCTATACATACATGTATAGCAGATCTAGGGTAGCCAGCTCCTTGCATGCAGCACCACCTATACATACAGCAGATCTAGGGTAGCCAGCTCCATGCATGCAGCACCATTAACCTATACATATAGCAGATCTAGGGTAGCCACGCAGCTCCATGCATGCAGCACCACCTATACATATAGCAGATCTAGGGTAGCCATGCAGCTCCATGCATGCAGCACCACCTACATATAGCAGATCTAGGGTAGCTAGCCAGCTCCATGCATGCACCTACATGTACATATCAGGCCCTTTTAGGGGGTACTTTACAATGCATGTCCCCCTGTCTCAGTTTCAAAACGACATTATTGTATATATAGTCGTTGCAGTCTTGGAAGGTGAGCATGTCGCTGTGGGAATTTCGCCTATTGTTTTCTTATTTCTCTCCGTCACTCTCACAATTTCAGACATTCGTTGTTACTTAATGTCCTTCATGTTGCTGTTTCAACGCTTAGTGTCGCTTTATTAATAGTCAGAATTTATGTTGAAAGGGTCTCACATGTAGCAGATAGCCAACTCCACCAACATGTAGCAGATCGTAAGCCGGTTAGCTAGCTACATCTCAGTTTAAAAAAAATGAACTAGGGGAATTTTTTTTTTAACTAGGGAATTTTTGTGTACTTGTTTAGTGAATTATATCATGGCAAAAACAAATTGCTAAATCCCAATTTTAAGTCACTTTTTGTACTTGACCTTCATGTTTTTCAGTTGTTGTTCTGAAATGATTGATCAATTCACGAATTAAACTCTGTCACAGTTAAGCTAAGATATGTTACTTAATTGTTTATTTCAATGTTTTTCAGTTCCAGGCTGCACTTTTTTGCCTCATGCATGCAACAATTGGTTTCTTTTCTTTCAAAATTTGTTTAATACAAAGATAGAGTCATGAGCACTTTTGGAAAATCCTGAGCCGGCAAGATGAAAAAAAATCATGCCTGCTGATCATGAGCAACCAATCAAATTGCAGCATTCAAATTAACATTGCCATCACTAAAATGATCCTTCAACTATATGATAAGGTCACATGGATTGACCTTTTAGCTTATCAATCAATGAAACATAATTTGGTGGTAGAACATGGATGCCAGAAACAGAAAGACCGAGCCAAAATAAGTAAATGGCACAAGTTTTAGGTTCATATATCCTCAAAAGTGAAGGAATGGCAATTTGTTTTGAAAACTCAAAATAATTAACAGAGTTTAATTTAATGAGGCTATAGCTTAAGCAAGCCAACTGCTAGCCTGATGCAGCCTCATAAACTCTGTTTTAAAAAATGCCATTCGATCCTGACACTTAATGTAAAGATTAATGAACCTAAAACTTGTGCTGTTTACTAAATAAAATTTGATTTGGCTTGCTCTTTCCATTTCTGGCATTCGTTTTGTTAAAGCACCACATTAACGAGCTAAAAAGGTCATGTGACCATGTCCTGCGAATTAAAAGGCCTATATACATGTATATACCGTATTCATCTACTCACTTTCCAATGACAATTGGCAGTGTGAAATATTAGCACCATGTATTTTCCCACCAACATTAGCTTTGATAAAGTAGTTGAAGGATGTTTCAGTTGGGAAGTCTAAGTTTATGGCATTTCCCATATCACAATTCTGATATCCATTTTTGGGACGTCTATTTGAGGTGCACCCCAAATGAAACTTTGTCTTGTTGCGGCATGGATCAGGATACTTGCAGTAGTAAACTTCATAAGACACATTACGACTCTCTATAGCTTTCCAGTTTACGATGATATTTCTTGTACCAGTGGCTTTACAACAGATAGTGTCTGTATCACAGGTATCTATTATAATAATAAACAGTCAATCATGAAAACATTGTCCAAAACCATCAAATATACATGTTAACCACTAACATTTCCATAATAATATATGGGATATCTTCAAAAAATATTTTTTTGAATAGGCTTCACCAACGAAAAATACATTCCAATATATATATAGTGACTGCATGCATAACAGGAAATATATAGAGGATATTACATGGCCGCGCGGAGATACAGATTTTATCTTCGAGTGTGGATGAAATATCTTACGAGTGAGCGCAGCGAACGAGTAAGATACTCATCAACACAAGAAGATAAAATCCGTATCTCCAAGCGGCCATGTAATGTTCTGTTTAATATATAATTATTGATGAAATACTACTTTCAATCTCTTACTAAAAAGGCTAGAAATCTTTGAAATCGAGGCATTTTTTCAAAAGTGATATCTTCACGTGTGAAGATATCATTTATATCTTCACGTGTGAAGATATCACTTATTAGAAAGAAATATACACTGGTATTTCATCGAAAATTATATATTAAAAATATATAAAATATTCCGGTATATTTGATATTTAATTAAGCCTTAATATATGCCAATATATACTAGGTATATACCATTCATGTATTTCTTATTGCACGATATCAGGCCTGAAATACATGTCTCTTGGGTCAGGCTTATTGACAAATCTTTTTTGAAGATATCCCATAATGTTAAAAATATATATCTTTTAATGGCATGTATATTTGAGGACAATGCATTTTCTAAAATACAAATACTTACAAAAAATAACAAAGTAAATTAAACTGAACACGTGCCAATACCTGAATACACTGTATGCTAGTATGTTTGGGGTAATAAAAACAATAAAGTGTCAATGAACTCAATTCAAGTCCTTCAAAACATTTAAAGCAGCCAAACTCACACTGGAGTACAGAGTGCCATCAATCAAAATCAATCAATCAATAACCTTTATTTTAACACGATAATTATTAAAGCTTACAGCTTGTGGGGTCGTGTATAACTAAATATATATACAATGATTATAAGATTATAATAATATAAAAACATCTAAAGGACGATTAAACAACTACTGTCTAAATTTATTTACAATAATTAAAAGAGATAATGCTTTAAAGTTAAAATATGAATTATGTATATAAATATTCCCCTAGTCTAAATTTAGTAGTCTGCACTGAATTAGTGGAGAAGTTAAAATCTTTAAAAGTATCCATCTTTACTACTTTGTTTGATAGTGCCTTGGTGCTTGAAGTAACAATGCTAGTGTTCTTTGATATTAATGCGTTCCACAATGTTGAGCCTCTATAGGCAATGGAGTGTACATCAAGTGAAGCAAGTGAAGCTCTAGATGATCTTAAGTGGTCGAACTTAAAATTGTTATGTAGAAGGCAATTACAGCGATGCTTTTTATGTATAATACAATGAACTATAACATTACTATGGACAATATAAGAACCATAAAGTCAAATACTATTTGGGGACTATATATTGAGATCTCAAAATAGTTGTTTAATTATATAAAATGACTGGAATACCTAATGCCTCTTGAATTTAAGAATACTTCCCTCTGTAAAGAGTTTTAAAAAGGCTATATTAATTAATAAATTAACACTACATAATTAACACTACATTCAGGCAGAGATCGAGTTAATCTAAATAATTATAACAACACTTTGATATGCCAAGGAACTGGAATATCGACACAGTACAAGATAGGGAAAATTTAAAGTACTGAGTTCACTGCTGTGTTCCCTAATCAATAAATCTACACTGAATTTCTAACGGACCTGAAACAAGGCTGATCAAAGCCAAGACCTGGCAGCTAACAGGAATGGTACGTGCTCAATGCCATAACCATGCATTATTGTATATAAAACACACATGTATACACATAGCCACATAAGCATTGCATCAATGATTTAATGTTACACAAGGATAATTACAGTTTTATACCCAGATGCATCGATCCCCTTGTATATTAATTCATGATCAAGACATCAAAATTTTCACATTTATAGTTAAAAACAAGCATTAATTTTTGATCAGGATTATATACAAGTTTACACAGTCCTTTCTCTTTCAAAAAATATGTCGAACGCACTTTGATAATCTATGATTACTTCTAGTATTAAAAATATTTCATTCCTTAATCTTACCTCAGTTGTACATTTATTCTTTCTCTTGTGTACACGGGTCTCTGTTAGAGATTTTGTCAACAGACACGCATGCATGTGTGTACACTTGACTCGTTTACATTTTGTGATATACATATTATTATAAAGTTACAAGCTAGCCTATAGCTTAATTTTCGACTGAAGTTCAGTTCAAGCGACTCGCTAATTCGTTATAAAACATCTATTGAATTCCTACGGAAAAATATGTGCGAATATCTATTAAAGGGGGCAAGAGTTGCTTCAGCTTTCTGCATGTGAGCGATCTATACATACTAAATTACTGAACCGAGACTCGAGAGTGATTAAATCTGTCGCGTGAATATTAAACAGGTCAAAGTTGGGCTCTTTCTTCATCGGGAAAAACAAAACAAAACTACAACTAGTTTCGAGATGATAAGTTTCGCTTTCAAAGCTTATAAGGGAAATGAAATGTTTTGCTCGGTAAATCATGATCAATCTGACAATGTCAATGGCGAAGTTTTTGTTGTATCTATCATGGAGTATGTGGTTGGAACAAATGTACACTCATCTGAATTGTGGACAAAAACGAGTCAAATTCAAGTCACTTATTTTCACAAAAAACCTACCTTCAGTCGATGAAGCCTCGATGATGAATAGGTAACAAATAATCCATACAACGGCACCTACATGTAGTTTATCCATTTTGTCTCTGCACTGACTGAGAAGCGAATTTATAATCTTGCAAATATTAACCAATCAGCGCAAAGATAATAACCAACGCATCTCCCCATTGAATTAACAGCTTGTTCTTAGTCAAATCCTAATTAACCCGAACCACAACCCTGATCACCTGTCGTTTACCCGTGAATTCTTCCGATGAACAAGAAGTGAAGGTAATTGAGAGAATTTTTTGGAGCGCTAACTCGTATATAACCTAGGCCCTGGCCCTTTGCGTGTACTGCAGTGTATAAACGCATACATCATGACTACTACGCCGTTCGGAATGTGAATGTCATTAGAATTAAGATTATCATTATTTCAAGCGTATTTCTATTTAAGGCAAGCTGTTAATTCAACGGGGAGAATGTGTTGCAATAACAGGCCCTCAGTGTTATTTCAACGAAAGGAAGTGACAGAGCAGGTTTCAATTTACTGTAGTAAAACCAACATATAAGAGTTGCCTGCGGGGGAGGCTAATTCGCACACAGCATTTTAATTAGCCATGTTTCTATTTACAATGATCTACGATGATTATAGATCATATAACATGGCGCGTCGCCACAACAAGTATTGAAAATGTTAATCGCCTCGGATTCCTTTGTTTGTTCACGCACATTTAATCTCTAAATTCCCCGGCTCATTACAAATGCAAGGGAAATTTAGAAATATGCATTGTATTCAAAATTTAGAAATTTCCCTGCAAGAACAATGCATATTTCTAATTTTCCCTTGCATCGTAATGATGGAAAACTAGAAGACATAGAATGCAATGCAGGCTGGACATGAGGGTGAAAAGCATCAACTCTTGCTCCCCTCTGGCACGACTAGCCCTACGCTCCCGGGTGAAACTGACCTGGCTTCGTCATTACCTTCAATGTAATCCATGTGGGATCACGTATTTCAATCTGCACATTTCTTCTCTTATTTCTCAAACCCGCTTCTTCCATGTGGGATACTTAAAACCATATACGCATGACCTTTAAATATTTAGTCAAGCACATAATTACAATGTGTTTTACTGCTATTATTCTCAAAAACAACACACTTGTCCCCAGGGGAAGTCAAGGTCATTCAATCGAGCATTAAAACGTTTTCGAAAGCAACTCAACTGCGACGTCTTTAGTTTAGGCAGAGAAAACTAAACTTCTCTGAGATTTGTTCCGTTCCTCGGCGATCAGAGTATTACAAAGTTATACCAGGACAATTCGGGAAATTAGTAATTAAATTTCCCCTCAAGCGCCGGGAGAAACTCTCCCTCGGCTTGCGGGGAAATTTAATCACTAATTTCCCGTATTGTCATGGTATTACTTATAGTAATAACTGAAACATGATAAATACGTCTATGATAACACCAGTCTCCGACAATATTTTGAAAGTTCTAATAATTGCACGAGCCTTTAATTTGAGAACTTTCAAAATAGGACTCCGTGCCTATAAATCAATTATAGCACGAGCAGTTCATGCGATTTTTTGTTTATAATATACTGAGCAAACATTTGCTGAGAGCATGAAAAATAGAACATTTTAATATCTTTTTCTACTTCAGGCCGGGTGTTCGGTTGGCTTGCTGGTAGTAAACCATGGACGAAAATCCTGCTGGTTGTATATGTAAACCCAAAATCAAACTTGCATTGCCAACACAAAATTTAATTAAACAACACAAAAACAAAAATAGAACAAAAAACGAGCTTTAATTTATTAATTTCGAAACCTTTGCCAAAGGAACGCATTTCGGTGTTCTTGCAAGAGTTTTCAGACTAGAGAAAGTTTTTTTTGTGTATTTTGTGACTATAAGGCTAAAACACGATGTCTTTGTTCATACCTTTTAATTGTTCTAAGCCGCCAGGAAACAATTAAGCAACTGAACAATGAACAAGACTGACAAGACGACAAATAAAGGGATAACAAGTTATTAATTTTAAGTAGTTTGTTCCTACTCGTGGCAGCAGTTGCTGGTAAAAAGATAGTTACTCGATCCCAGTGTGATTGTTTGAGGGTGTAGATGGAACTGACAACCAGACAACTAAAAAAACTCCTTAACTCATGACAACTGACAAATACCGTGGATTTACTCATTTTGCAGTTGACAAATCAGTGGTATTCTTGGTTGTTAATGAAATTTTAACCCACACTAATAACAGTTTTTCAGTAATTTTTACATCTCATACTTGCAAATAAGCTTATTCATGTATGACTTCTTCCACGATAAACTACCTTTAGCTTTTAAAGACTATTTTAAACCAGTTTCTAAGGTTCACCACCATAACACTAGGTATGCTGCCTTCTTCCATCAATATCTCCAAATTATGCAAGTTTTCTTTAAGAATTTATGGAAAAGTATTGCACTTGAAGACAAGTTCCAACAATCTCGAGCACAGTTCAAAAGACGAATTAAATGTTTTCGACTAGCAACTTATGAATATTATAAATTTGGTGTTAATCATTTTGTCATGTTTATAACTTGCCACACCTTGTACCTTGTAATTAGTATTTTTAAGACTCTTTTGCCATGTAGAAAATGTTTAATTTTGAGCCTTGTTTCCGTAACATACGATATACATACCACAATTTATTCGTAATTCGCCCTTTCACCTGTACATGTGCGTCTATTATTTGTACCATAACAATTTTTTTATTATTAACAACCCTGTTTATTACATTTTCTTTGATAACTGAAGAGTTGGCTTACCAACATTTTAGTTACTTCAACTCCCCTGCACTTCAAATTTATTAATTGTCTTCACAAATCTGTATATCAGAACTGATTATTTATATATGTTTTTGTATGTGCGAACATCTTGTTTTGATTTGAACCATCCCACATGTGCGCGAGGCTCGTCAGTTCATATCAAACGCTGAAATGATGACGTTATCCAGCCCGGACTGCGAAGACCTCACACCATGACACGGCCTATTCTGTTTAATTGGATCAACACACGACCCCACAAGATGTTAGCTTTAAACAGTATCGTGTTAAAACAAGGGTCTTATTATTCATTGATGTCCTAAGGCTGGCTACGTACCTACGGGCTTCGGCTGGCTACGCACTTACGGACCTATACAGGCTACGCACCAACGGGCCTATACTGACAACGCACCAGTACGGACCTAGGCTGGCTACGCGCACCTATACGGGCCTAGGGTGAACAGACATGTACAAATCTTCGGCTTAGATATTTAACGCCCGATACAACTGTTACGAGAAACTTTGAATTCGAAGGTGCACTGTACTGTTAACTTCCCACAGGCAGGTCGGGGGGAAAGGGTGCGAAGGATTCTTTTGGACAGTAGTCAGCATACTTAAAAGAAGCAGGAAGCAGTAAATATTAAACATACACAAATTAACGATCCCATCTTTAATTCTGCGCGACTCTTTCGTTACCAATAATTTCATGTTTTATGGTGTGATATTTAGTGTAACAATTTGAATTTAACCCTTCGATTCAACACAAACACTGTTATATATAGACCCTATTCCAAAATAGCGATGTTTAAATAGTAGAGAGAGCAGTAAATAACAGTTGAATGATACAATTTTAAAGAGTATGCCGAGATTAGGGGTGATATCATAAAATGGTACTAGCTAGGTTATCGAGATTTCAATATATAGTGTTTTGTATGGGTTTGAGCCAGTTATGCACCTATCAATTGAAACTCCGACCCCGATATGTGGGGCATTTGATGGCAATTGACGAGTTTTGTGGTCCCAGAGGGTCGGGGATTTTACTCGCTTTGCTTCAGGATGGCGAACGAAACCTTAAACTCTTCATTCCGAAGACGGCCTCGGGACTTTTACAAATTCTCCTTTGGAGACATTTAATCACTAATTTCCCTCTTGTCATGGTATTACCAAGGCTGGGAAGAAAATAATTCTAGTCTGGAGGTGGACATTTGGTCCCATTTGATTGAGAAAGTGCCCAGGGGGTGGGGTTTTCTTACATCCCCAACTACCCCCTTGATAAGTGCATTAGGCCTAACTAGCCTCGTTTTCGTGTTTTCTCTGTATTTAGATGTCAATAAAGACCAGACTCTCAAACTACTCCGTATTACTTACTATGGCGTGTTTTAATACAGGCAGCATTCACTTCACCTAACATCCTTCGTGTTTTGGTGTTATGCAAATTAAGCAGCCATATTGGAATAGGGTCTATAGGCGGATGTGTTTAGGCCTGGTTTGCAATAGCGATGGAAGCGGAAGCATAAAGATACTTATAAGCGGAAGCATGAGGAGCCTTATATGAGGAAGCATAAGGAACCTTATAAGCGGAAGCATAAGGAGCGTTATAAGAGGAAGCATAAGGAGCCTTATAAGCGGAAGCATAAGGACCATATAAGCGGAAGCATAAGGAGCGTTATAAGAGGAAGCATAAGGAGCCTTATAAGCGGAAGCATAAGGAGCCTTATAATCGGAAGCATAAGGAGCCTTATAAGCGGAAGCATAAGGAGCCTTATAATCGGAAGCATAAGGAGCCTTATAATCGGAAGCATAAGGAGCCTTATAAGCGGAAGCATAAGGAGCCTTATAAGCGGAAGCATAAGGAGCCTTATAAGCGGAAGCATAAGGAGCCTTATAATCGGAAGCATAAGGAGCCTTATAAGCGGAAGCATAAGGAGCCTTATAATCGGAAGCATAAGGAGCCTTATAATCGGAAGCATAAGGAGCCTTATAAGAGGAAGCATAAGGAGCCTTATAAGCGGAAGCATAAGGAGCCTTATAAGAGGAAGCATAAGGAGCCATATAAGCGGAAGCATAAGGAGCCTTATAAGCGGAAGCATAAGGAGCCTTATAACCTTAGGTTATTTATAGAACGGTTTCCCGCTATTGTTGAGTTGCAATTATTCCTAAGGGAATCAAACCACAAAAGCATAGCAGCCATGTTGTTTGGTATAACAAAAGTAGCTAATGAGGCATCTTTTTTTCCGCCACGGTGTAACCCAACTAAAAATAGCCCAACTTGTAAAAACGCTGTGACAACTTTTTAGGACATATGGACGCTCCTGGTTATGGGCTCCTGGAGCCTTATAAGCGGAAGCTCAACGGAAGCATTAGCAGAAGGAATGGAAGGTTTCCTCCTTCTTACGTCTCCGCTTCCACTTCCGTCGCTTCCGTTCCAATGAAAACTAGTCAAACGTTATCCTGGTTGCAGAAGTTAGTTTTTCCCACCGAAACACCGAGTGGCGACTGAACAGTGAAGCCGCGAGAGTCGAGCGTTGCTCAGTCGCCACTCGGTGTCGGCGGGAAAAAATTATCTCTGGAACCAGGGTAGTCAAACGTAAGTAGAAGTAGAATAATTTACCCAATCAGAATGCTCATTCTCAGGCCCTTAGTAATGTAAATATAGCATGCAAGCGAAGTTTTCGTTTCTGATCGAGGCTTATGTTTCCGTCATGTTGATTTTCACTAGAACATAAGTTTCTTATGCTTACACTTCCGTTTCTGCTTCCATCGCTAGTGACAACCAGGCTTAATTAGAATTAATGAACTCAATTGCACTCACCGAAAGAATAACCACCACAATGTTAACCTTGTTCCAGTTTTAGTTGATTAACAACATTGTATTTTTCATTAAAAAAATCAACACTGCCCATATATGTAACAAACTAACTAAGTTATTATGTACATTAAATCATCATAATTTCTTTACAATTCAATTCTCTTGGCGTAGTTTGACACCTATAAATTAACAATAATCCATTCTCAAACTCATGAATAATTCATGAGCTTGTTAGTCAATCAGAGGACTGCATTTGGTCACATGCATGTATCTGGATACCCAATGAAACACTAGATGAATATCACTAGTGATTTGGATATCCAAATCACTAGTGATGTTCATCTGTGTTCTCATTGGGTATAAGATTCATGCATGCGTTGGACCTAATTAAGCTACAAGGATTACAGCATAAATATGGAGAAGTGACAAAATAACAATCACAACCCTTGTAGTCTATAATTGCATGCAATAAAATTCCAGGCAAACAATACTTTCTAATGATTTATGAATGCAGGTATTGGTCATATCTCGGTGTTTGGATACCCTGGTAAAACACTAGCTCTCGTTTTTTATATATTACTTCCAAAGTCATTTGATGCCATAACGTAACATTCCTCACTCACAGGTGTACCACACGGTAAGGTACTAGGACCTCTTCTTCCGTATTATGTAGGACGATCTCTACCATATTGGTTGATGCCATACAAGGCAGAGAAAATGCGCTATTTAGTGTTCTTTCAGATGCTGAAGTGAAATCGTGTGCATCAGGGTTGAGTGTTCCTCCCGTTCTCTGAGATGAGAAAGAACTGGTCTCTGTGTTGTGAACTGACTGATGCTGAACTGACCTTGGACTTAGTGCGTACGAGTACTCATTGTCATTTGCCTCCTCGTGCTGTAAGTCCTCTCGATCTGTATCATATAAAGGCTGCAAATAGAAGTGCATATATACATTTATTATATGGACGACAGTGTTTTAACAGGAACTAAACCATTCATAGAATCCATACTTCACTCGCTGGAGTGAAATATGGAAAATACGTCACGCTTGCCGCCTTTTGAACTACAAATATGGCGACAGGTTTGTGAAATTCAGAGGAAGATCTAAACAGCTCAAAGTGCAAGTCAAAAAAATAAAAAAATAAAAATTATAAAATAAGTCCTAAAACTATCTAAGAATTTTATGAACAGCAATGAAGAGACAAAAAAACCCAAATAAATTCTCCCAGAAAAGCTTCGAAAGATCACAACGAAGTTTGTACTGGCAGTAAGTAAAACGCGGTTTCATTGTATGATGATATGGCATCCACTCTTTGAGTTATCAAGCTATAAAAACTTGAGGATAAATTATTCATCTCTGTGTGGCCAATTATAATATAAAAACAACCTATTTGTGGCATTGAAATATGCCCTGGTATTTCGTCCACGCATATTATCTGTTCCGAGAAGAGAACAGTTCCTGAGAGCGAAGTTCAAGGGAAACTGTGAGCTTCGAGGATCAGATAATGTCCAAGGACAAATATCAGGGCATATTTCGATGCCACAATGTAGGTTTTGTTGTTATCATCCTTCAAATATTTTCTTAGGCGCGCGCTTTTAGCGCGTTATACGCTCACAGGGGGTGTAGGGGGTGTATTCGCTTATATTTGTTGTATCGGGTCACGTGCGCATTCCACCAATCATACGCAAGACAAAATATTTGATGGGTTATAACCTCTAAGAAAACTGAAGCAAAGCAGGTAATATCCAGAAGTTAGAAGAGACTGAGGTTCAACGAAGCTTTGAGTAACAGCTATGCTTAATCAGCCGAATTGGCTCAACCTACTAATCTCGGACCCAGATCTCTCTGAAAAATGCGGGAGAGAAGTGGTAAAACCCGATTCTATTCGCTCCGTGATTGGTTAACGATCAAGTAGCGAAATTACAACAAGCATTGATTTCTGATCCACTGATCTTTTATCTGGAGACCTTAAGTAGTCGAAAATTTCCGGAAGCAGCTGGTAAACTAGAGACTTTCCGTATCCTGTGGGCAAAATAGCAATACCATCTCGAGAGTTGATGACTATTTCTCGCAAAGCCCTCTTGCTGTTTCGCCTTCAGTCCGCTGAACTCAAGTGCACAGCTTATGACTTATAACTGTATAAGATTGTTCTCGAAGCCATGCCGATATTTTACACGCAAAGTTTCTTAATAAACCGATCGCGCGCAAAGAAAGTATCACAAAGTTCTTGGCTTCGCTGTGACGCAACTGCGCATGCTCTAGAATCGGGTTTTACCAGATCTCTCCTTCCCTTCCTCATTCTTTTAGAGAGATCTGGGTACGAGATTACCAGCCTATGGCAGCGTAGGACTGAGATTAGACTCGTAATGATGTATAAAACTGTACACGGTCTAATTGACATCCACAAGGGACGTTTTCTCTGCCTAGCCTTGAAACGAACGAGACCGAAATTTTGTCTAAATTCGCACAGTGGCGTCGGAGTTTCGATCGAGACACCTTAACGAGTGACAAAACATTTACAAACATACAGGTAAAATACTACAAACGTGACTGTGTAATGTTCAGATTGCAATGAAGTCTTACCAGTGGGCCAACAGCTTCATTTAGATCCCTTGCAACTGGTCTTGTCATCCTGCAACACATGAAAAATGAAATAACGGCCTGTTCGCACTACATAATAAAAAAAAATATTTCAAAAAGTGCGAAAAAGTTTAAGTCCGAAAAGCTTTTTTGGCAAACCAAAATGTTGTAGAGCGCTACCAAAATAATACAAAAGACGTCGAAGAGCAGTTTTTGAGGCCTCCAATTTCTTGTCAGATGCGACAACCACTGATTATTCAATGCCAGCAGCAGACATGAAATTGATCTCAGCAAACAATGAAGTCTTTGGGTTTCTATTTCAATTTGATTGACGTCTGTGGTTATACAAATAAGTTGTTCGTCTCAAGTGCAAACGCGATTACCAAAATAACAAATTCGTAGTTACAAAATTAGTAATACTAGCAAAACCAAATTTTTCGGCCGAGTGCCAACAAATATTGACCATGCGTGTTAGACGCTAGCTACGTCGAAGCGTGTTTGGTAGTGCCATGCAACTTGCTTGCTTTATAATTTCGGATTTGGCCGTGCCATTTCCATTTTGCACTACCAGATCCTCTTTGGAGAGATCCACATCGCTAAGCACTTTGCTCACATCTCCAGCTCCCACACGTGTTAGCGTGGTGGTTGGGGTTTAAAGCAGCTTTTAGCTAGCCCTTTGAATAACCAGATTCCGATGCCTATGATCTTTAGTGAGGCTGATGGTCTTGGGGCCTATGCCATGCCACTCCACGGGTAATAAGATGTGAGCATGCGTGTTAGACGCTAGCTACGTCATAGCGTGTGTTGGGTATAATGCCATGCAACTTGCTTTTTTTAATAAAAGAATAGCGAACTTTCTATTGAAAAGAAATATAAGTATAACTGTTTCGTGGTTTTCTACCTATTAACCACGAGGAATGTAAGGACTGGAGAGCGTCTTTTTAGCCGTTTTAGTGTGGACGGAAGGCCTAAACGAAAAAAAAAAGATGCGTTTTCGAATTTATCCGGATTAGTGTGGACCCCGTTAGTGGGGAGAAGCGTTGCGGAAACTACACAGTAATTATAGTTTATCAATGACGCGCGGATCTTGCCCCTCAGTATCGTATCAGTGGCTGCAAAAAAATTCTCCAGTGGGGAGGGGAGGAGCGCATTGTGGTAGGCCAACGCAAGGGATTGTGGTAGGCCAACGCAAGGGATTGTGGTCGAAACAGCGAATTAACGCAATGAACCGTTGCGAGATTTTGTCCAAACTATTAATTGCTGCTCCGGAGACTATTATGGTACCAGTATTACCTGAATTAAGAAGGCAGCTTAAATGTTGGAGAATACAAACAACCCGCAAGCATATAACCTACACAGTAATTATAGTTTATCAATGACGCGCTGGGTTAGGGTTTAGGGTTTAGGAATTTCACAAATGTTCAACCGACCTGCATATTAGACACGAGAAAATCATGGCTAAAGAGAGAGCCATAAGCACTCCAACAAGGGCGTATATCCATGTAGGGTTGAAGTTTGGCTGTGGTTGATTTGCTACTCTTCCTAGAAAGGAAAATAATTTTGTAACTTTTGGTATTAAAGACTGAGTTTTGTGCCGAGCTAAAATGGAATTTAGCAAAGATTTCACGATATTTGTGTTGCTTTAAATAAGTTAAATTGGAGTGTTAATCCAAAGCAAAAAATTAAAACAAAGAAACTTCTCTCGTCATGGCTAGACCTGAATATGTAACACACACTTAAGGCGGCTCAATGGCTGACTAAATTTACAAAGAAAAGCAAAAAACTAAGCAGTTCTTAGTCAATAATTTGTTATTTGTGTTGTTTGTGACTAATAAAATAATTCGAGTGTTAATCCAAAGCGAATTAGAATTGGAATTTCAAATAATCTGCAGGGATAGTTTTTTTTTTCTTCAAATATTACGCGACAATTAGAAAAATCCCCTCTTAAAATGATAGAAGATTAGTCTTCAATGATATTTAGCTTCAACACAATTTGCAGTTTGAAAGCAAACTTTATTTTGTTGTTGTTGTTAGTAATTAATTTTGGCGAGTGAGAGATTTTCGCATTCATACAAAGCCCTTGCTTTATATACATGTACAGTCATGTAACTGTTTTATGCTGAATACCTATTTTGTAATGTTAATTAGTACAGTTAACAGTAATTTAATTACTGTATTTGACCGCATATAAGTCGCAGGGTATTTTTGATTTCATTTTATATAATAATAAGGATGGTTTATTTAAATATTCTCTCACTGATGTGAAATACAATATGTTTACTGTGTTTACAAGTGATACGAAAGCTAGAAAGGATAAAATAATACGATAAACATATCGTGGGACTGGGTTACAGTATCAGATATATACAGTAAAATATAATAATAGGGAAATTAGTAAAATATTTATCATAATCAAACTGAATAGTATAAATATATACGTAAAAACTGTCCTAATAATATGATAAGACTATATATAAAATTACAAATAGAGGCAGGGGGAAAACTTTATATCTATGAGTGCGGCACTTGGGACAAGTAAAACTAGTATTGTTATGCACTATATGGGTGGCAATGTGCACGTAAGGGAGGCAGGTGATGGCGCGAGCGCGGTTGTTCAATGTTCTGAAGTATTTTAGGACAGGCTTGTGTCTTCTTTCGTCCAGCCGGACTAAGACTGTTAATTTTCCATCTAAAGTCTGGGTGCGGCTTATAAGCGGGTTTTGCCATTATTGTTTCGAGTACCAAAACCCACCAATGAATCATGAATCAAGCTGGACGGGTGTTTTATATCAACTATATTGATGACAACCACTGATCAAGAAAGGCTATTTAGAGCTGCCAACAAACTTATTGTGAAGAAGAATGAACTATCTTTTCCTGACTATCATGACAAAACGGCTCAAGCCAATGAAATCGGCGGATTCTTCGTCCGTAAGATCACTAGAATTCGTTCAGACATTGACGCTACTGACGTGGATCCGAGTGTGCGCAATGCAGTACCCAACGACCCAGAAGTGGATGATGATCGGACATTAAGCGCTTTTCACCCTCTTAC
Organism: Actinernus sp. WN-2022; assembly: GCA_030867875.1. NCBI lineage: Eukaryota > Metazoa > Cnidaria > Anthozoa > Actiniaria > Actinernidae > Actinernus > Actinernus sp. WN-2022. The sequence continues at coordinate 103,424,733 of JAOWCC010000577.1, read as the reverse complement.
TGAGAGTGACGCCTGTGCTCTCATCCAGAAGTCAGCCAAGAAGTCTTGCCCGCTGGATCCGATGTCTACATCACTTGTCGTTAGTTGTCAGGATGTGCATGTTATCACATGTATAGTCAATTCGTCAAACTCCCACATTTTTTTTATTACAGTACATTGTAATTATTTCTAATGTATAGGCCCTTAATGTAAATTGACTGATGTTTTTACCGTGTTTAAATAAAGCAATCTATCTGTCTGTTCTCTGGCCACTTTCGTGATGAATGGAAGGAAGCTCTCGTTAACTCTCTTCAAAGAAGGCTGGCCGAGATATTAGTGTTTAAAAATCCACGACCTGTGATCGTGAGTAATCTACAGTTCGTTTCGAAATTGACAGAACGCGCCCTATTTGACCAAACGTATTTTGTCCTGTATCCCCTGCTCCAATCTGCATATCGGAAATGTCATCTACATTTATTACTGGACAACGCTTACACATAGAGTCATAGTACCGAGACTTCGCTCCTAAAGGTGCAGAATGATATTTTAATGAACATGAACCACCAGCAAGGAACACTGTTAGTGCTTCTAGATTTCAGCGTGGCCTTCGATACGGTGGACCACAAATCCTGCTTCATCGTCTAAAGTCGAGTCTTGGAATTACAGGAAATGCGTTGAAATGGTTTTCATCGTACCTTTCTAACAAATCACAACGCGTCTTTTTAGGGGGCTGCCTCTCTTGTATAGCTTTAAGCTACTCGTGTTTAGGGCCCCTGCTATTCACCATCTACCGGCTAGCAAGCTATTCGGGGTAATAAAGGGTCATCTCCGTGAAGCACATGCGTATGCAGATGACACGCAACTCTATTTGTCTTTCAAGCCTGACACCACATCAAGTCAGTCTGAGGCAATTCAAGCAATGGAACTGTGCGTAAAGCAATCAGAGCGTGGATGATAACCAACAAGTTGAAGCGAAATGATGACAAAACCGAATTCATGATAATTGGTACGCAACAACAGCTTAGCAAGGAGAACATCGATATGTTATCAGTCGCTAAGGACAGCGTCGCTCCTGTCGTGTTGCAATAATCCTTGGTACTTGGTTTGACACCAACCTGAGTCTATACAGTGACATGTAAAGCTGTTTTTTATCATTCGTATAACAATAGACGTATATTGAGAAAGTTTAAGAACGAGTCTGCCTAGACTTGTGCATGCCTTCATAATGGGCCGTATCGATTAATTACTGTAATAGTCGATCTTCTCTACGGTTTACCGATCACTCATAGCAATAAACTGCAATGCGTACAATATGCAGCTGCTAGGCTAATTTGCTCCACTCCGTGCTTTAGTCACATAACACCCATCTTATATGCTTCACATTTGCTGCATGCTAGACTTAGAATCGATTTTAATAAATTGGATTGGAATTAATTACCAAGCGCAATCAGAGGAGAGGCCAATTTTGTGCGTTTTAAGGGTGCGTTTTACAATTGTTTTGGGCCGTTGCTAAGTAGAATTTAAAACGCCATAAAACTCCAACAATTTGAGTAAAATAATTAATAAATGACTCAGGTACTCCTGGGAGACGGACCTTTATATTTTGAAGACGTCATCATATTACGTCATTATGACGTCATCTAGGCAGACAAATTCAATCATTTCATGATTTCTTTGGGATAGTGCTTTCATATTTACATATATCATTGGTCTGGGCTAGGCACAAAAGGTGTAGCATGCGTTTTACGATATACCTAAAATTGATTGTTTTAGAAATTTCTTTCCGTGAATTTTAACAGTTAGATGGTCATAACTTCCGTACTTTAATTTGTTTCGCTAAACCCATGCTTGGCTCTGTGCAATGCGACTTCAGGACAATTTTTATGTGAAAAAGGATTGACTTTTCTTCGTTTCACGAACTCAGTTTCATTTTATGTGAAACCGGAAGTATAACATTGTTAACCAGGGCCCACGGGGCGCGGCCACGTTTGGGTGGTTACAAAGCAATTTTCTTGACATACATGGAAAATTACAAAGAATTATTGTGTACCGATGGAATTTGCGAGGGCAAAGCTAAAGGCATTGGACAAGAAAATGAAATCAGTGAAATTGAAACAGAGCTGCATTATCAGACATCTAATTCCACTGAGTGGTTTATTCACGCAAAAAGTCGATTTGTGACCATCTGCACCATAATCAGTCACACGTCTAACCGGTCTGTCGAGCGGGAGGTCGCAGGTTGAAACCCCTGCCGGACCAACACTCAGGATCTTAAAATAACTGAGTAGAAGGTGCTGCCTTTACATAATACTTCACGTCTTCTCGGATAAGGACGTATAAAAATCGTAGGACTAGTGTCCCGAATTAGCTGCAATTGACACTTTAATATTAAAGTCACTTACTTTGCTTTAATACTTTACGTCGCGTCGAGGAGAACCAACCCGATTCAACTTACGGTAAGCTACATCAAAATCTGATTCAGTTTTCTATCCTGTAGTAATCAAACCACTGCTGAATATGTTAATTCCAGAAGAATGTCTTGCTATAATGTGTAATATCATCGCTGTGTCTATGCCCGCATACAATACAATACAATACAATAACTTTTATTTAAACACGATAAAAGATTAAAGCGTTGCCGCTTGTGGGGTCGTGTATAATACTAAAATAAACTAGTTAACTATATTCAAATTTTACATTAAGTTATTAATCATCTATTTTAAAACTAATAATTCAGTAATATTTATAATAATCGTTCTTGTGAGGGGCAGTTTGCGGTGATTCAGTAGGTTAGGGTTAGGGTTAGGTTAGGGTTAGGGTTAGTTAGCTGCCTTATTATGAATTCATCGTCTGCGGGACCTTGGTTCCATCGTTTTTTAGGTCGTGCCTTCAAAAGTGACAGGGTATTCTAAAGTCGCTCCTCTCCATTGATCAAAAATAAATAATAATAAAAAATCGGCAAGTAGCTAGCTAGGCCTTAGGTTTTGTTCGCCCTAAAGGAATGGTTCGGACCCAATTGCAATAGATCAGAGGTAATTGGCTAACGCTGTTGCCACCCAATTCAGATCATGTGATGTAAACAGATGCTACTCTGGGGAATTATTCCTTTTTCATTCTAATCATAATGCAGTCATGCCTATCTGAATAAAATTAATTTTCAAAGAGTCAATTCTCCAGAGTAATGTGTGTTTACATCGGGTGGGAACAGCCAACAGCGTTAGCCGATTACCTCTATCATATTAGGAACTTGTCATCGTTTGTTTCCGTATTTATGTTTGACTACCGCACAATTTTTTTTCACAGACATTTTCGGCCTTAGAAATAGTTGACGAATTGTTTAAGCAAGCAACCGTGAACGGCAATCACGTTCTACGTTGTATCGGTCTTTGCTTCTTTATAGTTAGAAATCGTGTCCAGGGTATACGTATCAGAACACTCTGGTATCAGAATCAGTATGAAAACGTTTTGGTCATTATTCACCAATTAGTTCCAGTCAAGTCCCTAGTATCGTGACGAGCCGTCGTAAAAATGGAGTTGATTTCTCTCGTAGGCACTGCATTTTTCTTTGCTAATTTCTTGTGAAAGTGGCTCAAAACCAAACTATTCGAAGACTTCTCTCACGTCTAGCTGCTCACTTGAACAGACAGTTGTAAGTACATTCTGGCTCCCCTCGTTATCAACAAGTTCTTTCCGAGCACTTTCCAAACTTTCTTTGTCGAAATCCGAAAGAAAATTAGTTTGCACTTGACACCCAAATTCCCTGGCATCGGAATTTTCCCTCGTCCAGCGACCCTCCGCAGCTAGAATGGCTTTCTCGGTTTTATCGCCCTTTTTCGGCATTTATATAAAGTAAACTTGAAGCATGGAAAGTAAAACAACCCGGTGTACCAGCGATTTCGCCCCCCCCGTGAATTCGCCCCCGGGGGGCGAAATCGCTAGTGAATTCGCCCCCCCCCCCCCCCCCCCCCCCCCCCCCCCCCTTACTCGCCCCCCTCTAGCGATTTCGCCCCCCCCCCTCCAACCTTTTAAAAGGTTATGAATACATGTTTTCCTTCTTATTATTACTGTAATGCATTGGACGTGGAGAATAGTACAGGCAAAAAGCTATCAGTAATGTGCATGTAATTCAATTTTAATTTAAAATTCACGCTTCACTTTTCTTCGACAAAATTCGTTATAGTCCATGAGCCAGACCCCGAAAATTTGGCTTTTGGTATCATCCCGGGGGAATAAACTTCTTAGTGTTTTTTGAGAAGCCATATCATTGTAGAGTTGGAAAATGCCTGATAGCAACCGATCGGTGGTCGCTTCTGAGAACTGCGAACGTTTTAATTGACCCCCTGTAGACCCCTGGTATTTAATGCTCTATTTCAGTGAGTAACGAAATATTCATACTATAGATACAGAACATGGTTTTCAGGACAACTAATAACAATCGAAATATATTTCTCGAGTATTTATTTGGTCACGTGACAAATCACATGACTCGGACACTTCATTAGATGTGTTTTTGTGTGTTTGTATTTGTGTGTCTTTAAGTTTACAATGCAACAAATAATAAAAGAATTGAAGTCTGCATCATATTATATATATATATATATATATAGGATTGTATAAAGTTTGTAAGATAGGAGGCAGGCTATATATATATATTATTTTTGTTTTCTGCTGTTTAGTGTAATCTTAACACATGGTCCTAATCAAATGTGGGATCCCTGTGTTTCTTGATGCAGTGGGAGCGCGCGTGTGTATCTCCCGCCAAAATTTCAGCAGCCATGTTTGTTGTTGAAGTGGAAGTCTTCGAGTGAAAGAGCCTTTCATACACTGTATCTTGGAAAACGCTGTCATAAAAACCTGGAATTCTATTTATTTGGTACTCATGAAGAGTCTTATCATGTCTGGCGATTACCTAGAGGTAAGATGCAAATTTGGGGGGATGATGGTTAATTTAAATTTGCTGTAAAGAGGTTCGATATGACTACAGCCAGGACAACAAAACCTTCAGCATAATCCAAGCTATCCGAAGTGAATTAGCCATTTTATTAGCCTAGCTGTCTACAATTATTCATTCAAATTAAATGTACCAGCTGATTGATAACATTGCTTTTGTTCCCGCTGAATTACAGTATTTAGATATTAGTTAAATGATCTAAAATAGAAAGTTGTTATATGTTCATTGAGCAAGAGATCAACGCTGTTTTTACATATAATGCTTTCATGACATTATGTGTGTTGATCATTAATTTGTAGATACAATGGATGAGTACATTCGAGAGCACTGCAACATTCACTCTTCATCTTGTGATGACAATGAAAAGTTAGTTTTGCTGAAGGACATCAACTCATGGCAGACTTTACTCCAAGCGGCGACAATTCGCAATCATAGACCAATTTTAAATATTGAAGAAACATTGCAAGAAAATGAAATCCCAAATATCTTCTACCACCGAAAATGTAGAATGCTGTTCACAATGAAAAGAAATCTAGAGAAAATCAAAGAAAGAGTGCAAGAGAATGCTGACGAGCACGGTGATGATGATGAGAGACGTGAAAAAAGACTTTGTAGGAGACCGTCATCCATTAACGAATATACAAGCCTGTGTGTATTTTTTGTGGCAAAGATAAGTTCCAGAAGAATCCAAAATCAAGGGAAAAGCTGATAAAAACCGTTCAACTTAGGGCTGATCAAACCCTACGCCAATGTGCGACATCAAAACAGGATGCCCAGATTCTGGCCATTACCAGCCGGGATATTGTTGTGGCAGAAGCACATTATCATGCGTCGTGCTATAGGAGCTATACTAGAAGTAAAAAGGAACCTGGTGGTGACGATGACGGAGAAGAGAGTGATGAGAATGAAGTTTTGTATGAAATAGCTGAGAAAGCAGCCAACGAAGAGGTTTTTGATCATATTAGGAATGTAATTATTCCAAATAAGATCATTGTACCGGTCACCTCTCTGACGGAGAGATTGGACACATCTATGTCTAGACAAGGGCAAGCCTTAAAAACCTCTGCAAATAAAAACATCCGCAGGAGGCTCGAGTCAGAGTTCATGGAAGCAATTCATATATTTTCCAATCATTCTGGAAAGCTTCTCTTAGGTCCAGACTGCATATCAGTCCAAGATGTAGTTCTTGAGAATCAGAATCTGTCAAGAGAGCTGAACGTCTGGAAAACCAATCTGACTGATGCTAATAAGATAATAGATCAGGCCTCTTCTCAAATTAGAGAAGCAATAAAGACAGAGAAGAAAGCAACCACTTGGCCATGCCATCCAGCTGACATCAGCAGTAACGTGCACATGCCAATGCAACTACATCGGTTTCTCGTTGGAGTTATGACTGGAAATTCTGAAAATGAGAAGCCATCGGAGAGGGTGATTACCCTTGTAGAATCTTTTGGCCAAGATTTGATATACGCTGTTACATGTGGCCAACATAAGTCAGCCAAGCATGTGCTGCTTCCTTACGTAGTAAAAACTCTCACTGGAAACACTGAGATCATCAAGACACTCAACAGGTTCGGCCATGGCAAGTCATATAGTCAGATGGAAGAAAACGATACAGCTTTGTGCTTGCAGAAATGAGAGAGTAAATACTTCCATCCTCCATCAAACCGAATGCCTTCACAAATCTTGCTTGGGACAACATCGATAGACTGGAAGAAACACTTTCTGGACAAGGTACTTCCCATCGTGTTAATGGAATAGCAATTCAGCCAAGAGTGTTTGGACCCGATCCACTGCCTGTCGAGCTTCCACGGATTGACAAATCGAAGAAGAGATCACTGAACTTCGAGAATCAGGTGGAGTTGGATGTCTATGTTGCTGGAGCTCGTGTGGGTCCCCATCCTCTTATTACAAAGGAAGACCATGTAGGTGACGCAAATGACGCAGCGAAGCATGCAAGTAACAAAAACATGCTGTGGATCCTGACTAGACAAGTAGATTCAGGCAATCAACAAATACCCAGCTGGACAGGATTTAACATCAAGACGAGAGACCAAGTGCCTGTTTCACAAGATGTCATTCATTACCTCCCTACGATAAATGCCCCTGCCACAGATTTGACAACTGTGTTTGAAATCTTAAATCAGTCCGAGGAGATAAGAAAGCAACTGTGCTTAAACACCATCATCGTTGTTATGGATCAGGCATTGTTCGCTAAAGCATGCGAGATTACTTGGAAGCAAGATTGCTTTTCCAACATTATCCTGAGAATGGGAACATTTCATACCATCTGTAACATGTTGTCAACCCTTGGTAAGCGGTTTGGTGATGGCGGCTTGAAGGACATCCTCATATAATCACAGATAGTGGCGGAGGGGTCCATTAATGGGGTCGTTGATGGTAAGCAGTATAATCGAGCTGTAAGGGCACACAAGTATGTGTATGAAGCTCTGATGCGACTGGCGTGGGGAAAATTTATGAAGTGGCTGGAGAACAGTGATCCCGAGCTCCTCATCGCCGTCAAGCTTTTACTGGAAAAGATCAGTGCTATGGCAAGTGATCTGAAGCAGGAAGCGTTTGACGATCTTCTGCAAAGTCCCCTACTGACAGAGGTAATGACCATGTGGAGAGAGTTCCTGGAGAAGCTACACCACAGTAATGGAGAATTATCAGCATTCTGGATGACATATGTAGATGTTGTGGAGGGCATAGTCCTTGGCCTTTTGCGTGCATCTCGAGAAGGCAACTGGTATCTGCATCTCCATGCCATTCGAATGATGATTCCATGGTGTTTTGCTTATGACAAGGTCAACTACGCAAGGTACCTTACGTCATACTATGCGCAGATGACTAATCTTCCCGAGACAAATCCAGATGTACATGAGGCGTTCATGAAAGGGCATTTTTCCGTGCAGCTGTCCAAGAACAATCCATTTGGAAGGATACCTGTGGATCAGACTACTGAAGTCACGGTGAATAAGGACACCCAGACCCCTGGAGGAACTGCACGTTTTAGCCTCAAGCCTGCAACCGTACAGCGGTACTACATCACAGCGGAGTACATGAGTACATTTCTGGGGCAACTGAGAGATATGGTACAAGGAGAAGTAAAATCCCAACACACAGATCTCCAGCGATCTCGCATCAAGAAAGATGAGCAAGCCGTTTTTGCAGTGGTTGAGCTGATCCAAGGCTGGAACAATCCCTTCACTGAGAACCAGGATCTTGTCAGCATTGCTACAGCAAAGGCGCCTCCAAAGGACGAAATCTCAATAAAGAACTTTGAGAGATCTCTGCGAGGCGAAGAAACTGGCCATCAGCTACGCAGCATCACAAGCACTCAGATCGTCAGACAATGGCGAAATTTTCTGACAAGAGTAAGCAATAAAACAAGTCTCATCAGTTTCATTGTCAGTGAGTGGAGGACGGAAAGATGCAGGGAGAAGCTAGACGACAAAGAGCTGTTTGCCACGATTGAAGATGTCTGTTTCCGAATTACTTCACAAGGCAGTGAAGAGGTACATGTCTTGAAGTGCAAGCAAGAAGAGGCGGATGGTCGCTTACTTCTACACGAATCCCACGCCGCAGACGAGGGGTATGGCTCAGTCATGATCTGCGCAGAAGACACAGATGTCTGCATTATGTCTATTGGATTTGCAGACGAAATTGAAGCATCACTGTTCATCAAATGCGGAACCAGAAACCGCACAAAGCTCGTGGATGTCAATAAAGTTGCTAATGCTGTTGGCCAGGATGTCTGCAAGGCTGTGGTAGGGATGCATGCATATACTGGATGCGATTCAGTTAGCGCCTTCGCTGGAAGAGGAAAAGCGCAAGCGCTTAAGCTTCTAATAAGCGACAGAGAGAGCCGTGATACTTTCACCACATTGGGACAGGAGTGGGACCTCTCACGGGACTTGATGAAGAAGCTAGAAGCCTTGACATGCCACCTCTATGTTCTCAAATCAACTACCACGGCAGTCAATGATCTAAGGTATCAGCTATTCTGTGCCAAGAAGGGAGAAATTGAAAGCCACCAACTCCCGCCGTGTAGGGATTGCTTAGTTAAGCATTGTCAGAGAGCCAACTATCAGGCTGCAATATGGAGGCGATGTCTACGTCAGGACCCACAGGTGCCAAGCCCTGTTGGCAGAGGTTGGAAAGTTGAGAGAGAAGAAGGCACAGATCAGCTAGTAGTTGACTGGATGGACGGCAAGCCAGCTCCAGAAGCCATCCTGAACCTATTGTCTTGCAACTGTGCAAGAAAGTGTTCATCTTCGAAATGCGTTTGTGTGGCTAATGGGCTGAGGTGCACAGATATGTGCAGGCTGCCGAACTGTGAAAACCAGCCATCGGCTGAAGAAGAGGAGGACAGCAGCGTGGAGGATGAGGACGATCTGGACAGTGATGAGGAATATTAGGCCACTTTGTAGTTTTCCTTCAACCAAAGTGTAAAATGCGAAGTGTTTTACAGTAGTGGATATTTAATCTGGTAAGTATCTTTAGGTTGATTGATGTTCAATTTTTCCCGCCAAAAATCCCTTTTTAAATATTTTTGGTGATTACGTGATAGATCAAATGACTTTCCAAGCATGTTACATTAGCTTGATACTAGTCTCTAGAATAAGATATAAGACAATGGGGAGCTTTTCTGGGAGTTCTCGTCTCAATTTTCAGGTTCTTTCTCATCAATTTCGCTCCAGCCTCGTTTCCATGCCGTGCCATTCTTTAAAGGTCGCTCCTGTCCACAAGCTACCATCGATCGATTGCTATCACGCATTTTCTGACTATTGGCCACATAACCTTCCTGAAAAACACCAGGAAGTTTATTCCCCCCTGATGATACCGACCAACCCTACTGGCTCATGGACTATTACGGTAAACGGAACGTTACGGTAAACGAAACGCTACGATAAACGAAACGCTACGGTAAACGCTGCAATTTTCATTCGCGCGAGCAGTGCAACAAGAAACTCGACAAGGGATTCTGCAATCCACCTACAATCTTCGTCAATCTTCGAATGATAAGTTGCTTTTATTGAGGAATTTAAAAAAGTAAACTGGGTTGACCAACTTCCTGTTGACAACAGTATTGATGATCTTTATGAGTCATTTTACTCAAAAGTATCAGTAATTGTAGATAAGCATATTCCATTAAAGCAACAATCTCGCAGAGCCTCTAAACTCTGTTCAAAACCTTGGATAACTCCTGCCTTATTGGTATCAATAAAAAAGAAAAATAATTATTACAAAAAGTACATAGCTTCTAAACAAACCTATTACTTTACAAAATTTAAAATATATAGAAATCACCTAAAATCCTTAATTGCTCTTAGCAAGAAAACATATTATAATAATTATTTCAGTAAACATTCCAAGGATATCAAAAATATCTGGAAAGGTATAAAACAAATTGTCTCAACCAGGTCAAAAACGTTGCACTTTCCATCTAAAATTATACTCCAGAATCAAAAAGAATTAACCGACCCTTTAGCTATAGCTAATTCTTTTAATGATTATTTTGCTAATGTAGGAATCAATCTTGCTAATGTTATTCCACAAACAAATAGATCACCACTTGATTATATTGAAAGTTCCATATCTAACAGTTTTTTTCTGTCTCCCTGTACTTCTGATGAAATTCAAAGTGAAATTCAAAATCTCTCTAAATCTAAAGCTACTGCGGTCCTTTCAGTATACCTGTCTCAATTGTTAAAACTTTAAAGTCAGTAATATCAAAACCATTAGAAATAATTTACAATGTCTCTTTATCATCAGGTATGGTCCCTGCAAAATTTAAAGTTGCACGTGTAATTCCAGTTTATAAAGCAGGCTCTAAAACGCTAAGATCAAACTATCGGCCTATATCATTACTTCCTATATTTAATATAATTATGGAAAAACTGGTATACAAACGTCTACTTGCTTTTCTTGATAAATACCATTTGTTATGTGATTCTCAGTTTGGTTTTCGTCCTAAACACTCAACAATTCAATCATGCCATTTTACTAATACTTGATAAAATAAACAATGCAATCGAAAACAACTTTTATTCTTGTGGAATTTTTCTAGATTTTAGTAAAGCCTTTGATACTGTCGATCACCAAATTCTTCTTAAAAAACTTGAATGTTATGGAATTAGAGGACTTCCAAATGCTTGGTTCTCATCATATTTATCAAATAGAAAACAATTTGTATCAGTTGGTAATTCTATTTCAGGGTACAAAGCAATTAGTTGTGGGGTCCCTCAAGGATCAGTTCTCGGTCCAATATTATTTCTTATATACATCAATGATTTCATAAATTGTTCTAAATCTGGTGATTTCCACTTGTTTGCAGATGATTCAAACATATTTTTTTCCAATAAAGATCTTAATTCTCTAAAATATACAGCCAATGACACTCTTAATAAAGTGAGCGAGTGGCTTAATACAAATAGATTATCTCTGAACATAGATAAATCAAATTTTGTGATATTCCATCCTGTACAAAAGAAAGCTTTTCCCATTGAGTTGTCTATTAATCAAAAATGCCTAAAACAAAAACCGAGTGTTATAGATACTTAGGTGTGCTAATAGATTCTAATCTATCCTGGAAATATCAAACTCAGGAAATACTAAAAAAAGTCTCTAGAGGTATAGGAATCCTCTCCAAGATAAGACACTATGTGAATTTGAGTGTCCTGATCAAACTTTATTATTCGATAGTATATCCCTTCCTTACATATGGTCTACTTGCATGGGGAAACACTTACCCAACATCACTACAAATCACTATCTATTATTCAAAAGAAATCCATTCGTATTATTACATTTTCAAAGTTTGATGCACATACAAGCCCCCTTTTCAAGAAATTAAACATTTTAAAGCTAGCAGATCTGATATTCTTGCTTTCAGTTACGTTTATGTTTGATTATCATAATAATAATATCCCAACTTCTTTCTCGGAATTCTTCACTCTAGTCAATAGAATCCATGAGCATAATACTAGATTAGCTTCAAAATCAACATATTTTATACCAACTGTTCGAACAAACTATGGTAAATTCAGTTTAAGATATAAAGGTGCTGTAATCTGGAACTCACTTTCCGAAGAAAATAGGACAATTCAGTCAAGGAAATTCTTCAAATCTAGACTCCAAAAACAGCTCATAGAGAATTACTAATTTCATTATATTTATTTTCCCTTATATCCATCTTCTCTTCTAAATCTTGTATTTGCATCTCCCCATCTCCCTCCCCAAGATACCCGTGTGTAGTTTCATCGTCATTTAGTGCTTAGTATTATTGATGTCAAGTGTGATAATATACAATTGTGTCGTATGTTATATATATATTTCTTCATGTTTCCTTTCTTTTTTTTGTTTTTTTGTTTTGTTTTTCGTTATCTAGTTCGACCCATATTATACTGTCTATAAAAATATATTTCGGGATACCAGACTCGATTAGTTTTCTTCTAAGCTACTTCTGGTATCCCAATACTCTAACTATGGCAATCACATTTATTAATTACACTCCATGTAAATACAGAGTATGAATAAAGACTTGTTATTTGTTAGTATTTCTTGCCTGAAGCCAACATGTAGATGATGTAATTATTGTGGACACTTAAAGGTTTTGATAACCCGTAAATCCGCCTACTTTTAAAGTATTTTGCCGAATAAAGGAAGTGTTACCGACTCGCGTGAAAACTTCCTGAATAAACAAGCTAATGAACTAATTAAGATCTAAAACGGCGGGAAGTTTTAAAACTTACATTAGCAGGGCTCATGACTTTAGCTTGTAGCGAGTGGAACTCATATTTGAAAACAACTGCCAAATAGCCTGATGATTTTTACATGCATGAAAACCATAATGAAGTTGTCGTAATTATCGTGGTATGTAAGATCTTTATAACCCGTATAATGCTCGCGTCGATCCATCCATCTATTTTGAAATAACTTTGCCGAATAAAGGCGTGTTACCGACTCGCGTGCTTTGTTCTATTTCAATTGAGCTAACGGCGCTTGTTAATTAGATCAGTTCTAAGGAAAACCTTTCTTGATAAACAGCTTATTAACTAATGAGAAGATAAAACGGCGGTAAGTTTTGCAATTTTCTAGCAGTATAATTAATTCAAATCCGGAAAGAATTTGAAATGACTTTCCGAAGAAAAGGAGTGTTACCGACTCGCGTATCTTTGTAGTCAGTAGTAGTAATAGTAGCTAGGGCCTTACACTTCATTTTATTAAAAAAAAATACTTTAGATTTATAAACAAAAAACACTTTTTATTTAGTGCGTTGACATGTACTGCCTCTATTTTCTGAGGCGGGGCGATTTCAATAAGAATTACGAGTACAATTCACTAGCGATCTTGCCCACCCCCCCCCCCCCCCCCCCTCCAGGGGGGGGGGGGAGGGGGGCAAAATCGCTGTGACACCGGGTTGAAGTAGCAAAAAAAAAAACTTAATCGTAACTTTTACAAAATGTAAACAAAAAATAAACCGCGAAGGGCGCGCGTTGCTTTTCCACTAAAACGGAAGTAAGTTTTTCCCGCCATTTGCGAGGGTGGGCGAGATCGCTAGTGAATTGTACTCGTAATTCTTATTGAAATCGCCCCGCCTCAGAAAATAGAGGCAGTACATGTCAACGCGCCGACTCTTCATAGCAACGTCGCTGCTTAGCGACGAAATTGGTAAACGCACCCTTAAGACCATACTTAAGACATTTCTATTTATAGTTGTTATTCTATAGATTATTTTCTATGTCAATATATTTAGCATCCGCTTTTTAGTATGCTTTTTAACCTTTGATTTGATTTGATTTGAGTTTATTTTACACCATGATTTACAAATTTATACAATATAACATTAAATAACAGACAATAAAATACACACATACTACACTAGGAAAAACGATACCTCACACTCAACATTAATCATTGGTGTAAGGGCATCAAATAGTTACCTAAATACGATACCCTTAAATCTGTGATAATTATTACCAGAACAAATTAAAAGGAACATTTCTGCCAAAATAATGCATAATAAATATCAATATTGGGAAAGGTAGTGAGAAAAAATAGCTTTTTTTAGTTGTTTTCTGGAATGAATGCTTTTAATTCGAAGAGGTAAGTTATTCCAATAATAAAGACCTATTACTGTGGGGGAAAATTTTCTATTTTTAACCTTAGGATTATACATGTACACATGATCGTAAAGTAACATTAGTTGTACATAGTCATAGTATATCTATATAATTCTTTCTACACAGTTTGTAAGGCATACCTGATCATATGTACATGTGTATATGTACACAACAACAACAACACTCACCTTTATGTTGTGATGGAATGGTGAGGTTATTACTGGGGGGACTGCAGCCAGCACTGGTACAAAACTCAGCCTGGACAGTGTACTGCTTGAACCTCATTAGTGGAGGAAGATAAACTGACTCTCTTGACAACCCAGTAAAGTTTGCCCTGGTCACACTGCTGTTAGTTGTGGAATTACCCTCCCAGTGTGTCAACTTGATATTCCGTACCACTCCATTCCATGTTTCCCGACGAGGAAACTTTGAAAGAAATTTTGCACATGAATATGAATTTTAGAATATCCTTGCACATTTAATTAAGGGAGTAATTAATACAGTACCACTTCCAGACCTGTACATACTATTCTGACTGGACCCATAGCTGTATATTGTAGCTCTATTGTTTTTGTACTGCTCATTCTTTGGGTTAGGGTGTTTTATAGTGTTGGGTTAGCCAATAATATTTTATGGCTCGTTTCATGCGGTAATGTCTGGCTCACTTTAAGGATGCTATTTGCTGCTAATTCCTCCTTTCCAAAAATATTTCAAAAAGAAAACATTTAAAAGCAACAACGATGGCAGCAACAAATATCTATCAGTTACCTTCAAAGTGACACTAACATTCCTTTCGTTATCACTGATGGGGTGTTGATCAAGTGATGCAAATGCTACTGGCTGTTGAGGAGCTATCAGCACAATAAAACATGTACATTAAAAGTTAATATCAGGCCAAACAATAGTAACTGAGATATGTTGTATTTCCGGTAATGAGCTGGAAAAAACCCAGGTATATGTTAGGTACCAGGTCAGATTTTTTTATTTATTATTATTATATGGATGCATGATTATTAAAGTTGTTCATGCAATTGTGTTCATGCAATTGTGTTCATGCAATTGTGTTCATGCAATTGTGCTGAAGACACACTGTAGTGAGAAGTTGTTGGTTTGACATACTTCTCATTGTTTTAATACCAGGTTCTATATTTTTATGTTTATTTCAATCACATGTAAAAAGTTTGAGGTCGACATGAAAAATCAGCACTGTACGTAACGGCCGGGTTACTGGAAACCAACAACATTTATTTTGTTTGGCCTTAATTATTCAGAGGAAAATGTATTATTCTTATTAGCAGGGAAATTCATAATTATCAACATACTTCAGTTACAATTTGATATAAACGTTCACTTGATTAACACTACTGTTGCCAATCTCGACCCAAGACTTACCAAATAACTATGAACAACAGATGTTGAACAAATGTAATATGATACATGTCATAATTATTTATAATTTGCTAAAAGCTAATTAATTTAGCATTAGAAAAAAATGTAAATAATGTTAGTTTCTTATGTCCAAATTTTGACAATGATTTTCATCATAACATTGTTGTCAAAATAGCTTTCAGGGGGGCGGATTTAGCGAAGGGGGCTGCTGCCTGCCCTTTCATTGGCTGGGATACATGCCCCCACCCCCCTAGATAACCGCACCTATACGGCACAAGGTTCAGCTTCTGCCGCGGCTCCCTCTTTCTGCATTTCCTGGATCAGCCCCTGGCTGTGGATCCATTCTGCAAAGATCGCCAAGTGGATCCACAGCTATTTTGACCATGTTATGATGAAAATCATTGTCAATATATTTGGACAAATGCATAAATTAAACTAACGTCAATTTGTAAAATTAGGAAAGTTTTGTATTCTCACGGACGAGCTAGGGGAACAAACACTCACTCCATGTTGGCTAAAATTATACATAACGACAGACAATGGAAAATGACTAATATAGGTGGCTTCTTAAAATAAACTTTCTGTGGTTGCACGCATGCCTCACTTCAGCATCATTGTCTGTATTTTTATTGACAATAAAAATTAGCCAACCTGAGAGCAAGAAGATGGGCAGTCATTTTAAAATAATTAAAATGTATATATATATTTAGGCAAGCCTAAAAGCAGATCGAGCTCAGACCGAGCTGAAATTATGATCGAGCTGAAATTATGTAAAAAAGAAAACAATTACAGTGGAACCTCTATATAACGAACCTCTATATAACGAAGTCCTCAGTATAACGAACGATATTCTTCAGCCCGCCAAAATTACAAGTAAAATGTATGTAACAGAACCTCAATATAACAAACCTCGATATAATGAACCTCGATATAACGAAATCCTTGTTATAACGAGCACAATCCGGCAGCCCAAATGTAAAATCTACCCGATATAACGAATAAACGTCAACACGCAACAAAAGATGAATTCAGAACAGACCAACAGCGATGAAAATCCTTTAATCCTGTAACAAGAGAACAACCTCTCAGTCAACAGCTCATTAGATGTGTATAATTATACAGTACAGACACTGGCACTATCGAGACATCTACAGATCCGCTTTATCCTCTTTGTCTCTTATTAGTTCCATTAACTTCGTTACTTTGTTACAAAACAATTATTAACTATACCTCGATATAACGAACATTTTGGTTGTTTTTCCGCAAATTCGTTATAACGAGGTTTTCGATTTAACGAACCCTCAATATAACAAACCAATTTCCCCAGTCCCTCACAAGGCACTTCGTTAAATCAAGGTTCCACTGTATCACTATAAGCTAACTGCCCAATGTTTCGCTCTATGCCACCTGTTTCAACAGTATGCATGCAGGTCAGCACTTTTTCAGGCATGCATCGCTCACCGCTCATCAGGGTTCTGGTGTGAGGGAAACCAGACGGTCTTGCTCACCATGCATCAGGATTTGGCCGTGAAGGAAACCAGAAGTCAGTCAGTTTTTGCTCTCAGACTATATAAAAAATTATATGGCTCCACTTGCACAGGCCTTTGGCCCACATAGAAGCTGACTGCTATTAGTACAGTAATTAATATGATATCAATGGCATGCAAATTACATGTACATTGTGTATAATTACCTTCTTCAAGTGTTCGTGCAGTAACTGGCCCTGTTAGTTCACCCCATCCTCCTTCACAGTTGAGAGAACACTGAATGTATACCTTGTACTCAGTATATGGTAGAAGTGTTGGAGAAAATGTGAAGGAATAATAGTCATCTATATAATGTTTTTCAGTCTGAAAAAAATCAAATATCATTACATTCATAATATGAATTGGCACACCTACATTGTACAATCATTATGTACATGGCCAACAACTATCAATTAAAGCTCTAGATTCTGATAATAATAAAAAATATATAATAATGTTTAATAATAATTTTGTTACCATAAATATAAATATCGATTCTACATCAAGTTTTGGGTTACTAATTCTGTGAAGAAAATTCTGGTTATTTTTAAAACAGAGAATGCTCTATATAATATGTTCTACGTTTGTTTGAAATCGTAAAAATGTGACCTTTCCTGACCCATGACTGTGTATGTAAAAGCCTGGGTCGATCCCTGGGTAGACGTCCATCTAGTAATTAATTCGACTTTGCAATAATTTGAATAAAAAAGATAATACTTAATAACATTTTGACTACATGTATATTCAGCTGGTAGGGGTGATCGTCCTCTTTTTCAAAAGAGGTGGGTGGAATTATTTTCATGGTTTGGTATTTTTTAGGGTATTTTTCTAGGTTTTCCAATGGTCACCCCTACCTCCAGGGGGTCTGAGCCAGGGTGGCACAGAGGTTAAGCACTTTGTCTATCATCTCTGTTGCCCAGGTTCGCGCGCGATCCCCAGACATGGACGGTCCATAAACTAATCCCTTCAAGCCTGACCAGCAGTAAAAAAGGGAGAAAATCATGTTTTCACTTTTATTTGTTCCTCAAGGGTTTTTCTCCAGGTTTTCCAGTATAATTTCTTCCCTGCACAAAAACCAACATGCTAAATCCAATTCGATCTGTGGTTAATTTAGCTGGATATATTATATACTGACGTTGATCAGCCCTTAGCTAAGGTTGTTTCAGGTTCCATTAGAAAAGTTAATTCAAGTTTTGTTTTCTTGTTTGATGTTTGATATCATGCAGCCTTATACATGTACATGTAGCTCATCCAATGATAGTATTGTTTAGTATTGATTACCCTATTTCTGTCATCCGATTCAGAGGCATAATGAATTTTGTAGCAAAGAGAGGCTGATTTCTCTCCCATATCTGACACCCTTTTCCAGGAGAGTTTCAAAATTCTCTTGGCAGTGGGTTGAAGTGTTACATCTTGGAGTTTAATGCATTTCACTAGAAAAAGTCAGATTGAAGAAAGTTAGACAATTCATTTGCATGTAACTACATGTACCTTCAGGGGTTTAATTAATTTTGAAAGTTGGCATATTAAAGGCATATAAATGTTCCCTTGACACACATGTCACATACATTATATACTGTAAATTTAATTGAGCTCAATGAAGAATCCAATCAATACAAAGAAGTTAAGCCAGCAGTATAAGACTGATTGAATCAAGAAGCTTCCATTATTAACTCCACATACATGCATGTACATGTAGCAGGTCTATAGGGGAGCCTGACCCCAGCTCCACATAATTAAATGTACATTAAGCTCAATAAGCTGTAAGTTGTAGTTCAAATTTCATCTCAGTTAAAAACAGTTGATGTCAGCTGGTGTGCATATTTGTATTCACAAAAGTAAAAATATATATGGCCAATGGCAAGGTTTCTTTGAGAAAAAATATGACAGACAGCAAGGGCCCCTCATTAGTAAGCAATATATTAGTTACAACGAAAATTACACAAAAAAGCTGTCGTATTTATGGAGACGAACATTTTAAGATGTGCATATCAATTGACGTCATGCATGCATGTGATTATAGCATATGGATGATCTTTAACAGCATAAAAATTGTTGCATGATTTTTGGCAATTATGCCTTAATTACTTTGACACAAAAAAAAATTACACTCTCCAAATATATTTTTAATTGCACAAAATGGGCAATCAGGAAGACTACAATTCAATATCATATACATGTAGGCTGACTTTATGTACTTGTTAGACCTTCAAATTTTTCAGTGGTTGTTCTGAAATGATTGACTGGTTCATGAAACTCTGTGATCTTCTCCTTGAATAATTTATTGATGTTTTCAAAAAAATTCAGTTCTTTTGCCTGAAATCCATGCAACAATTCAATGGTTTCATTTCTTTCAAAATTTGCAGTAATGTTATCAACATGCATGTACTATTTGTTTGCGAGGATTGAGTCATGGGCACTTTTGGAATTATCCTGAGCCAGCAAGATAAAAATATATTGCTTGCAGAGCAAGTAACCAATCAAATTGTAGGCTCTGCAATATTTCAAAGTCAGCTTTCCTGCTCGTTGAGCTGCCAAATTAATGTATATGCATGTCCAATGTTTTTTCCTTGGTTTTTTAACTTTATATTTTAAACCAGCTTAATTTATCTTTTCCCAAAAAAATCAAACCAGTTTAAAATGTTCAAACTTGCTCAATTTTTTTACTGAATCTTGAATTACTAAGTCAGACTTTGCACTAAAAACCCTAAATTACTGATGACAACTCAGCCCTCTAATAAATGTACCATAAATAACTGAATTAGCCCTATATATTAGACACCCTAAATTAGTAAGCTGCACTCACTGAATTAAATTATTGGTTAATAGAGTTTTTTACTGTTGGGTTTAATTAGGTTTTGATTTAAGTTGAGAGGACCAATAGATGAAGAATATTAAGGATTACAATACTAGTCTGTGTAATGTTTAGTGAGGTTAATATAGCACATTATATACATGTATAATAATTAATATTATGGTAAAACCTGAATATCTCTGGAATGAGAAGATATTATATACATTGACAAAGAAATGAAAAATTTCATCACTCCTCATGATTATTTTTAAATGATTTTCATATGAGATCAACTCTGGCTTAATCTTCAACTCTATCTAATGATATTAATAAATTCAACTACTCACTTTTCATTGACAACTGGCATCGCAAAATATTAGCACCATGTATTTCCCCACCAACATTAGCTTTGATAAAGTAGTTGAAGGATGTTTCATATGGGAAGTTTAGGTTTATGACACTTCCCATATCACATTTCTGATATCCATTTTTGGGACGTCTATCTGAGGTGCACCCCAAATTAAACTTTGTCTTGTTGCGGCATGGATCAGGATACTTGCAGTAGTAAACTTCATAGGACACATTACGACTCTCGATGGCTTTCCAGTTTACAATGATATTTCTTGTCCCAGTGGCTTCACAAAAGCTGTCTATCTCAATGTCTGTAAAAGCAACATGATACCGATATAACAAATTATATATATAAAATTATATATATATATGTACATGTATCTGCAGTGTATATCTATTATAATAGCGATACTTACTGTGACGTCACACAGGCCAGTCACGCCACATTTGTTGCTTTCTGTGGTTGGCAGAAACGAAGCGTGAACCCAGTCAGATGCTTATAAAATATCACAGGTCGGTGCTTATTCATCGCCAAATTACTTTCTTGTTCTTCCAAAATGCAAGCCAGCCCTTTCATCAAAGCTTATGTGCTCTTAACTTATAAGTCTTATAAAGGAATTAAGATTTGAAATCAGAATTGAGACTTTAGATGTATTTCATGAGGCCTAAATCGCTAGTTCCCATACAAGTCATACAAACATGCAGTTTTTTTTGCCAACCACATTATATTTAACAAATAAAGAAGCCTTAGCCATGTTTTATACTATCCCTGGTGAAAATCCTGGGCAGGATCCTGGGCAGGATCCTACAGGATCCTATATAGGATCCTATTCAGGATCCTGTACAAGATCTTGAATAGGATCCTGTAGGATCCTGTACAGGATCCTACAGGATCCTGTAGGATCCTGTGTAGGATCCTGTAGGATCCTGTGTAGGATCCTGTAGGATCCTGTAGGATCCTGTTAGGATCCTACAGGATCCTGCACAGGATCCTACACAGGATCTTGAACCATTCCTACAGGATCCTGGACCATTCCTACAGGATCCTGGACCATTCCTACAGGATCCTGGGCTATTCGTGTAGGATCCTGGGCTATTCCTGTAGGATCCTGGGCTATTCCTGTAGGATCCTGGGCTATTCGTGTAGGATCCTGGGCTACTCCTGTAGGATCCTGGGCTACTCCTGTAGGATCCTGGGCTATTCCTGTAGGATCCTGGGCTACTCCTGTATGATCCTGGGCTACTCCTGTAGGATCCTGGGCTATTCCCTGTAGGATCCTGGGCTATTCCCTGTAGGATCCTGGGCTATTCCCTGTAGGATCCTGGGCTATTCCCTGTAGGATCCTGGGCTATTCCTGTAGGATCCTGGGCTATTCCTGTAGGATCCTGGGCTTATTCCCTGTAGGATCCTGGGCTTATTCCCTGTAGGATCCTTACACCCAAATTATACCGTACATATAGTTGTCATTAAACATGAAAATAACACAGTAATTGTTTTAATATAGTTTAATAGAAACATGCATGTAAGTGAGTTACATGTATCATTACAATCACCAGACAGTAAAATACTCCTATTTCTATAAATATAAAGTTAAACTATTCATTTACAAACTGTACATGTATGTGTAGTTCAAGTTACATGCATATACAATAGATGGTTTGCACATGACGTCACAGCAGCCATGTTGGTGTACCTTTAACAATAGACTCTTTGTTAGGCACACCAACATGGCTGCCATGCCCTTTGTCATTTGAATCTCTGGGGATTGAGTGAAAACCATCTATACACATGTGTAGTCCAATTCAAAAATGTCATATTCTACTACTAAGCTAAGAGTCTTGATGGTCTGACTATTTACTAATCAAAGTTAATGTCACCTAAATTAGAGGATAAGACCTCATCTCTAAAAACCTTACATTTTATTGGACTCCCTTAAGAAGTTATTGCTTAGTGAATCAAAAATTAATTACAGAGTTGAGACTAATATGTAAAAAAAACTGCATATCATGGAAAATGTAGGAATTCCATCAACTTATAGCTGGACTTACATGTAAGTGACTTCTGAGATGAAATTTGAGCTTTTGAATCTGACTAGATAGATTCTTAAAACAACTGCTCAAATTGCTGTCAAAAATAAATTAAAACTGATCGATTTATAATACCTGCATAAGTACAGACTTCTAATGGTTTTATGTGAAAAATAATATTTATACTAAAGGTTAGAGTTTAAAGGGGTTGTGTCATGGTGGTCATGAGAGGCATTTGTAATGATCTCCTTAATCTCTTTTTTTTGTGTGAAAAATATTAGATTTTGGAGAAAATCTGAAAACCATGTACTTGGAATGCAGTTATTTTCAGCGATTTTGAAATGAACTGAGGAACCTTGCACATAGATATGTGGAGTGGTTAAAATGAAAGCAAAAATGACAAGCAAATTGTATGTAAAGAGAATGACAATATACAGGTGTAAACCTTAACATAGCCCCTTTAAAACCTAGCTTACATGTACATGTAGGTTTAGGCAAAAAGTAACAGAGTTAATAATGAATGTTCCATGCCATTCTAACTTTTAGTTTATTACGTCATATAAATATAGCATATAGTATATAGGTTTCACAAACTATACAGTTTTAATAACAAATGATTCTGATCTTCACTCACTACTTGGCAGTCAACTTTTCCCTGATTAGCATTCATTGTTGGTGATGATTTCAAGAATTAACCCCTTAAGCCCCAAGGGTGATCAAAGGGAAGCAGGCAGATCTATCATGAGTATTAATGTATCCAAATGTATAGAGAAAAGAATTTGGATGTCACTTTTGGGGCTGAAAGGGTTAAAAACTTTGGTCCTTCATCTTTAATCCAAAGCCTGTAAAAACAATTAACCACAATAAGAATTACGATTTTAGAATGGTACTGTAGTGTATAAAGTCCCATGCGGTTTACCAACCGGAAACTGACAAATATTTTTCTACATCCCACTTCCGTTTCTACCAAAATGACTTCGGTTTTGTGGGTGATTGTGTTGAATAGGGTATTGAGAAGCACTCCAACATCAAACATTTCAGAATGATAAAATTCGAAAAGGGATTTACAAGACCCGGGACATGATCATGTGAGTTTTGTCATTCCAAAAAGGCAAAACGTTTGAATTATTACTAGACTAGTGCTAGGAAACCAGTACTAGTAGTATAGTGAATCTCAATGAAGTCCATCTCAACTCTAGAAGAAATTTCGATTGCAATCATAAACTACACTTGAGCTCTTGGAAGCTTTCATAAATAGTTTCTTCAAATATATCTTGGAATATATTCAAGTACACTAACTACAGGGCTCTAACTATTATAGGCTATAGATAGCAACTTTTAGTGTGTTCGGTTCGTTAATTTGTTCATGTTGCTCATAAACTAACGCTCACCTAGTACTGCACAGATTTCTTCAGGAATTCATCTCCTTCCAGAACTGAAACTGCCTCTCACTTGGATCAGTTATTATTATCTTTTATTATATTATCTGATGAATATTGGCATTGAAATGCTGTTGAAATGACCTTCTAAGCGAGTTTAAAACTCCAGCAACAAAATGGCCTCTTGGTGAGTCTTGCATTTGAAATGTGCTGTTACCAAATATGGGTATAGACTTGGTTCTAGGCCACTCGGTTGAAGCACAGGCAGCCCAAGCCAAAACGTTTATAGAATTGCCTCAAACCAAAATTAAACACAACAGTGATGAACAGGAACAACTTCTTAACACACAGGTAATATTTCATGACTTTATTTCTTGTTTTACTACAGTTTCAAATATTTTCTAAAAAAATCCCATACATTACTAAATCATTAGCTTGGACTCCCTGTGGTTAAAATGGAACTTTGTGTCTTCCAAGTTTATATTCGAATTTCTCAATGAAAGCACACTTTTAAGGGGCTGGATGAAAATATTTTGCTTAATTAAACAATGAGAATTTTCTTTTTGGACAAGCTAGCCAAATTGGTGAGTAATATCAAATATTTAGTCAAAAACAACTAGGAGAAGATCGTTAATGTTAGAGTTTTTTTTATTCTCTCAACAACAATTAACATCAGGAACCAGTCATTAATTACAGGGGGAGGGGCGCTGGCGGGCTGGCTGGTGGAAAAAGGAGGTGGGTCCCCAATGTTCATGCCATAGTAAGCTAGAGGGGAAATTATTGGGGAGGGGGGGGGGGGTCATCAAAAATTGAGCATGACATTTTTCAGTTAATTCTTATAAGGATTCTGTTCCTAGAAAGAATATATAATTTTTCAAGAATTTCCTATGTCATAGGATTCAATTCCTATAGGATGCTACTTGGATTATTATTCATGCATATGTATATGTTGGATCCTATTCAATTAAGAGCTGCATTTTCCTACATGTATATGTAGGATCCTGATATAGGATCCTATTCAAGATGCTGTTCCTATGTAGGATCCTATTCAGGATCCTGTATAAGATCCTATGTAGGATCCTTTTCAGGATCATTTTCAAGATGCTGCTCCTATGTAGGATCCTACTCAGGATCCTACGTAGGATCCTTTTCAGGATCATATTCAAGATGCTGTTTCTATGTAGGATCCTACTCAGGATCCTGTGTAGGATCATATGTAGGATCCTTTTCAGGATCCTATTCAAGATGAGGTTCCTATCTAGGATCCTACTCAGGATCCTGTATAGGATCCTACATAGGATCCTTTTCAGGATCATATTTATTCAAGATCCTGTTCCTACATAAGATCCTATTCAGGATCCTGTTCCTACATAGGATCCTATTTAGGATTATGTTCCTATGTAGGATCCTATTCAGGATCCTATTCCTACATAGGATCCTATTTGGGATTATGTTCCTATGTAGGATCCTATTCAGGATCCTATTCCTACCTAGGATCCTATTCAGGATCCTGTTCCTGTTCAGGATCCTGCTCAGGATCCTGTCCCTGTGTAGGATCCTACAGGATCCTACAGGATCCTACAGGATCCTGTCCAGGATTTGCACCAGGGATCATAAAACACGATGGGCATTTGAGAACATGAGAGAAATGTTAAAGCACAAGCCGAAGGCGCGTGCTTTCAACATTGCTAGAGTGTTCTCAAATGACCAGAGTGTTTTATGATAGTATAAAACATGTATTTAAGGCTTCTTTATCTGTTTTATAATATAGATTTACACGCGCGATGAAAGGAAACCGCCAGTTGAAAACTATATAACACGGCTAACCATGTTATATACTCTGATAAAACATGGCTTCTTAGCCAATCAGAGCGCGCGTACTATCGTATCTATATTATAAATGCAAATATATAAATGACGTCAGTGTTTACAAACAGTAAGTATCGCTATACCATGCATGATCATCTGTCTTCTTTGTTAAATGTTCACAGACATTTAATCTCTAAATTCCCTGAGCCAGCAAGGGAATGTGTTAGCTGCAAAGGGCCTATTATATTATAACATAGCTATACCTGGCTGTATAATTTATTAGTTAGAGAGAATCAGCGTAACTGAAATAACGTTTCTTATATTATAGTAAATAAGCTTATGTAAATTTAGCGTAGGGGAAATTCCCGCTTTAACTTGCCTCAGTTGCAATATAATCCAATCAGACGGACTACAAAGCCTAGAAAACAAATACCTACCGAAGATAACAAAGTATAAAACTGAACAAGGTTTCAAAATGGCGGACCAGCTAGAGCGAGGGACGATGTGTGGCGGGAAATATTTGAATCCGCTGACCGTAAAATATTAGAGAGAAGCTCTTCGACACTTGTTGAGTTACATGAATCAAAACTAATCGGTCATTTTATTAAAAATATTCATTTTCTTACCTCAGTTGTACATTTATTCTTTCTCTGATGCACACGGGTCTTTGCTTTAGAGATTGTATCAACTGACACGTGCATGTGTTTATCACTTGACTCGTTCCATATATATGACTTATGGTAGAAAAACATCTATAGATTCCTACATAAAAAGATGTGCGAA
This sequence comes from Actinernus sp. WN-2022, assembly GCA_030867875.1. Taxonomy (NCBI): domain Eukaryota; kingdom Metazoa; phylum Cnidaria; class Anthozoa; order Actiniaria; family Actinernidae; genus Actinernus; species Actinernus sp. WN-2022. The sequence continues at coordinate 103,398,616 of JAOWCC010000577.1, read as the reverse complement.
TATCTGAGGGATATATCATTAGAGTTGCTTCAGCTTTCCATAGAAAGTGTGCTGTAAACAAGAACGTTTTGCATTTTTTGTGACCGTTCGGGGGCAGAGCATCGATCGAACTGAGAGTGATTCGATCTGTCGCGTGAATCATGTCAAAGTTGGGTTCTTTCTTCTTCATGCAAAACGAAACATAAAACTACAACTAGTTTTGCTGTGATCAGTTTCGCCTGAAAGCTTTTAAGGAAAATTATTATTTTTTGCTCGGTAAATGAATGGCGAATCGAAGTTATGCTTTTATACAGTCGGGAAACACATTTGAATTGTCGACAAAAACGAGTCAAATTCATTGATTTCAAGTCGCTTATTTTCACAAAAATACGTTACAGAAAACCTACCTCCAGTCGATGAAGCCTCAACGATGAATAGGTAAAGAATAATCCATACAACAGTACCTAGGTTATCCATTTTGCAAGATATAAATGCGTTTGTAGACTGTGGTACATTGAGCCACCTGCAAGATTATAAATTCGCTTTTCAGTGACCATTAGCCAATCAGAGCAAATATTGATTTTCTAAAGGTCTTGGCCATGGAAATCCCCTCCTTCTATATTTGGAATTTTGCTTAGGGGAATAACCACAGTTGTGGAACATTCTATGTAATATCTCAGGTTTAGCCGCCTGTTAAATTTAGGCTATTTCTGTCGCGTTACGGGCCCAGCAAGTTAGCTACATTTGTACGCCACAGGTCACCCAGGATCACTGATAGTTAAACAGTGTTTACATTGAAATAGAGTACCGAAGTGATGACGTCATAAATAAAAAAAATTCCCTTTAACAACATTTGACCACAGTTGCAGAAAGAACACGATAAAAGAACATTACATAGCAAAAATGAGGTGAATAAGATGAAAAGCGGCCGAGATATGGGCATTGGAATATATAATATTCTTTAACAAAACAATGTATTTTTGTCCTGGTTCCTAAGTTTATGAACCAGTACAAAAATACAGTGATTTGTTAAAGAAAAGTATATATTCCAATGCCCATATCTCAGCTGCTTTTCATCGTATACACCTCATTTTTGGTATGTAATGTTCTTTTATATTGCTCTTTCTGAATCAGTGGTCCAAACATTCTACATCTAAATTTTGCAAATTTGTGACGTCACACTTCGGTACTCTATTACATCTGACAGTAACAGTATTTGTATGGTAAATTTTCCGTTCTCAGTCTTCGACAGAAATATTTAATAAAAATCCACCAAACTTACCGTGTGTCTTGGGGCGCTTTCCATTCAACCAAAAAAGAGGAGCCAAGCCAGGTTCAAACCACTGGACGCCCGGTTGTAAGCAGTCCCGAAAATAAATGGGTTGGGGGGGTGGGGGTGGGGGGGTTTATCCCCTATATGGCCTATTGCGCCGCTCAACAGGGTATGGGTCTGGAACAGGATATACAAATCACTGTCTCTGTCTGGAATAGGGGTATATTTTACCTTCAGTTTTATAATTGACTCTGGAACAGGGTCGATTGTTCAGTCAGAATCCCCAATTATTCACGAACAAGTCTGCCGCTGGAAAAACCGTTGTTTGTCACGCAACGCCAAGCGAGTGTGAGCAGCACGCTTATGTCGTCATGATCAGTGAGTAGTTGCGTGCCGCATTTCTCTGATTACTAAGCACATCCATTGTATACATTACCATTTTTTGCAATAAGAGTTATATCGGCAATTTATGACTACAATAACAGTCTGGAACAGGGTTGCAAAATTATCTTTCTTTTGTCTGGAACAGGGTCAGGGTCTCAGCGACTCAGTGGCACACTCCCATACTAAATTTAAGGGAGTACCCCCCTGTCTCGACCTGTCGATCTCGCTCAACCCCCTTTCACAAAAGCCTGAAAAACCGTTGGGTTGGCCGAGTAATGATTCCCCTATCCTAACATGCGAGGAGCACAGACTTGTTGTAAATATTGTTACTGGATTCAACTGACACAATTTATAAAGATCATACGTATTGAAGACACCAAAATTAATTCATCCCAACTAGTAATCGAGGTGGTATCAAAAGGATTCAGTATTTTACAAACGGGCTTCCTGTGGCTCAAACCAGGCTAGGTTCCTCTGTTAACTTAAAAAAAACACTCTTTTCAAGTGTTTTGGTAGATGATGAGGTAAACTTAGTTATCGGTAAAAGAAAAATACCATAGACCAGAATAGCGGGGAAAATTCTACTTATATGCCACGACATGGGGAGGAAATTTGAACAGATGCAGATGAACTATATAGCTAGTACTATGCAGACTGTATATACTACTGTATAGGAGTATACCACGTGCACTACGCCAGAATGTGTTGTGCGATCCAGTAAACAGTGAAGGAACTCAAAGATATTATATTAATACTCAGAGATGAATTTTTAGACAGTTTAGAGGTGATTCCGTCGATTCCGTTGATTCCATCGATTCCGTTAAATCAAGATGCCGTGCCGTTCGAGTAATTGAGATCGAGGAATGGCGGCTGCGACAGACTCCTTGCCTTAGCTTCTTTCTTAGGTGGAGAAATTTCAACAGAATTCGCTGCAATTGCATACAGAGCCCACTGAAGAACAGATAAAGACTTCAGGTAAGTTTTCATTGTTTTTTTGTTCAGTATTTTTGGCTTAACGGAATCGTTAAAAATCTCATAACTGGTAGACACATCAAGACACACGGTAAGTTTGGTGTTGTAATTTCAATATAAGCACTGTTACTAACAGTGATCCTGGGTGACCTGTGGTTAGGCCATTCAGAATCCAGTCAAGCCGGTTGACAAAGAAACAGTTACTTACTTTATGTTGTTATATATACTCTTTCATTTGTACGCTTTATAAAAGATTAGGTTTGTTGGAATGGAGCCTTTGCACTTTACGTCATAGCCGCTATGTTGGTGTACAGTTAACAATCAGTATTCTTCGTTAGCCAAGGGCACCCAACGAGTACTTTTTGAAATTCGTTTGAAACCAGTTGTCTGCAGCTGATATAGCCATTTTAAGGCGCCTACTATGTCTTTTGACGTATTCTAGAAAGCTATTAGCTGTTCGGATTTTCTAGGTGGAAATCACGTCAACCGAAAATACTATGGCAAAATATTCCCGGCCTACGAATTTGTTAGTAGTCTAGAACATAAGAAGAATTTTCTAGCCCAAGTAACTTCATGTTGCAAAGTTCTGTGGAGGTACGATTTTTTTAGGGATTATTTTTTCCTGTTCTGACTCTATTGATCAGACGAATTGGGACGTACGAATATTTTAGTCTCCCTTTTCTTCTATAATTTTCTAGGGATTGAAAATAAACTTTCTAGCCAGTATTTCAGAAAACAATTTTCTAGGGACAATTTTTCAAATCTGAAAGTTTTAGGCTAACTTACTCTCCCGAACAGTTTTTTAACCGAAAACTTCGTTGGGTGCCCTTGGTTAGCCGCCATCGGCCCTTTATTTTGTCATTTGAATCTCTGGCCGTGGGGATTGAGTGCAAACCATCTATTGTCGTGGGAAGTCTTTGTTAACAAGATTTGTATCGTTTTTGAGTCAAGAGATTTTAATTAAAATTCGTCAGTTGCCAAGGAGCCCGTAATATCATGGCAACATGTGTCAATTTAAGAAATCGCGATCTCCTAGAAACAAATTGTTTTTTTTTGCTATATGCAGAGCGGCAGAGAAAATTAATCGACCTGGATTAATTTGAATTAGTTGGACTTGTTTCTCAGTAACAGGGAAACGTTCATTAATTAGTAATAGTGAAAGGGAGTTTATTTTTTCAGCCATTCCATGGGGAGGTTATATAACTAATATCAAGGATGGTAGGAATGTATATATACGCGTAGCTACTTTTAAGCCAGTCAGTTAAAGCTGGGATCACAAGTTGGTCTCATCACTAGCCGATCTCGCCTCAAAAGTGCATGAAATACGATTAAGAGGACTATATTTTTTTTAATCTCCGGGGAGCATGCCTCCGGCTCCCCTCCGCCGAACTCCCTCTCCCAAAAAATCACAAATAACGACTTACCCTTGATACCAAAGGTACATGTATCAGCAGTTTTGCTCGATTCTCGATCGGGGAAAACAGTCGAAACGTGTTTGTCAAAATCTTCCAACCGATCATGGTACTTTACATACACGGCTCCTATGGTTTTCATCTAGCAGCTATAGTAGCCATTTCGGAGTCAAGGAAGGGACTGGAACCGAGTGTCAAAAATAATCTGATTAAGAAATGGACTCCATCACATGAAAGAACACACTAAAATTAGTACGTTTACCAAGTTTGAGAATGTTTGGATAAATACGAACTGAATGGCAAGATTTCAAACATCGCGGCAAAAATTAGAGAGAATGTATGGAAAGCTGAGAGAGTTTTATTGTCGATAGTTGCCAGACAACTCTGTACTATAATACAATTAAGTAATTAACACCTTAAATTGTATTCTTAACTAATGGAAGACTGCCAGATACGAAAAACCGCTAAAACACGAATAAATAAAACACCAAAGGGTGTGGCCAAAAAACGTGGAAATGAAAACGTATACCTCGACCTAATCATGGCAGCAACCCGAGTTCTTCGAGGGCTATATATAGAGAACTGAGGTTAACACAAAATAACCGCGGCTATATTCAATAAAACAAATTTGAAACCAAACGTGGAGCCTATACTGGCCTCGAATTACTAAATATCTATGTGTCCAAACCGGCAATATATCAATTTCTGACTATATCGCTCCTGCGTCGCTCAAGCATCGGAAATTATTTTTGGGTGGGGATGCTGTCCCCAAAAGCCATATCAGACATTCTCTTATTTTTGAAAGCTCGCCACATTTTTATTATCCAACCAATCTTATATACTCAGATTCGGTAAACTATATGAAGAAAAGTTGGCTCATCTGACAAATCGTTTATATAGTTTCTTTCAAAATGTATGGGTTTGTTTATAAAGCGTTGTGAGCGAATGTGGAAAATTCTGAACGCGTTAAGATGAAAACATCTTGCCCGCTGATCAACCAATCAGATTGCAGCATTCAGTGATCTTGCTGAGCTGGTCAAAAAGATTTTCTTTATTATATGGCAAGCTTGTTAGGTCAAGATGGCGGGATAGTGCATGTAGACTCGTTCATTTTTTGCGTTATTATGGACCACGGTCCATACACGTCCGCAAACAATCAGGAACTCGACTAATATCCCCAATTTTCGGAGGGGTATGTAAAGCGTGCAAAAATGACAAAAAAAAAATGCACAAACAAATTAAGAGTTCTAACAGTTTTGTCCAAGATTGAAGCTTGGTCAATAGCCTCTATTTATTGTGCCGCGCGCCACAAAAAAACTTGGATGATAGCAAAAATTGCGTGGACAAAACTCTTGCTGGCTATAAATCATGGACGAAAATCCTGTAGGTTGTATGTAATCCGAAAATCAAGCTTGCATTGGCCAACACAAGACAAAACAAAAACAGAAACAAAATGATCTTTCTTGCCAAAGGAACGCATTTCGGAGTCCTTGCGAGAATTTTCAGACAAGAGAAAGGCTCTAGTTTAATATGTATAAAAGCCGTCTTTGTTAAGACCTTTTAATTTTTCTAAGCCGCCAGGAAACAATTAGGCAACTGAACAAAGAACAAGACTGACAACACGACAAACTGAAGGATTACCAGTTATGAGTAGTTTGTTCCTACTCGTGGCAGCAGTTGCCCATAAAAAGATCGTTACTCCAGTGCGATTGTTCGAGGGTGTATATATATGGCGGGCCGCAGTGACCAACAACGTGCCATGTTATTATTGGCTCGCTACCCCAATACGACGGTACAAACACAATAGATTTCTTTATACTGCGGCCCAAAAGGTTTTTAGTAGCTTCGGTAGATGGGGTTAACTGACAACTTGAAAAAAAATCCTTAAAATTTAACTCATGACTGACTGACGCGAATTTACTCATTTTCACAGTTTGAAACTGCAAAAAAAATTGCTGCTGTAAGATTACCCTAAAATTGTGTTCTTGGTGGTTAAATGACATTGACAAATAGCCGGCATTCTATTAAAAGCGTAGTCCACACGAGCAAATAAAACTTGTCAAGGAAAACTTGCTCGTAGTCACGGGTAACCCAATTCACGATTTTTTAAATCTGATAGAGATGCCTGCGGAGGAGGCTAAGCCCGGGCTTGATAGTCAAAATTTTAAAGCTTTGTATGCGGGAATTTGCGATTTGCGAAATATCCCTCATTCGTCGAAATCGCCACCAGAGCGAAACAAAAAGAACATCAACAACTCTTCAGGCAAGATATATTTACTCTATTGAAATATTTACCGATATATTTTACAATCGCAAATTCCCATATATACGAAGCCTTAATTTTGACCACACAATTATCAAGTGCAATACTCAAGTGCAATACTCGACAAGACCATCTCGAACACATCAGTATGCCATGCTGCCGTGCCGGTCGACCTGCTCCATTTTTCGATTGTTGTTTTGTCATATAACGGTTTTCGATTGAGTGTCGAAAATAATAAGTAATTGCTTTGGTTTACCGTTTGGTTATCTTTTCTATTGGCTGTTTGAAACGTTATCTAATTATCAGCCAATCAAGTTCTAAACTAAAACCAATCGCTGGCCAAAAGATCGCGGGCTCTAGGAACGAGAAGGACAGTATACACGACTTTCATAATGGTCTCCTCCTAATTTGCATATGTGATTTTCCGTTTCGGTTGTTTATCCACATTTAAACATTGCCATGTGAAAGAGCATGTCGACATTAGTGAACTTGTGAAAGTTGAGTGCTGTAGCTTAAAAAGCAATGAAGTAAGCTTACAGCCAGTTGAAATTAGAGATTTCTATGAGAAAAACGTAGGCCTTTCTAGCCTCGCTTTCATGTTTTTCTGCATTAGAAATGCTCATAGCTCAACAGCAATTCTCCACATTGCTCTAAAACTCAAATTATTACTAGTTTTAATGTGATCTTTCATGTGGTAGCATTGGTTTCCCTCTACAGATTTATCTTCCAAATGATGAGGCGGCCATTATGAAAGTCGTGTATCCATGCACGATTGCGTTTACTTTGCCTCGTGATTGGTTCAAGTAAAATCAATCGTGAATTACTTCAATTCGTGATTGGCTCACTGCGTTTTCACTTGCCGGCCTGTGATTGGCTCTGTAATTACTTTGGTTTTACAACACTCAACTGAAAACCGCTCAATGATAAAAAAAACTTAGGTAAGGTCGGGCCGAACGGTAAAATATTTAGCTAATTTTGTAAGACCTCGTGACCTCACCCAAATATTTTCCCGTTCGGCTCTCTCCTCAGTTACTAAGTACCTAACCAATGTCAATGTCAATGTTTATAAACCCATTCGAAAAATGGCGTCCAATTTAAAAAGCTATTGTCCTGGTAACGTGAACACGAGGCTAGTCAGTCCACACAAAAGCTTTTGAACGTGTAAGCGAGGCTAGTCAGTCCTAAACAATAGTTAGTTAAATTGGACGCCATTTTTCGAATGGGTCTATCAACGGTGAGGGAGAGTCAATGGAAAGAGTTTGCTTTAGCATCACAACTGGGGTGGCCTAACCTTACCAACAGTGTATGTACTACATTTCTATTCTTTTTAAACGAAGCCTAAATCAGTAAACACCCATCCATACAATAGTGGGGCCAGTAGAAGTCACTAGGTGGGATGGCGTAGTGAAAATTGACAAAAAATTCTCTCTAGTGAAAATATAAATCCCTGGAAGGGCTTGATTGCAAAACATACATTGCACGAAATAGAAATCACGCCGAGATAGTGACAAAAGAAATACAATAAAGCACACCAGCCTCCAACGGATTTTTAATTTTCCTCTACTTACATTACATCATTGGCTTAGTTAAATATATTACTGATAACATCTCTTATTATAACTTCGTAACCTAAGACTGCTAAATGTGTGGTCCTTCCAGACGGACCGCAACATCAAAGCAAAGTATTTACGTTGAATTTAAGCCACATAATAACATATTTCAACCTCGTTTGCTCGGTCCATACTGTAAATAGGCCATACTGCAATCACGTGGTTGTACTCGAGAGCAAAACATATATTTCATTCACAGTATTTAAAAGCCTTGTCCGAGATCGGTTTGTTATTAGCAAAAACCTGTTTGTAAATGCTATTTTCGACCTCCAATAGATTGTCGCTCTTTCTAAAACAGCGTTTTTAAAGATAGCTCGCTCTCCAGCATCCATGGCAACGCCTTTCCCATGGGGATCACGAGCTCAATTCATTTGTTAATGAAGTATTATATCAGCACGTGACTGTTAGCTGCAAAGGGCCTATTTTGAATCTTCGTTGCCGCCTTTTTTAGACCTTTCCCACACGGCGGCCATCTTGGAATAAACCTATTGTTAAGGTTTACCCAGCCTCGGTTAAACACGTTTGAGACCGAGGCTGGGTAATCATTAACAATAGGTTTATTCCAAGATGGCCGCCGCGTGGGAAAGGTCCATGGCGGGAAGACATTCGGATTCGGTCCATAACTTAAGGTACGGACCTAGTGGTCGTTTAATAATAGGTATATACGGCATCTAAGCTATCTTTAAGAATAACAAATTACAGATGAAGAAATCATTTTCTCCAAGACTATCCTTAAAAATAATTATAATTTTCTCTTAAATATTACTCACTTAGCGAATAGCATTGGTGCAATTTACTTTATAAAAAATGCGTCCGTTGAAAAATGCAGAGTTAGGACTACCGCTTTCATAAATGCGTATTCCCGTTTCTACAGTTTTTCTATGTGCAGAAAACATGAATCTTACCATGTGCAACGAAGTCGCAGCCATTTGCATGAAATTAGAGATTTGTATAAGAAACATTGCCTTTCTGGCCTCGCTTTCATGTATTTTTCTGCATCAGAAATGTCAATAACTCAACACAATTACTAATTCAAGTGTGATCTTCCCAATTATGCAAATCAAGGTTTTAACCAATCATCACGAACCTTGTATGTGCATTAACATCTACTGATCAAAATTTTTTTTTTTTAACGAAAATACAAGCTTTAAACAGGAAGTCCGGTATAAAGGGTAAGCCCGCATGGCGAACTCGAAATTCAAATTCAAGAGTAGTGAATATTATAAGTAATAGCATGACATGTGGAAAATTAGTGGTTAAATTTCCCCGAGAACCAAGGGAGGTTTTGTGGAAGTACTGACGCCGGAACTTCCTGTTTAAGATACCATGATTTATATTATAAACAATGTAACAAATATATAAGCTTTTAACCTAATATGATTTATATTACAAACAATGTAAAAACACAATTTGCATGTGACAATTTGATAAATTCTAAAGAGTGCAAGATTGAGTTATTGCACCACTTCATGACAATTGACCGATTTTGCTTGTATTTGTTGTCCCAAATCAGATCATGTGACATCCCTTCAGAGGACTGATTCAGTGCTTTGTTTTGCAATTAGAGAAATTTGTACAATTCCTCTTGGGATATACAAAAACAAGAACACATTACTCAAGGGAAAAGTCAGGTGACCTGAACTGGGAGAGCAAATCTACAAGCTAACTCGGTCTATTGTACAGCTCTTTTTAGGGTTCTTTCAGGGAGGAAGGAGCTCTGGGGAGGCACAATGCAGTTCGTGTGCTCATTAGAACTTATTCACACTCTTATATTAAAATAAATTCATCTCATCAGTGATACCAGCAATTTAACAAAGTCGACAGAAAACAGGAGCGAGAAGTCTACTGAATTGTTTTAGCATATAACCAAGTTACGGTTCTTTCCAACTTTAGAGAGTGTTCATTATTTATGGCTTTGGGGGGAGGGGGGGGGGGCACAAAAAGTTGTAAGTGCTTTTGTAGGGGGGTCATCAAAGATTTTACCTACTCCTTGGGGGGGTCATCAAAGTTTTGACGTACCTTTCATGTAAAATGTAATGAAATTGTTGTTGTAATGATAAGCCAATGTTTAGTCTCCAGAACACAGGAAACCAGTGATTTAGAGAGCAGTAAAATCTCAAAATATATGCTCGAGCCTTTACTGGTTAGTGTATTTGTGGCAGCTCCTAAAATACAAGAAGTCCGAGTTAATTAAATATTAATTAATTGCCATGGTAAGTTGCCCTTCTTGTAATAAAATAGTCCGTAGTAACTCCAGGGCCATTGAGTGTGATAAATGCCTAAGATGGTATCACTTAAAATGTACTTCTCTTTCAATCAAGGATTATAAGTATTACTCTAACTCAGGTGATCTGTGGCTGTGTATATCTTGTCGTGATTCAGTCTTTCCCTTTAACAGTATTGAAGACTCTGAACTTATTAATATGATGTTTAATTCTAACTCAGACTGCTTGTGTTCCCACAACATTGCAAATACTAAGTTAGACCAATTACCTCATCTAAATATTGTTTCATCAATTAATAACATTCCTAACTTTACTGACATAGATCCAGAATCTAATTTGCCTTCACAGGTAAATTTTAAATATTACTCTACTCATAATTTTCACCAGAGCTCTGAAATATCAAGTTCTTTGTCAGACAAATCATTTTCAATCCTTCACTGCAATATAAGAAGTTTATCTGCTAATTTTGATAACCTTGTGACCATGCTGGATGAACTTCAACATTCATTTAGCATCATTGGGTTGTCTGAAATCAGATTTAATATAGATAAAGAACATGTTGCTTATACCTCCTTGCCTAATTACACTTTCATATCTCAACCAAGCAGATCTCAAGCAGGAGGGGTTGGTTTCTATGTTCATAATGATTTAAAATTCAATTTAAGAGATGACCTAAGTGTTGTCTCAGATGATCTTGAATCACTATGGATTGAAATTGATAATTCCAAAAATAGAAACATACTCTGTGGTATATTTTATAGACATCCAAATACTAATCTTGATTCATTTCTAAATTCAGTTTATGCCAATGTTGATAAGGTCCAAAAAGAATCCAAGTATTGTATTATTTCAGGTGACTTTAATATCAATCTGCTGAATTATGATTCTCATTCTCTCACTGAAGACTTTATAAATACACTAGGATCTTTCCTTTTCCAGCCCCATATTTTGCAGCCTACTAGGACCTAATATTTCTTCATAATGCTCTGCTAATGCATCAATATCATAACAAAGCCCTTCCTGCAGTATTCAATGATTTCTTTACCCCTATTAATAGAATTCACTCGTACAACACAAGACTTGCTTCTAAGTCCTCTTTTTTTATTCCTCAAGTAAGAACTAATTATGGAAAATTTAATATAAGATATCAAGGAGCAAAAGTCTGGAATTCATTAGATGATAAAATAAAATCTTCCAAAAAATCGTCCTTTAAAAATAAGCTGAAGTCTTCATTTATAGTATCCTACTAGTCTTATACTTGTTTCCATGTGCAACCATTTAATTACTAGGTTAACTTCAATATTTTATGTAACTTCGTAACACTGTATAAAATATATGATTTTTCTCTCTTTTCTTAAGTATAATTGTTTGTGTCAGTATCTATGGTAACCAAATCTACATATCATCTTTAGTTTCTTTATTTTATGTATGTAGTTATATATTTATTTAATTATTTGTGTATCTTGTATCTGACCGTATATATATTTCCATTATATCAATATATTTGCGTTACCTAGCTTGATTAGCTTTTAAGTTATTTCTAGGTAACCCATACCATTAAATTGTTTAATTCTCCCTCCCTTTTATATGTAAAACATTTCGTTATGGTATGAATAAAATCGTTGTTGTTGTTGTTGCCCTCGCAAAATTTATACGCTGTCTGGTTTTTTTTCATACGCAGGATGGTATTCTCTAAGTTCATGATCAAAGGCACATCCCCATACGACAGATAATACATTGGTGTCCAGGAGATTAGTTATCCCAATGCTGAGCTCTTTTTCATTATTTATTTGATACTACAGAACAATGCAATATGATGCACTACCATTTCAAGTACCCATCCGGGAAGGAGCTGGGTGAAGTAGAGATTTCCAGAAGAATACATGTATATATATGTTTACTACTAAACAAAGGTAATGTATCATGGGAAATACCATAAATCTAGAAACATAAATAGTAAATTTAATAGATTACATGTATATGCAGTTTGCATTCTTTCTTGCACATCCACCATAATGAACACTCCCTTAGCTGTCAATTAATAGCGAGAAAAGCTGTGAAAAACACAGGCGAAAAAAAGCAATTTGCTGGTGATGTTTGTCTGCGCTCGCGCGCTCGTTCGATAGGCGTGCGAGTTTGACGAAAGTCGATGGTTTGGCTACACAACATTCAGGCAACTTTTACCGACCAGCGGTTATCTCAGCTGGTCGCGTTTGTGTTCCAGTCTGATATCTTTGTATGTGAGGTCGTTCGTCCATTGTCAGAAGCAGGAGTCGAGAAAGCTCCGTGGCACATGGTCTCAGCGCCAAGTAACACGTTACACAGCAAGGAAAAATCCGCCGAAGCGATTTACCATGAATGCTTCATAGCGCGGCATATGCGAATAGTATTCGTTAGGTAACTAACGTAGATGTTAAGTGGTATATGTAACTTCGTGACCACTACTACATCAGTTATGCTTCACTAGCTTACAATCTAGAAAAAAAACCTCACAAGATGGTTGAAACGTTTAACTTTTGTTTTGGTGGCGTGTTGCATGAGTTTTGGAACGTTCGGACTTCATAATATCGTACATGTATCTATTTTATCGTTTAGGATCCAAATGCTTACCTAGTGACAAAAACTCCCAATAGGCCTTTTGCAGGAAACAGTCACGTGCTGATATATCACTTCAACAACCAATGAATGGATCAGGAAACAGTCACGTGCTGATATATCACTTCAATAACCAATGAATGGATCAGGAAACAGTCACGTGCTGATTTATCACTTCAATGACCAATGAATGGATCAGGAAACAGTCACGTGCTGATATATCACTTCAATAACCAATGACTGGATCAGGAAACAGTCACGTGCTGATATATCACTTCAATGACCAATGAATGGATCAGGAAACAGTCACGTGCTGATATATCACTTCAATAACCAATGAATGGATCAGGAAACAGTCACGTGCTGATATATCGATAGACTAGTGCCTATTGTATAGTACATTAAGGTCAGCTCATTATAATATTAACGGGTAGAGGATTGCTCTATGATTGGCTTAAATAAATGAGCTTTGGGAGTTGCTAGTCCCAAGCCGATCTCAAGTGTGAAAGTCAATTCAATAGAAGTTCGTAAAACCAGGTAATGGTGAAAGAGCGAAACAATAGTTTATCCACATGCAAAACGACAAAGCCCTTCGGCTTAAACCTCATGCTGTCAATTTTTTCACAGCGTGTTCACAACGCATCGCAAATAAGTCTAAATACAGATTCTAGGAAGCTGTAGCTTTAAAATGAGATGTTATTCAAGCTTATCCTATAGAAGTCAAACAAAATCGGATCCACAAAATCACCCACACAGAAACTGAGCTAATTAGTTGCCGAAACTGTAAAAAAGCCGGTCGGCAAAACGGCTAACAGTGTTCCAAGCCGTTCTCGATTTTCTCCCAGTCGTTGATTCATGACCCTTTGGCTGCTTTAAAACTCCCGCTCGCTTCGCTTCACAACACCTCCCACGGGACTCAACACGCTGATCATTGCTCGATAATTGTCTACTTTGAAAATCCCGCTCGCTTCGCTCCGCTTGTTAAACACCCCCAAGGGACTCAACACTCTAATACTCAATTGAAGAGCGGCCAGAAATGCCGAATTATTTAACTTTTTCAAGTTTTTTATCCAAGGTACAGGGTTTTTTTGTGACCGTTCGTGGAGCTTGAGGTCTCATTTTAAAATTATTTTTTAGGGCTACAAGAAGCCGCGTGTAAGCCATTTCTGCGTCTTATATTTCTAGTTGTAAATCGACCATGAATATTGTCCCGAGCAACTTTCCATACAAAATTCGCTCAAAACTCGCCAAGATTCAGAAGGCTAAGGTACAGGCGTTTTTGAAAGATACAACTAAAGTAAATAGCCCAGCTGTTTTATGTGACCCTTAGCTATAATAAGCCGCGTGTAAGCCATTTTTCTATCCAAAAACCATATGAGAGCGCTTCAAAGGTATGCTGGTGAAGAGGTTTTCGCCGTTTTCTCTGTATTTCAATCGCCCGCTGCCTCATTAATCAGCAATGGTTCAATGATTTTCGGGCCTCTAATGAATTCAGGGCTGAATATGTCCACTGATTCTGGGCGATGAGTTCTACGTTTCAACCTTCTTGTAAGCTTTCAATCTAGATTACTCCTGCACTGCCATTTGCCGTACTAACAAGAGGAACACACTCATTACTGGCGTCCTGTTTGTTATGATTACATTCACCCGCATGGTTCTCTTGTAGCACACCTGTGGCCTCGTTATATTCTAAGTCGCTACTACTCTCAGGCTCGTTCATGATTGGCGGTGAGTATTCGTTATCATTGCCAGGTACTGGTGACAACTGTTGGGCTTCCAAAGTGTGAGGGCTCTGTGATACAATACATAAGTTAGTCTACCAGGTATTCATTTATGTAACGCAAACTCTATATAAATATATTCAAATGCGCTTCACAAGGAAGGTCTTGAGATACGGACTGCCATTGTAGCGCAAATCTCTGCCGTGACGGTGTATACTAGGCTGCTGTGCCGGGAGACAATACCCTACTCTTTCACGAAATAGCACGCCAGGTGCTTTCACGACCCCTTCATATTGATTAAAAGAGGAAGGGGGAAAGGCCAATAGCTTATACGTCCCTGCCCAAGGACGCAGCTGCAGAGTTTCGAACCCAGCACCTCGCGCACTCAAGACCGTGCTCTGCAAACTGAGTTAACCAGTGAACCCGCGACCTCCTGCACTCTACCAACTGAGCTAACCAGTGAACCCTGACCTCTGCACTCTAGACCGTGTAACTACGATTATAATACCATGATCCCCTCGCTTTCCTTTGTTTGTTCAGGGACATTTAATCTCTAACATCCCTCATCAGCATGCATACTTTCACTAAGTCTCCCACATTCACCATGCAAGAGGGAAACTTAGGAGAGCATGCGCACTGGCGAGGAGACCTCAAAGTCCCCGACCACATCGGGTTAGACTGAGGGGAAATTTAATCGCTAATTTCCCCATATCATGCTATTATACTTATAATAAGTACAATGCTGTGAACCGGGTTAAATTCTCACGTTTTAACATGCGAGTTAAATGTTTGTATCTCTGGCCCTTCCTCTGGGTTCTCCCTCCACAAAAAAAAACATGCTAAATTTAAATTCATTCAGCTATAGGCGAATCTCCGTTTACGTTTTTTCCTCATTAGCATACATCAAACTTCAAGCGACGTACATACAAACAAACAGAGTCCATAAATCGAAGAGATTGTCACACTTGATAATCACCGAACATTTGAGAGTGATATAAATATATTTTGAGGCCAATGAGCGTTTAAAAATCTCACAATTTACAAAGAATGTATGGCTGTCAGCAACTCTTGCCGCCCCGTAAATACGCGGGGAATTCGAATTAGCAGAGTTCGAATTAGCCGATAGTAAATGACTGAAAAAACAAGGGCAAATCCAAGGGAAATGGGTTTGAGTTCGAATTAGCGGGGAATTCGAATTAGCCGAGTTCGAATTAGCGGGGTTCAACTGTATATTGCCTGAAGAGTAGCGAGGGAGAGTTGGTTAAACACCGTCGAAATCACTTGAAATCGACACCATAGAACAAGAAGAACATCAACTACTCTTCAGGGAAGTTACATTACTTTACTGATTGAAAGATTTACAGAGATATTTCACAAATTGCAAATTCCCATACAAAGCCTTATAATTTTGACCACACAAATCAAGCCTGGGCTTCCTGTGCTTTGGACTGATACTTAAGTGATAGAGTATTAAATGTGCTAATCTTACCACATTTTGTGGTAGGCGATGTCTCTTTGAACGGCTATCCCTGAAAACAAAAACAAATGACAAGAAATGAGAATACCTTCACGGTAAATCGAAGTGTGTGAGGTTACTATGAAAATAGATGAATTTGTTCTGGCAAGTCTCTTTATCAACATGAAGTATCGCTATTGTAACTCCGTCGTAGATGCAACATTTACATCAAGAAATATTTTACTATTTACTTGATGCAGGATCGATATTAATGAAAAAAGGGCTTATATGCACTTTAAAAGGAATTCTAATTCTTATTATTAAATTTCTAATTCTTATTGGCCGAGTTTTCATTTACATATATACAATGTAGCCTTCGAATACAGCCGTCTTCCATCTGGAGTCACAACGCAAAACACGCCTCCCAAGAAAGAGTTTGAGCCACAAAATTCCATGGTAATAAGATATACTAGCCAATCAAATAACGCGACAAGAACCTGGCCGCGTAACGTCATTAGTATGGCATTTTGTGGCTAAAATCGGAGACGTCAATCTCGGGAGGGGCGCGTTTCGAGGTCGAGACTTGTTTCCATACCTCCAGCCGCCCTTGGTCTGAAAAGTCACATACGCCAACACAAACCCTAAACCGACCATACAAAAATACCTTAACCGGTCAGTAAACATAAGTTCCCAGTTATTAAAACGACGAAGTTTTAGGGCTAATTTGTGACGGGTTCACAAATAAACGAGAGAAAAACAAAGTTAACGGTTCTGATCTACTGGAACTTGAACCCCTGACCCACAGCGTCTTCACCACTGCGCCACGCAGACGCGGCCACGCCGATTCTTATTATTATACTTGACTGGTGCACCTATGTAAATTAGTCATCTGGTGGCCAAGGGCACTTAGAGGTAAAGAACGAAGTATGTACCGCGTTTTGAGTTGTGGCTCCGGAAGGAATACGGCTATACTCGCAAGCTATCATTTACAAAGCCACATGTAAACCTATTTATGTGTCGTACATGTACCTTAACGTCTTTGATCTCTTGTAAACAAGAATAGCAGAGCCGACAACAACAGGAACAAACAGTATGCCAGCCACGGTAAAAATCACAGGCAGCATCCACGAGACATATCCTTTGGTAGATTGCTCAGGTCGAGCCGATACTACTGCACATCAATGGATAAAGAAACAAAATTAGTCTTTACTCACTTCACATATCTCAGGCCAGTCCATTACTTTTGTGTCGCATGGGAAACCCGGTATTTTATGATAAGTTAGTGGATAATAATAAATAATAACGTTAGTACTTGTGGCGTTGAAATATAAATACAATAACCTATTTGTAGCGTCGAAATATGCCCTGATATTTCGTCCGCGGAACATTATCTGATCCGAGAAGAGAACATTTCCCGAGAGCAAAGCTCGAGGGAAACTGTGAGCTTCGAGGATCAGATAATGTCCAAGGACAAATATCAGGGCATACTTTGACGCCACAATGTAGGTTATTGTTGTTATCATCCTTCAAATATTTTCTTTGACGCGCGCCTAAACGCTCACAGGGGATGTAATCACTGTTATTATATGACAGGAGCTACTTCCGGACAAATGGCGCGCGCTGATTGGCCGTTTAGCGGGCGGAATTCTCCCGTAATGCCCACGGGCAATACAGATTTTTCCGCTGCAGTGTTTGTGTACACGATCGTACGAACCGGTCGAATTAAAACTAAAAAGGTTAGAACAAAATATGCCATATAATAAACACCTTATTAACCTCGCTTGCTCGGTTAATAAGTAGTTAATATTTCCCACTCGCGGAGAGAAAATATCGGGTCGCGACGCATTGAAGTAATCACGCGCCAGAGAAAATATTTGATGGTTTCTAAGCACTGATATTTGTCCGAGGATATCTACAGCACAACGCGCAAAAGTGTGACCACTTTTAAGGTATTCACATACTTTCGTCACGACACCAATCAAGTACGAGACACGGCCTGTCAAATAATCAAACAAAACCAGAAACCAGTGTGAAGCAGTAACATTGCGAGAAGTCTATTGACCTATTGTAGACTTTCGTCTAAAATCGAAAGATTCCAGCTACATTTTGTACAGTTTGTACAGATGTTCTAGAACTTCCTGGATTGTAGCCTGACCACAGGAAGCCCGAGCTCTGTTTATGTAAATTTAATTTTATGAGGGTTTGTATGGGAATTTTAAAATCTAGCTTTTCGATAAATATATTGTAATAAAATTAACAAAACTTACCTGGTATCTATAAGCTGTGTCTTGGCTGTGTCTGTACGTAGTTTCAGCGAATTTGGGCGAATTTTCTGAAACTACGACAGACACAGCCAAGACACAGCTTATAGACACGAGGTAAGTTTTATTCATTTCATTACAGTATATTTATCGAAAAGCTTGATTAAAAAATTCCCATACAAACCCTTGTAAAATCAAATTTACATAAACAGAGCTTGGGCTGCCTGTGGCCTGACCTGGCCTCTCTTTCGATCGCTCGGCAGACTGGAAGGTCGCGTAAGCTTTCTTCAAAGGGACGCCAACACCCTAATGAGTTAGCAAAATACAACCGCTCGTTTGAATGAAATGTGATTTTTTGCAATTTCAGCAATTTTCGGTGCAAAAAACGGGCAAACAAAAAGGAAGGCAACAACATTTTTTTCCACCTTTTCTTTTCGTTTTAGAAGAGCTTGGGACCCTTTGGATTGCCTTCGAACATTTCTTGTAGACAACAGTTCAGTATAATGAAATAGACAGCTTCACGCAGTTCACTTGTTTTAGATCATCGCTAATGTTTGAAAGTATTTTCTCTTTTAATAGCCGTAATTCACATAAGGCAAAATCGTATTTTACCTACATCTTTTAAAAATACTTTTGCCAAGTTTTTGTCATACACTGTACTTCCCACGTGTGCGTTTGTTTGCTCATTTGACAGACAGTTCTTATATACATGTAATAACAATAATAGCGCTTATTCATGAAACTGCCCTAAGCGCTTTACAATACATTGTCCAATAACAGTGATAGTTAAAAATTGACAAAATAGAAATTTCTGAATATACCAATACAAAAGTGTTCAGCTCTTCAGACTTTGAAACAATATTTTTCTTAATTATCCCTTTCGAATCCCAACTAAATTGACTCAAATACTGTCGGGCATTTTTGATATATTGCGTATTAATTAAAGATTTTATCCCTTTTCAAAGTTGAAAAAGTAATTTTTCATCCCATTTTGATACAAACCAGGTCATAAAACCTGAACGAAAAATTATTTCAAAATTCCTTTCTGCTTCTCCCCCTCCATTTGTCATTCGATCCCAGGTCTCAATCACGCTCGGCCAATATGGCGGCCGCTTCGATGATCCGTTTGCTGTGCGAAAAAAACACCCTCCACCGCCTGCAATCAGGCTATCTTACCGCACGTTGTTGGACACATTGTGCCAATGTTTCGAATTTTTAAGTTTAACGTACAAGAAAATAAATATAAAGCTCTATTTTTCTAAGAAATATAAATAATATATCGTGCGTTACGACTACGTTAATGTGGTCTGACATGAAAAATCATATTCAGAAGAGTTTTTCGAATTTTTTTTTTAGACATATTTTTACGACCCCTACCCCCGTCAGGATGTGTTTGTTGATCCGTTGTCAAGGCGTACCCCACGAGCTCAAGCGTGACTTCCGGTACCTTTGTACGCATAGTCAATAATTAATCCGCTGTCCAAATGGGGACTTAGACCTCAAGTAAATACGGTGTCGAAGTCGATCGATGGCGTTTCTTCCGAATACGATATAACAAAAAGTAAAGAAAAAACAAGTCTCAGCCACCGAAAACTACCATCTGGGCATGGTTGTTCAAAGGATGGATAACGCTATCCACTGGATAAATCCCTATCCAGTGCCAGATAAGTATTAACCAAACTAGCTGATGTTATCGACTGGATAGGGTGTTATCCGGTGGATATAGTGTTATCCACCATTTGAACAACCAGACCCTGATGGATAGACTGGTCGTCAAGTCATGAGACACAATTCCACGTGGAAGAGAAAATATTCCTCATTAACTACCTAATCTCCTAGAAATCCTGTATAGCACACTTGGTTCGCTGCACTTCTTAGTACTAATACAACTTTGCACTGTAACGAAGTAATCTGTAAATGGGTTTATGTTTTGCAAGTAGGCTTGTGTCTTCAATCCTTTAACTGTCACGTTATGGACTGCTGCATCATGACTGGTCTTGATAGTATTGTTATCATCGGCAATCCAGTAGCTGACGAGTGACATGGTGATATTTCCATGCCGTTTACCAACTGGTGGGTGCTATGAAAAAGTAAGAGAGATAAGAATCACATTGGAGCGGTTTTCGATTGCGTATCATAAAACCAAAACCAAAGTCATTAGAATTACAGAACCTATCTCAGGAGCAAGTAAACACTAAATGAGCCAATCACAAACTAAAGTGATTCGTGATGGTCTTACTTGAACCAATTACAAGGAAATGCATTAAGACAACTCGCATTAAAACGAACACTGACTGCGTGACGGTCCAAAATGTGTTCAATGTTGGGTTTTAGTTTAGAACTTGATTTTACAAAACATTTTTCACAGCCAATAGAAAAGCTGAGCAAAGGCAAAACTAAACCAAACACTTATTACATTCAACACTCAATCGAAAACGGCCACTCATTGAAACAGAACGCTAAAATTGACAGCATTGATTAAAAATCTTAAAGCACTGGCTAACACTGTTTCATAGTTACCGTATGGTCTGCTTCCTTTATAAGAAAAATCCGTTTGAAAGCTCCATTTTGGCTTCTTTTGAGCTCAAGCACCGTGGGCATAAATGAACCTTTCAGCCAAAAACAACATGACAAAACTAATTTATTCCCCATATCGTACGTCGCAGATTACAGGAATTGAGCCTTCTGTACTTACAGGCGGTTGGGAGGAAGATTTGCAGATTTTCTTTCCTTTGTCGCAAAACACAGTAAAATAAATGTTGGAATTAAGTGATTACTAGCTACTGGCCAAGGTTTCGATCCGGGCCACCTGGTTTCAACAGCGCATGCGCAAGTACAACACTTTTTCAGGCACGTCGCTCCTCTGGTCGCTCCCCATTGTTCTCAAGTGCTTTAAGTTTTTAATCAAATTTGGTCTATTTTAGCATTCAGTTCCCCTTTAACCGATCCTATTGTACAGAAAAACTTCGACCATTATCA
Source organism: Actinernus sp. WN-2022 (assembly GCA_030867875.1). Lineage (NCBI taxonomy): Eukaryota > Metazoa > Cnidaria > Anthozoa > Actiniaria > Actinernidae > Actinernus > Actinernus sp. WN-2022. Next base: position 103,377,486 of record JAOWCC010000577.1, on the reverse strand, counting down.
TTTATCGTACACAAAATGAGAAAGAACAAATTGAACATGAAATTAGTCAGTAAAAGCACTACTCTACTTATTAAGCTGTTGAACAGTTAAAGGAGTAATATGGAACAGAGTAATCATGAAAATTCATTGTGGAACAATTTGCAGCCCCTAGCTTTTACTAAAAATAATATTAAGTACACGTACTAGCTCTTTCAAAGAATTTAAAAGCTCCTTTAAATTCATACACCAGCTAGTATTTAGTTGAGATATATATGACATGTACAAAATAGAATTTGACACATCACATGACTCAAATTTCTAAGACACACACTTTCACATAGATTGACATTGACATACAATGTACATGCAGACGTAATGCAATGAAATGTAATTTTATGCATAATTTTAGTTTATTTAGTGGTTTAGTTAAAGCTGTGTTCCCAATTAGTTATGTCCTTAAGAACATAATAACAGGTTAATAACGTTTATTGTATTGTGCAACGTAAAACAAATGTATTCAATCAGTAATTCTTGCAGATGTAGAATGATTGTGTACATGACTGTGTACATGTACATGATTGTATAACAATTTGTAGAATTCAAATACACATACTGTACATGTATGTACTAGCTTCACAATGTACCTTCCATTCCAAGAGAACAGTTCTGTTGTCACCATTCTCTATAATCTCATCTCTTTCTATTATTGGTGGTTCACTTGGAGCTGTTAAGGTTATCAGAGAAAAATATATTAAATAATGGTAATCATATTAACAGTACTAGTATTACATGTATATATACACGACTTTCATAATGGCCGCCTCCTAATTTGCATAATTTGGAAGACCAATCTGTAGAGGAAAACTAATCCTACCACATGAAAGATCACATTAAAACTAGTAATAGTTTTGAGTTTTAGAGCAATGTGGAAAATTGATGTTGAGCTATGAGCATTTCTAATGCAGAAAAACATGAAAGCGAGGCTAGTAAGGCTTCCGGTGTTTTTCTCATACAAATCTCTCTAATTTCAACTGGCTGTAACTTCATTGTTTTTTTAAGCTACAGCACACAACTTTCACAAGTTCACTAATGTCGACATGCTCTTTCACATGGCAATTTTCATATTTTCTATACATGTAGATAAACTACCGAAACGGGAAATCACATATGTAAATTAGGAGGCGGCCATTATGAAAGTCGTGTATACTAAACCACTGTGATGAAGGGGCACCAAACCTATTAAATAATTTTAAGACCAGAACATAATTATAATTATAACCAGTCACATTGTGACAGAATTCCATACAAAAACAATACAATCTGACTGAACTGAAAAGCAATATTACTACAACAACAACGCTAACACTAATGCAAAAATAACTAATTATCACATGATTATAAAATTATAACCATACTGTACTTCCAACTAATAATAATGATGACGACGACAATGGTGACAGTGATGACAACTTAATACCAACAACAACGACAATGACGACAACAAGGACAACAACAACAATAATGGTTCCCTAGTGACAACTTCTACCAAATAATTTATAGTACTAAAGAGAAGCCCTTACGTTATAAAAACCAAAACTTACAATGTACATGTACAATGTATGTACATACATGTACATGTATAATTTCTGCTTCCCATATGCAGAAGCACAACTTGAGATATTTATACTTGAGCCTCCAAATAGAGATTTCTTCATACATGTAGCTGGATTGATTCTAAACGCTAGCTTGAATGGCGTATCTGGCCTGATCTATGCAGCTAATCTATCATGACAATCTGCAATAATTATTTATTGTTGGGGTCAGTGTTTCCTGGATCATTGTTTTCATATTGACAGTGATGTTTTATAAATCAATGAAATATATTTGCAAGTTGAACTGTTATTCGAATAATTTATAATTATTAGCTCCTGTGTATTTCAAGTTTTTTTAATGAATTTATTCTGTTTTACCACTTAAAGATGGGAAGAGAACCTCAACAGGATTTAAAACCTGGAGGTCTCAGAGGGCCTACAATATATCATCCTAATCTGAGTCTTTGAACCATTTATAGTTTAAGAACAAAATTGTTTCACAAACTCATTGGTTTTGGAGAAAGTTGTTTGTTTCTTCAATTTTCACGAATTTTGAGGAGCTGAAAATCGGCTCAAAAAACCTTCCCATTCACACTTGAAATCAAAAGCAAATACAAAATCACCACTCGGTCGTTACAGTACCTTCTTTAATCTTTCCAACCAGCAGGTTTGTTTGCACAAAACACACCATGTTTACACTGCATTTCGCTCGACCACATTTTCCTGCTCCCACCTACAATTGCATGCTGGCCGGGTAACCAACAAAAAATTCACAAGGGGACCCCCGCTCTGGGACTCCTGTAGGTTTTTTACCCCTACGACCAAGAGCGGTGATTTGGACTCAAGCCGTTGCTTTAAAGTGACAAAAACACATCCTAATAGGTTGAGCAGGGGGAAAAGATCACCAACTGCAGAATTTCAAGGATTTCATTGAATAATTATTTTGATGTGTCTGAAAGCAGAAACACAACAGAAAAACCCTGTGAAACCCCTCACAAGGCCTACTAAAAGCAAGCCAAGTACTTTTCAGCCGTCCTCATGCAGACTTAATGATGTCCTCTACATAAATTATGTAGCTCTCTTTCAGTGGCTTACATGTATTTGTCCAAAATTTGAGCACATTTCATTGGAAAACCTACATGTATAGAAAACCATACTTACTGCCTCCGAGTCGGTAGAATTCTGCTGAATGGCATCATGGAGAAAGTTTGAGCCCTTGGTTTAAAAAGTCAGCAGTATTTAACTACCCCAGGCTAGCCAAACTGGAACTGAGGGGGGATGGTTGAGTTAGGACTCTGCATTTCACCAATTGAGCCCAAACACATCCAGGCATGATGAAAGGGTTAACTAGATTTACCCATTTCTTATATTATTTCATTAGGATAATACAATGGATATAAATACATGCAAAAAAATCTCCTCAAAATGTATGAAAATATTTTGGCATGAAACATCTACATTGTACATGTATTCGCATGAACTTTGTGTGACTGCCAAGGCCAAAGTGCATACAAAACAAAGGTCAAAACTTTTAAATGAACTACATGTATACAAATCATAGCTAGTCCATGGACTATAGTAACTGACAAGATCTAATAGCCCAAAGGCCAAGGGGCCTCTCTAGATTAACCAGCTATAGCCAAACTCAACTGTTTGGTGGTCCTGGGCTTAAGTGAGGGAGCTACATTTATAATAATAATAATACTGCTGCAATACATATTTCATTTATCAAACTATCCTACATGTACGTACGTTCTGGCAATGTCCAAACAGGGGTGGATTTAACAACTTCTCCTTGTGTGTCATCATTTAATGATGCCAGGAAAGAGCATCCAATATAGACAGTAATCTGTGTATTTGGCTGTAGATATTTCAGTTTAGTGTGGTGTGGCCCTTCCCCTTTAGCAAGGTTAAACACTGTCTATAAGAAAAAGATTAAAAAAAGAAATGATATAATTATTTTGTTATAATACAGGCCAGGGCTGTCATTAGAAGCCAGTTACCAGCGATTATCGCCAAGTGCTAAGCAATTACTGTATGATGATGATCGCTGGTATACCAGTCGAGAGTTGTACGTAGTTTACGGCACAAAACAACCAGCTACATATGTTTTTCACTGTCAGTTGTCCAGCAACTTAAAAACTCAATGACAGCCTTGTAATATATTAAACAATGATAATAATAATGAGAATGATGATAAATAATGCTAAAAATAATACATTATGATCATGATATTCAAATTATTAATGAACATGCAGCCGGCCATTTTATAAAACTAATTAAGCCTTTTAATTTATTAGCTAAAGACATATAATAATATTACTTTCTCAGGTACATATAGTTAATTGGAGCTATATTTTTTATTGTAATTCATATTCTGAAACTCATTAACCCAATTCGAGTAGATTGCCAACCCTGGAATATGTTTACACCCCATTTCATTGTTGAATATAAAGTATTCTGGCTAAAATACTACATGTACCTTTGGGCAACTCTTGTTTCTCCTTTGATGTTTTTGGCTTTCAAAATCATGACATCTCAGGTTAATTAATAGAAGAGACAATTAAACCTCACCCCACAAACTCAACATGACATGCAAGGACATGCAACTGACTGAACTATAGTGAAATTTGAAATGCAAATTAATTTGTTTTGAGCTAGAAATCATAGATAAAAACATTGTTGTTATAATATTTTAAAGTACAACGGAATGCTCCTGGATTATTGTTCATTGAAATAAATACCTGTATTGCACTCAACTAGAACACATTTATGAAGCCTCAATAAATTTATAGAAATGTTACTCTTTTTAAAGTTAATCTTGACTTATGTACATGTACAGTGTACATGTATATTGTATTTGAATATAGAACTTTATGTTTGAGTTTTAGAAGTAATTTACAAAATTCGAGTCCATGTAATTGTATTGAAGATTACGGATCCTTGCCGAAGCGACTTAGATCTGTATCAACCGATACAACACAGCCTCCCATTTTGTAAATAGTACTTTTGTCTATTAAATCATTCTGCTCTTATAATAATTTTGTATAATTATTAAAATAATGAATCTAGATTTTTGATTTTTCCCATTGCATTGGGTAGTACTATACATGTGTACATGTAGAACCTACAAATTGCACAGCAAAGAATATATGTTGAACAACCTGAAACAATACCTTATTTTCTCTGTCTCCAGGTGCTGAGTAATATATTTGGTAATGTATGGGAAGCTCGGCATCCATACCACTAGGAGTATAATAAGTGGCCTCCAGTTGGCCCTCTCCTGCTGTACGGACTTGGATCTCTTTCAACTTTAGACACTTTGCTGAAAAGAAATTAAGTTACAGGCTGAGTATAATAACTGAAACCTTTAAATTAAGGCTCATTTATTTACGGTTGTGGCCATACATAGAGGTTATTCACCAAGCATGAAGTCCAGATTGGGGATATTGGTTCAGTTCTTTTTTTGTGTGTAAACTGTATGGACAGAGCCAGAAGGTCCCGTTAAAATTCAGACAGGTTTCTTTAGTGGAACATGTACATGTACATGTATATAAATTTTATATAAATTATATTGTACAACATGCCACCTAAAATTAATGTTTATTTTTCCAATGCAAAAAAATAAAATAGAGGGGTTTAAATAGAAGCTACTGCTGGAGAACTTGGCCTCGCGCATGAAGTTGGTGTACACGACGAAAATGGAGAAAATTTAGACAAAATTTGTTTTAGAATTGTTGTAACTTTGTCATTATTTAATTGAATGTTATTAAATAGACCAGTTCGCGGTAAATTCCGACATTTTGAAAGTGGTGCAAACATGGCGCGAAATACAGTGTTTGTATGGGAATCGATGGGAATCCGATGCCAAATAAAATCCGTAAAATCGAATTTATGAAATATTCTTCAGATCTTTATACAAACTTAAGATACCAGGTAAAATATTAACATATCAAAATTTGAGGGATGTAGCTGTACTGGGAAGCGTGCAATCGTGTTTTCAGTTTTCCATACATTGTCTGTAAATTTTCATGTGGAATTTGACTCGTTTTTACAGACAATGTATGGAAAACTGAAAACACGGTTGCACGCTTCCCAGCACAGCTATATCCCTCAAATTTCGATATGTTAATCTTTTACCTGGTATCTTAAGACGTTAGTTTGTATCTGAAGAATATTTCATAAATGCGATTTTACGGATTTTATTTGGCATCGGATTCCCATCTTTTCCCATACAAACACTGTATTTCGCGCCATGCTTGCACCCCTTTCGAAATGTCGGAATTTACTGCGAACTGGTCTATTCCAACCTGGCACTCTGACCTTAGTTTGATGTAGTTTCTCGAATGTGAATCTTTATCTTCGAAAGAGGGAAGAATGTGGTGAATAAAAATATAACCGTTCTCAACAGAAAAAACATGAAAGCTCCAGCACACTAGAATCCAATAAATATTATGTGGTAACTCCAAGAAAGACCTTTCACTTTCAGTGAGTTAATCTTTTGCACGTGCCAATCTAAATTGTCTGTGATTTCACAATACTAATTGAGTTTTTTACAACTTCCAACTTTGAAGAATTCCCACAGGGGTTGAATGAGGAAGTGTTTTTTCTTTGGAAACAAAGACGTTAAGTTTTGGAAGTACATGACTTATAGGTAACAGTGGCTGGCGGAGGTCACACGAGAAGGTTAAGCAAGATTTAGCGACCTCAATCATGATTTAAAAAAGTGTAAAAACTAATCACGATTTACAAAACTTGAGAGGTATGTTTGTTTTGGAATGTTAATTAAAACGAAAAGTACATGCAGCTGTCATTATACAGACAAGGCGGTCATGCTTGTCTGCAGTGCTTCCCGATGCCAGTCTTGGCCAATGTTATTGTTGCAGTATTTGTTATATTTCTGCTCAGACAATTCATAAGTAAATCCCAAGGGCTATAACTTAAGTTTACAATTCATTAAAATTTGTTCTGAAATATGTCCAAACAATATTCAAGTACTTATTACCTCCAGTTAGCCTTGAAACCCGGAGGGATTTGGAAGTGATTATATGGCGTACGCTCGGCTATGATATAAAACTGGCGGGGAAACTTGAAAGTTTATAATGGCAAGAGATAAGACTGGTTGTAATATTGATAAGACTAGCTGTTGACATCCCCTGTCATGAACTCGCATATGATAGGTTTGCATATTGAGATTTAGATAAAGCCACTTCTAAATCCTACTATTTGAGACGATTTATTTGGAGAGTTATTTCTTTGAACTGTGCCGCTTTTGGTCACACACAGATTAGACTTAATCATGATTTAGCACGGCTTAATCACGATTTAACTCTGTCGTGTGACCTCAGCCATTGTATCATGCAACACCACAAATGAGAAATCTTTGATACAAAACGAGGGTTGATTTCACCTGCTTTAAAAAAGCTGCTATGTTTTAAGGTGAACATTTTGTATTAGTTTTACTCTTTGTATTTTACAGCCTACGATTACAATCTACTAACTCGGGACATGCGATTTGCATGATTTGCGCGATGGAAAAAGTGCGCAATTGGCGAGATAGAAAAAGGGTGTGATTGGCGCGAAATGCGTGATTTGCGCGATCAAAGGCAAAAAAGGCATGATGAAAGCTTGGAACAAGTGTTTTTTTTCTGACATCGATTTTTTTTTCTAACGCTAGTTTTTGACTGATACATGTATTTCTTTTGAAGAAAGCATAAAGTACAAGAAAACCACAACGTTTTGTGCCGAATTTCAAGTGCAATTCACCTCAAAGTACATATGTAAATTATCTTCTCCGATATTTCTTAAATAACAATTCATTACGATGTGTAGTAAAAATTGGGTGGAAAATGACAAACTTTTTCAGACAGAATTCGAACAAATTCGTTTGTTTTTTCAAATAAAACCATTTTCGAAAGTATTTTGCTCGTTTTTCTGTGCACCTGGACTGAAGTTTTATTTTCTGAAGTCCTAGGGTTATAGGATGTTTCGATTTTGAGAAAAATAATAAAACATACATGTAGCATTATAACTTTATGTTACACTTAGCTTGTGTACACCAACTCCGTACACAAGGCCAGTTCTGGTGCTTAATTGTCATACAGCTGCCTACTCTGTCTGCAGTTACTGCTGATTATTTAAGCTATTGAAATAAGCCAGACATCTACTTTTCTTTCATGGCCGCTCACTCTAAAATTTATTGAAAGCCCTGGAAATCTGAGTAAGATAAATGCTATGAATTTCTGCTTACTAGCCAAGACATTACAACGCTTCCTCTTGCTGTATGTTGTACTGTTTAGGTATGTTACACTAACTACCAAGTGCAGAACTTTTCCCTTGACAGTTGGGACTTTATGAGGATCCACCATGTTTGGGTAGAGTTTCCAGACAACATCTGTCATGTTATGTTTGATGAACTTTGTAGTTTCTGAAAAAGTATTAATTAAAACAAGTATTAAACATTTCATTAAGTAACAAACAGCAGCATCCAGCAGAAATCCCAGCTTCTACATTGTAATTCTTAGAATATACACGTAAATGTATGGGTCCCTATGCAGTACGTTTTGGTCAAATTAGAACTAAGCCATGCAAAGGTGAATAAATGACTGTATTAATTTGTGTTGTATTGGAGATCTAGATCCTCGCCGATTCAAATGCCAAACTGACCACTTTCTTCTACTTCTGAGAAGGCAGCATGGCAGCAGAAAGAGGCAACATGGCAGCAGAAAGGGGCAGCTTTACAGCAGAAAGGGGCAGCATGACAGTTAAGGAGGCAGCAGCATGGCAGCAGGAGGCAGCAGCATGACAGCAGGAGACAACAGAAGGAGACAGTATGGCAGCAGGTCAGGCACCATGGCAGCAGGAGGCAGTAGGATGCAGCAGCATGGCAGCAGAAGAAGGCAGCATGGCTGAGTGCATGGCATCAGTGGACTCTTAATCCAGTGACCTCAGAGTTTGATTCCCTGTGTGCATATATTAACCAGTCAATTTTTTCCTGACTGGAATTCTTATCCAAGGGTCCCCAGTATATTATCATTATGTTTACCCCAATAATGATTAGTTTTATCAATTGTTTTTGAAATCCAGGATGATGGTTCTTTTAAGTAACACTTCTTTTAGAGACAGTGAGATGAGGTTGAAAACCAAGGCAAAGGAGAGGATTTTCAACCCAATCTCACTTTATTTGGGAACTTGATCACTTCTAGCCTGAATTTCAGCCGTCTCCTTTGTTTCGTTCCTCCAGAGAGACGTCTGAATCCAATAGCTGATAATGCCATCCAGTGATGTCACTACCAGAAAACCTGGTAGTGATCTTCGATTGGTTCATATTTTATAATTTTGCATAATTATCATAAGTAACTCATCAGAGAAGATGGCAGGATATTTTTGTTTCTGTTTTGGACTCGCAATGGTTGATCATTGATGAGTTTCAATGGAGTGCTTGTCTTTTACAAATACCTTAAATTTGTAAGGAAAACAACTGGAATGGATTGAAAGTGTCCTGCAAAATAACTGGCCGACTGTCCTGTATACATGTTCACGGGGTTGTTGATAATCAATTAATTCGTTCACACTCAGTGGTAAAACTGTCATTACTCTCTTCAAGGAACTGTTCTTTCCCGTAAAAGAGTCTTCAAACTTCTTTGTAAATTCTCCAAATATCCTTCGATGCTTTTCTACTTTTCTGCTGCATTATTTACAAATTTACAAAGGTAATCTCTCCCTGTCTCAAACCGAGCAGCAGATTGAGAGACTTTACTAGTAAATGGAACTGAGACCAAGGCCTCAAATTGTTACTGAATGATTTGTTGCTTCAAAAAGGTTTTCACAGCATACATGTACATTTAAGAGGCACCTGAGAAGCAAATGGGATGTAGATAGGTAGGGTACTTTTAATTTTGACATAATCTCAAATAATTTTCTCAAGGCAAGAGCTTTGTTTTTTTAATCCGTGTTGACATCACTGATGGCAATATTATCGAACAAATTCAGACGTCTCTCTTGGGAGGAACGAACCGGAGGAGACGGCTGAAATTCAGGCTAGATCACTTCTAGTAAAACAAACTCTGGTACGATTCCTGATTACATGTACATGCATGTAGCTAGATGTACATGTATGTGGTAAAAAGCACTGGTCTCTCGTGTGGGAGTTTGTGGGTTCAAATTCAGACCAGACCAGCACTCAGGGTCTTAAAATAATGGTGCCTTTGTGAAACAATCTCTTTCTCAAACTGCAAATGGTTAGACCTCCATGTCTTCTTGGATAAAGGTATCCCTTCTGCCTCAATTTATCAGTCTTTCAAAACAGTAAATACATGGCTTTTAGTTTTACATGGCTTCTCAAGCTCCACTCTAATAATAAAATTAGTGATCTATAAGTCACGAGTTGTGTTATTTTTGAATTGATTTCTAAAATAATTAATACCAAACATTACCAAAAAATAAATTGATTGTGTGACAAAACCCAAAAAATGGTTTTAGTTCAGAACTCAATTGGCCAATAATAAATATTACAAATTAAATATTTTTCATGGCCAATAGATCTAGAAAGGCCAAGCCAATGCAAAACCAAATCAATCACCTAATAATATACTGCAGTAATTACTCAATCAAAAAACAATCTATGGTATGTTTCCCAACCATACAGCGCTATGTATAGTCACAATTCTGGGTCCTGACATTGTACCTGTCTGCTTTACATCCCGCATCTTTATGTACCCCTTAGGTGGCCTTCTACACCATTTAGAACTCTTGCTTGGATGACAGTAAAGTGCAGTATATGTTTTAGGATGGGTTAGAGTACTACTATCAGTTGATGCTGGTATTCTAAATGTCATAAACACCCTTGGAGGTAAATTGACCACCACACAACCAGGTGTATCAGGTTCAGAAGACGATTCTAGAACAACAAGAGGAGAATACATGTACATGAATTGACAAACATGTACGTTCTGTATCAATTAAGGGCTATAATCATGCAGTAAACAAGTTGTACTGCAAAAAAATGGTCTGTAAGTAAAAAAAGTTAACTTGTCAATATACATGTAGGAAAGGATGGAGGGTAGGTGCCATTTGCAATGCAAGTACTACAGCAACAGGCAAGAAATGTGCAACTAAGGAGGGAACCAATTGGCAACCAAGCCACTGGTAAACCCCCAGCACCGGTCACACTGATTTCACAGTGGAAAAAAGATACTTACCTAGGTCTTACATGTAGATCTACCATACATGTACATGTAGTAGGATTGGGGGGATGGGGCAATCTGGCAAGCAAATGCGAAGAAAGCAAGCTAGAACTGAGCACAGGGGCAAACTCGTCACATTTGAAGACCCCATTGCACCTGCACCAAATGAGCACTGTCCGCTGGCCAATAGCTAATTTGCAAGCAATACCAAAATAACTAACCATGGGGGCAAATTCATCACACAAGACAACCCAGTTACACATACAATTATGAGAACAATATGCAGGCCAATCTCCCAGTTAACTATGATTATTAAATTTCATAGACTTCATTCATAATGGCTGTCACCTAATTTGCATAAATTGGAAGATTAATGAGTACAGAGAAACTATTGCTTCCAAATGAAAGATCGTACCTAAATTAGTAATTGACCACAGTTTGAAAGCAATGTCTCAAATTGCTGTCGAGTTATTGGCATTTGAAATATAGAAAATACATGAAAGCAAGGCTGGAAAGGTTTTTCTCATACAAATCTCTCTAACTTCAAATTGCTGTAACGTTACAGCCTTTTATGCTACAACACTCAAATTCTACATAATCACCAATGTTGGTATGCTCATTCGCATGGCAAGGATGTTGTTTTTCGTACATTGAACATGTGGCTAAAATGTTAAAATACAGATGCCACGCCCTTATGAATGAGGTATAAATTATATTTAAGGTAAAAGTTAAGTAGTCAGTGAAGACAGTGGTTAATAGGGAGCGGTCATTATTTATAGGGTGGTAGGGGGGTGATTTTGAGGTGGGGTTACAAGATTTTAAGGTTTGCTGAAGGAGGGGTTTTGTATTCCTCGATAACCAATAGAAGGAGGGGTTACTAAAAGAGGAGTATTAAAGTTACAATCATTATGTTTTTCAGACACCTGAAGGAGAGGTTATTTTGAATAATTTATGCTATGAGGATGGGTTAGTCAATTTCAAAGATTACAGCTAAAAATTACCCACCCTCAACCATCGATCCTATAAATAATGGCAGCTCCCTAACCACTGTCTTGACTGACTACTTAACTTTTACCTTTATCAATTTTTTGCAGTGCAACTTGTGGTTGGAAAGTGATAGTTATTAAGAAAGTGCCTTATACAACCTGTTTTGACTTGATTTACATTTATAGTTTTGAATAATCTCCCCATACTGAATTTTAAAATGTGTGGAAAATGGACACATGATCATTTACGGGAGTTTTTGATGCTTTTTACATGGTTTTCATGCCAATTTGGGCTTCCTGTGGTATATTGCACGAGCGACAAGGTCTCAGGTAGCCTGGGACCTGTGACATCAGGGCAAAAACTCATTGGGGAAGCAGAGTAACAGTCATGTTTTTTTAGTGGTATTTAGTTTTTAGATGCCGTATAGATGTGTTAATTGTCACGGACTGTTCAAATATACCAGATCCCAGTCATGGAATATCACCTCACAAGATTTCATACGACTGCTCTGACGTCACAGATCCCAGGCCACCCAAGACCCTGTCACTTGTTTAAGATACCACAGGAAGCCCAAATTGGCATGAAAACCATATTAAACGCATCAAAAACTCATGTAAATTATCATCTGTGTGGTCAGTGGTCGGTATTAAAGACTGTGGTTAATATGTACTGTGGTCACTAAGTACTGTGGAATGAATATTTAATTTAGTTAGAATTTTACTCCTGGATGCATGCATGCAAATTTAAATAACAAACTAGGTTCAAATTGAATGAATAAATGTGTTCAAATTTAAATAACAAAGGTTCAAATTGAATGAATATTTAATTTATTTAGAATTGAAGGCATTGGCATGAAAACGGCTTATTACAGTAAGTGACAATTTGCGTCACTCAATTCCCGTTTTTACTTTTACGGTCGCTTTTAGGCATTCTCAAGTCGAAGTTTACAAAGATCATGTAACTATGTGAAAATGCTGATTATAGGAAAAAAGGTTTGAAAAAGAAATTATATATTTTCATGGATTACATGGATTAAACCCAATTCCCTTATATTTACCTATGCACTTAAAGGAACAGTGCCATGCTCAGTGCCCATGCGTGAATGTTTGAATTTTGGTTGGGTTGTCAAGAAATCAAAAGATGGGGAGAGATTTGATACGCAAAAGAAATCCTCTTCCATCAGCTTCGCCTAAGTGTCATTTGACCTTATACTTATTTATTACTATGATGTTATTTCATTCGTGTCAAAAAAATTGGGTATTTTTTGACTTGGAATTCAGTGCCCTTGGACAGTTCGTCGAGCAGAGGAATTAATGGCTACAGAAGGAAGCTTCTGTCTCCTGGTATAGTTAATTCCAAAGCATTGAGAGGGGGACAATGAATGGCCTAGGAAACTTTGAGACAGTAAGAATGTAGGGGAGACATTTACTCTGCTTGTAAGATGCTGAATGTTCGCGTGTATTTATTGCAGTGTCAACACGGCCTTCGCTCGATACAGTTTGAGCTCGCTATTTAGCAAAATCGAACTCTTTTCTTCCTCAATTTTGTAGTGGAAGTGCTCTTATAATTTATTGTACAACAACTTATCCTAAAAATCAAAAAGCCCCAAAGCTATGAAGTCAGAACATTTGTTTCCCTGTAGTTTTGCTTTGCGAAACTGCAAAAGCAAAACGGCAGTTTAGAATGGAATATTATAATTCAAACAGAAGTGGTTGTTTAATTGTTTAAGAGTCAGCATTTCCAAGTGGATTCCTAAACTATTATCCCGAATACCATACATGTAGACCTTTGAAGCACTTATGTCTTGGTCCAGTGGAGAGTTTATACAATTTTAAATCCTGAACTTCTCAACTGATGCAAATCACAAAACTATAAACTCTCTATAAAATTCCAAAGGTTGTTCCAGATCAGTTGAGTTTTGATGTGACGTGACATTAACAGCGTGATTTTCCATTGTCTTTGACATTACCGTGCGTATTACCCATGGCACTGTTCCTTTAACATGGACCGAAAATAATTGTGGGTACACTACACAATTTTTGACAGGGGAACACCATAGGGATTCGTCTTAAGAATTTCTTATATTAGTCCCCAGGCGAAGCACAAACCAGGCCCAACACAACTATCTTTGGAAAGCTAAGACCATGAAACTTACTGAAATGGCTTTCTTAGCTCCAAAATATAAACAGTTTGCTTCGCCTGAAGATGCAACTCTATGTAAATCTCCAGCGATAACGAACCGCCTTTTAGTCAAACAGTTCAGACTTCATTCAACCATGAGTTAAGCCTATATAGTTTACACAGAGTTGCTTTTTCAAAATGTTACGTATACTCCATCTTTCCATCAAGTATCTCCACTGTTTCAACCATCTCTCCAGCTTGGCATCTGACTTCAGAGAGAGCAAAAGTCTGTTTGAGATCCAGTTTGTAAGTGGTAAGCTATTTCCCGCCGAAACGTACAGCCAATGAGCGCGTGTGCAACAATGTTGTTTCTAGACCTCTCTCTCAATCCACCACCCCCCCCCCCCACCAATAGAATAGCAATACAATAATAACCCTTTTCGCTGTAGAAATGACTCGATGACTTGCTTAATTGGAGCACTATTTCATTTCTTTGAGATTTCAAGTGATATCCTAACATTCTAGAGGATGCAGGTTGATATTACAAGTTTTCTTAATCAAAAAGCGAACTCGACTTTCAAGATTTTCAAATTGTCACTTAAAGGGGCATGGTCACCTGGTAGTCATGCGCAGTAGGCGTGCAGAAGGTACTAATTAGCATATCAAAATCTTCCCGGTTGAGCGAGCGTACGTGAGGAGGATTTGTAGTAGCATTTTGAAGGCTGACGGCCCTGTATTAGGGAACCACGTTGTAACATTGGCTTCAGAGTCGATGGAGGAAGAAGTTGAGTTGGATATGATAACATTTGGACAAATAGTTCTGTTCTTAGAATGTTGAACATGCTTGATTTCGATAATTTTGCATAAAATCTGAAATAGGCGAATTATGTCCAAACACTGCACGAAAATCGAACAAAAAGTACATTAAAAATACTTTCTGATGCCATGAAACAAACCACAGGAACACAAAGAGCATAGTCTTCTGATCAACCGACATACATATGAAGCTGTAAAATAAGTTTCCAGTCCATAAAAGCCGATAGTTCGAACTAGTACAAACACGCTAGTATTTAAAGCTCAAAGGATTTTCTTCACAAGTAAACATTGTAGTGTCAAGCACTACACAATGCTTCCAAAACTGTAGGAAAACTCCTGTTTAAAAATTCCCTGAAGTCTAAATAACCACAGCAGCTCACACAGGATAGTCTTCTGAGCAATCTACATTCATTTGAAGCTATCAAAATCGTTTTGGAGTCCATAAAAACCGATATATCGAACTAGTACAAACAAGCTCGTTAGTTATAAACAGACTTCCGTTGCAAATAAACATTCTATGGTCGAGCGCGCTACAGTATGCTTCCAAAACCGTAGGCAAACTCCTGTTTAAAAATTTCCTGAAGTCCAAATAACCACAGCAGCTCACACAAGATAGTCTTCTGAGCAATCTACATTATTTTATTTGAAGCTACATGTATCAACATTGTTTTGGAGTCCATAAAAACCGATAGATCGAACTAGTACAAACATTAGCTCGTCTGCGTTACGAGTAAACAGCGCGCCTGGCGTGCTACACTATGCTTGCAAAAGTGTACGAAATGCACCGTTCAAACATTCCCTGATTCCACACAGCAGTTCACACAGGATAGCCATGTGAACAATCAACATTCATTTGAAGTGATAAAAAATGTTTTCAAGTGCATGACATCCGATAAATCGAACTAGTACAAACATACCGTTTAAGTTCACGCCACGCTGACTTCCTGTTTTCTTCAAAATTTTCTAGCTCATTTTTGCAAATCAAACAAAAAAAGGCTATAGAACTAAAAAATATATACATCTAAAATACTGTACGAAGTTTGGAGGATTGATGGCCCACACAAGCTGTTAAATTGGACCAGATTATACCACGCTCGCATTGGTGGCGGATTAGTTGAATTTCCCGTGGCCCACGAAAAACTCAACTATCTCGTCTCTACTGCGCATGCGTAAAAACCGATGACCATGCCCCTTTAATTAAACCGTTTTAATTCCAAGGGCTGCCTTCTAACGATATCTATTAGCTCAAATTTGGCTGGCAATGCCAGCCTCGTTATTATTATTACAGGCATGACTGGTTGTATGTTCATGCTAAAGTCATCAAATGCCTTTGATGATGTTATTGATGCAAAACAAATCATTTCAGAATTAAACAACAAATAAATGAAAGTCAGGACTGACCACGTGCTTTCAAATTATTTATCGGAAATTATACTAAATATTCGGTCATATAAACCAAATGGATTCACGATATCTCCCTTCACAATTATTCCTTACAGTTACATTTCGAATGTTTGGCTAGATTGCAGAATACTCCACCACTTCGAAAGATCACTTGAAAGGCCCTTACAAATTGTGCAAAATTATCCATTCAGCTCAAGTGTGTATGAATGTTTTACTTTTAATATTTCCGGTTTCACAAACACGATGCGAAAGTGTAATCGAGAGAATTAACTTACATGTAATTTCAATGAGAGTATTAAATACATGTGAATGCATATAACATACACTATTGTAAGGCGTCTACTTACCCGATTTAGCATAACTTAAGCTTTGAAGCGTAAAAAGCACCACAAAATACGACAATATATCCGCCATTGCCCATTGGCAAAAGGCATTGGCATTCACTAGGTACCAGGCCTTCCTCAAAGCTTGCTGAGAATATCAACCAATCACATCAGTTTTTCTATCGAGAAAAGGAGCGGCTGCCGTGCGTCAGCGGGGCGGGTCCAAAATATGCCTAAACCTATTTCCGGCGATATTTGAAATTACAGTAAACGTATGGAGTTTTAGCTCGAATGCCCGTTTGCTCTAAAATAAAATTTAATAAATCGTCAAAATACTCTTACCTGTCTCTTGTATATTCCTTTCAGTTTCTGTGAAGTTTCAAGCCATTTCGTTCCCTCAATATTGAACGGAATGGCTTGAAACTTCACAGAAACTGAAAGGAATACACAAGAGACAGGTAAGAGTATTTTGACGATTTATTAAATTTTATTTTAGAGCAAACGGGCACTCGAACTAAAACTCCATATATTTACT
This sequence comes from Actinernus sp. WN-2022, assembly GCA_030867875.1. Lineage (NCBI taxonomy): Eukaryota > Metazoa > Cnidaria > Anthozoa > Actiniaria > Actinernidae > Actinernus > Actinernus sp. WN-2022. The sequence continues at coordinate 103,360,544 of JAOWCC010000577.1, read as the reverse complement.
GTAATTTCAAATATCGCCGGAAATAACCGTTACGCATAATGAGCCTGGGGTACCTGTGACTACTGAAAAGCGGGCTAAAACGTCCTTTCTTTGGCGATTTTATTTTATCGGAAATGTACTAGGACATACCGTTCTACCTCATTGGATTTAATAGTTCCAAAAGCTAACAATTCATTTTGGATTCAAGAATCTAGTATAACCCGTATAGCAATGAAAACTTTCAGTTGAATTCTATATATTAGGTGCCTACGAATCAAAAATTAAGTTCATTTCAATGCACGAAATGTGTTGGCGATCCTCCCTCAAAGCTTGCTGAAACTCGCGGAGGAAGAGTTTTTTGCGATATGCAAATTAGATGGTCTGACTGACAATCCGGGATCCCAGGGTGCGTGTGGTCACCCTGTGTTGTACGTCAAGATTAAGGCTGGTTCACACTTGCGACAAAAGCATAAGCATAAGAACATATGCAAGCGCAGATTGTACTTTAAGGTTGGATGAATGCTTTGTTCTACTCAAGATAAAGGGGTTAACTAACCATGAAGTACAATCTGCGCTTGCCAGCCTTTAATGTTGCTGCTCGCTATACGCTCGCAGCAAAAAGAGTGAAAAGGCGCGACTCCGAGACCCTCCAAAATAAAAATGAGACTCCGAGACGGGAAAAGAAAAGAAAAATCGAGACTCCGAGACCCGACCTGTAAAATGCGAGATTTTTAGACTTTACCGACTTTTTGCGAGACCCTCCGTTTTTCTTGACACCATTCGCCTACCCCTGCACCCCTTTCAAAATGTCGGAATTAACCGCGAACTGGTCTATTGTTTACTGGACTCTTGATCTCAAGACAGTTGGTGGTGAGATTGATATCTTGCTTGGTTTGGACCATGCTGAGCTTCTTGTGCCGCTCGAGGTAAAGGTAGGAAAGGCCAAGGATCCAGTAGCTAAGAAATTGTGCTTTGGCTAGACGACTGCAGGTGTCATCGGCAATGTCACAGGCCAGATCCATAACCACCACGTCACTCAATCAGATTCAGAGCCACTCGATGAGGCATTTGAGCGATTTTGAGACAGCGAGTCGTTCGGAACGAAGCCGATAAGTCAGCCCGTCTACTTCAAGGAAGAGCAATACGCCCTCGAAGTACTGGAGCGAGGCACGAAGTAGCTTGAAATAGGGTATGAAGTTCCACTCCTATGGAAAGAGGAGCCTAATTTGCAGAATAATTACAAAGTCGCGAAGAAAAGACTCGAAGGCCTGTAGAGAAGATTTGACAGGGATCCTGATTACGAGGCCGATAACTGAAAGGCAATCCAGAAATACGTCGATGAACGTTACGCACACAAAGTCGAGGAAGGAGAAGAGAACTTTCACGTACCTCCCGCACCACCTAGCAACAAAGAAGGCCGCTGGGTTTCATAACCATTTCCCTCTATTAACTATGGTGATCGAGACCGAGTCGGCTAATCACAATGATATTTTGTTTGGATGAAACATGGGAAGATCAAATAAGCACAATAAATTTCTAAGGCCATCCCAAAGCCATAAAATGTTTCGTTTACCATCGCCCTCTCGGTCAGACCGAAATGCATTGTGGTATAGCTGAAAGTCTGGTGAATTCGCTTATTCAGTTTAGGGTCAAACACTTTGAGACGAATATTAATAGTCTGCGCGCGAATCGATTTTCGAATTACACTGTAGTTTATCCATTTAGCACAGCTGGACAGTCATAAGCACAATCCATTGCGCATGCGCATGTATTGAATCAATGTTCAATCGGTGGATGTTAATTGGCTGCAGTCCCCTCTCCTCTTTCAATGGTTGATTGAAGCTATACGCAATATTTTCCTACAAGACTCCATGTACATGTATACATAGCTTGTCAGTCATTTTTGCATTGATTTTAACCACTCCATTAACCGTGTCGAAATAAAGCGTATGTAGGTATGTATGTATGCATGAAAAGCTTGGTATTTTCATAAAGCCCGTTTCAGAGGCCTTCAGCTCTCAAAACCTTGCATTTTATTGGGCCTCATTTGGATTACACTGACAAAGAATTCCATTGTTTTAGGGTTTAGTATTGTTTCAGGGTAGGCTATTGTTTGGATAGCCAGTACTATTCCAGGTTCCGAGGAGGTGAAGGCCGCCCCAACTTTTCACTAACGATCTAAATCTATAGGCCATCTTGACGATTCCACACGCATCAGTAGAACATTAGACGCGAGCTGCTAACACTCGTTCTGGCTCACCAGCCTTTTGTTATTTAATTGTTCTAGCTGCGCGCGCAACATCGTCAAAATGGATTATTATGTGCCGATCAATTGGCAGAATCAACACCCCTCGCTCCCCGTACCTGATGTCACAAATTACAAGACTTGAGCCGTCTGTACATAGAGCGTTCTGAAGCTGATATATCAACCGGACGTGACTGTTTCCTGCAAAGGACCTATTGCAGTTTGATGTTTCTACGTAACAAATACCACTCTTCTGTTACTCTAAAACCCTGAAGGTTGTAACGACGCTTTACCGATGGGCTCAGCGGACAGCAGTCTTACAAAATATGTTTTAACTTCCTACGATCACGACTGATAGCCCACTTTCGATAAATGCTAACACTTGTCACGCTCAAAAGTTTCAATATATAAGGCTTACTTTAGAGACAAATTAAATGTACATGTATTATATTCTCCGAGAAAGAATAAACCTAATTTGTCTCCGAGCCTCGTATTGAAACTTTTGCGTGGCAAGTGAAGCGTATAATAATACCGACAAAGATGGCGGCATGTACTTTACCCATAATCCGTTGCGCGCGAAAATCAACCTCGTCCCCAGTGTCTTCTCGGTCAGATCCAAGATAGCGGCTACTCTGAGAGAAACGAGCTCCTAAAGAGACGTAACGCTCACTTAATTAATTCGTGAAATGACAATATAAACTAAAATCCTACCCTGAAAAATGAAAAAACCCTAACCGGTCAATAAAGAAGATCTTACCATCTAGAGCTAGGGTTCTCAAGAAAAACTTATCAAGAAAATGGCGAGGTAAAGAAATTTCAGAGATTTTCTGGAACTCGAATCCCGCTCCCGCCTACTCGTAAGGCAAACGTCACAACCACTACACTAAAGAGCCATCGTCACTCAATTGCTGTCAAATTTGTACAGTTTAAAACCACTGCTAATTGATGTTAGTTTATATGGTCATTTCATGAATTAATTAGTAAGTGAGCGATTCCTCTCCTTAGGAACTCTGCTAAGAGAAGACCCAACCTCGTGACCAGGATCTTCTCGGTCAGATCCAAGAGAAGCAACCTACTAGAGAAGCAACCTCGTTCCCAGGGGTCTTTACGCGCCTAATCCGAGATGGCATCGAAAAAGTACTTTCGATGCCATCTTGCATTAGGCGCGTAAAGACCCCTGGGAACGAGTTGCTAGAGAACACCCAACAAGTCGTTCCCAGGGGTCTTTACGCGCCTAATCAAAGATGGTGTCGAAAGTACTCCTGGTACAGGCTGGTCATGTGACCCAAAAATATGACAGATATATGGGGAATATTTTGAAGAACAACCGCCATCTTGGATTCATTATCGCTGAAGAACGGTTAACTGTTATACTTGTACGCAGTTGCGAAGTGTGTATTAAAAAAGGCGAAACGTGTAGCCAATCAGTGGCCGAATCCCACCAGCCTGTACTAGGGGTACTTTCGACGCCATATTTGATTAGGCGCGTTATAAAGACCCCTTGGAACGAGGTTGAAGACCCAACTTCGTGACCAGGGTCTTCTCGGTCAGATCCAAGATGGCGGCTTCTCTCTTAGTAGCCGCCATCTTGGATCTGAACGCCGGAGAAGACCCTGGGGACGAGGTTGCGCGAAAACTTTTAAATCCGTTATAAAATCGCTATAGAGAAGTTTTAAATCTTTAAAAGAAGCCAGAAAAAGTAATGTTGCCAATACAACTGTCATTTAAAAGAATAGATAGTTTGAACTCAATCCCCAGAGATTCAAAAGACAAAGGGCATGGCGGCAACAAAATGGCGGCTATGACGTAACATGCCAAGGTTGACTGTTAGGTTCGCAATGGATTGTGGTCGAATGTACAGCCGCCACCTTTTTCGGTCCGGTGGATTGGTGTCACCTTATGATGTGCCGAGAGGCCTTTGTGAAGGGGACCATACAATATATTGTGCTTTGAGCCTGACTCGTCCCCAGTTGTCTCCTCAGAAGAAGAAAAACAGAAGCGCGCGGGGAAGACACCGCGGCAAAACGCATTGCGCACGCGCGGCCTCCAACTTCCTGTCCTGCACTCTTCCCTGTTGAAACCATTTAGTTTTGTCAACAACAAACGTTTCCGGCCTGGTATTTTGAAAAAGTTAAGGTGGAGAAGTAAAAGTTAAGCCTCAAAAGTTCAACATAAGGAGTTTATTGTTCATTCTATCTCCTGTCTTTTGCACCCCATGCTTTCGTGCTTGCACCCGTGTTGAAAATTACGAGCGAAGTTGTGCTTACGAGTTATGGAGTCTTGCTGCTTTGCTAGTATGTATTAGAAAACCGTGAGTCTTGCGAATGCTGTGAACGGGAAAGACATAAACGAACAGTGGATCATCGTCAAGCAAGAGAATGCCAAGGTAAACTGTATTCCTTGACTAAAGAACTCATCAGAGACGTTCAGCTCCCCATTAGTTCTTGTGTTTGCCATGCCAAACGATTATGCAGAGAACAATTAAAATCAACAAAGGGCCAACACTCGAATTTATACCCAAGGAATCTCTGTCTAGCAGGGTATTAAACTTGGATTCAATAATATTATTACTAGCTCTTTCTGAAACCCACCTGCTCTTATTTATAGAGATTCACCAGCACCATAATTAATATCTAAATTAGATATATATTTAATTTTATTTAGTTATTTCAGTTACACTGTCTTGTGCACCTACACTATGCATAGGCAAGTATAGCTAGCACTCTTCCAGTATTTAGTTCATACTAGTTGGAAGTTCACATTCTAAGTTTGATGGTGTGGGTACAGACCAGGAACTTGGTGATCTGTCACTCTTCAAAGCAACTTCTGACATTTTTTAACCACCCCTTTATTAAATACAAATGTAAGCCGGCCAATACCAAAAGAGAACACATACCCAACAGGTGAGAACTAGCATACATTGTATATACAGGCAACCACATTTTGACCTACTAGTAATGTATGGATCAATTCCAAACCCGTGCATGACCCCCCCGGGCCACCCCCGGGCATTTGAACATTTTGAAAAAAAATTGATCAAATGCCCCACTACCAAAGCAGAAAAACTGTTCAAATGCACCACCAGTTTTTAATCCAGGCTGTTCAAATGCCCCACCATCGGGGACCAGATCGGAAAATTTCCCAAAAAAAAATCGACAAAGACAAGGCAAAGACTATTGACAAATAAATGAAATCATTGCTTTATTGACAACTCTGACTCAAGCAATTCACAGGAAACACCGACGGTGAAAACCACCTTCAACCGGTCAGGGATGAGAACAATCATTTCTACCGGCTCGATCGTATATACTTTATAATAAACGTAATGGCTTGAAATTGAATATGTTAGCTTATGTTGTTGGTATATAAAGTACATGTATGTAACAGGCACCAATCGGTCCGTCTTTTACCGATATAAATAATTATGTTTCTAACTCGCGCTGTCGAGGGTCGCAGCAAATTCAACTTATCACAACTCTTGTCACGCACTTAATATCACGCAGTCGGTCAAAGTTCACGAAACAAGGCAAAACAACATAGTTTATAGGTTTAAACATAAACAATTTACCTCTGAAAGTGGGCTTCAAATTTGGCAGGTTCACTCTTTCAAGCCTCTACAAATGCGCAATCCTTATCCTGGAAGCTGTCCTCGTACGTTCGCCACGTGCGTTCGCCATTTCGACGCTTGTAAACAGACAGAATATATTTTTAAACACTGATCAAATGCCCCACCCCCTACCCCCACTGTTTGTCAAATGCCCGCCCCTGAGGTCATAGATACTCGTCAAATTTCCCACCCTCGGGAGCAAGCCTCTGATCAAATGCCCGGGGGTGGCCCGGGGGGGGGATGCACGGGTTTGGAATTGACTGATACATAATGTGCTTGTGTATATTAGCAATAGCTGATAATATTATTATTGGTTGCGTCAACAAATAGCAGTTTCAGCAGTATTGACCCGATTGCCTCACTTCGATACATGTAATAATGAAGCACATTTAGGACCATGATTATCACAGGTCTCTTGTGAAGCACCATTGAAACCATCATTCATGTGAGGCATTTGGGTCAATACCGCTGAAACTGCTATTCACAGATGCAACTGTAATATAACCTATTGCAAGCAGCACCTGAATTCATACTTATTTTATTAAATATGTAAACAATGCTAATAAATTGTTTAGTATGGTCATATATGATGAACAATGTGAACAATTAAATTGTATGAAACATGATATGGAAGTACAGGATTATTAATAGTAAGATTGTACGAAGTTAATATTAATAACAAGGATAAAAAATATAATAATTATTGTTCTATTTCATATGAATTGCCTGCTATTCGTATTAGTCATGTGTTGTATATTGTGTAAAAAAGAGCGGTTGTTTGTCACCCATACTTACAGTTATGTGAGAAAACACATAATTAAAGTTTTTAAATCAGCATTGATCAGGATTTTTGATTATTAGACCTATTAGTATTTCTATATTGGATGGGGAAATTTCCTTTGATCCTTCATCTGAGTACATGCTTCCTCAGTGGTAATCCTGCACTCAACACTTGATAAACGATTTCCACACACACAATTCCCTCTTTTGTTCTGACAAAGGGCAAGCATTTGAAATGTCAGCTGCTACTCACTTCCCACTGATACCTTAATCGTCATTCAGTTGATTATGGCAGTGTTTTATCTTCCCCATGGACACAGATCAACACTATAGTTTTTACAGGAACTAATCAACCATGTGAGAAAACAGACTGGTTACCATGGTTTCATGACAGATTTCTTGCTGGCTGAGCTTGTGAAAGAGGTTCTCATACACTAAAAAGGGGCCTGGGGAGAGCTAATAGCAGTCATTGAAGTCACCAGGGTGAGGTGTCTGTTGGCCCCATTTCTGTAGACTGTCATTACATCTACCAGGTAATCAAGTTAAAGGAGAACTGTACCATAAAATTGACTTATTTTTAAATTAATCTTGAAGGTATGGATAATAATTTGATTTTCAAAGTTATTTTTCTCATGTTGCACTTTATTTAAAAATAAAAATTTTGGAGAAAATTTGGGCTCCCGCTCTGCGGCATAGAATTGGGATGTTGGTATTTATAATGTAGCATACAAGGAAGATAAGTTTAGAAAGAACTGGAAAAAAGTCAAAGATTTAGATAAAACATTGTGTATTTTCAATCAAGTATATGGTACTGCTGCTCTCAAAATGGATGCCAAAATTGGAAAGAGCATTAGCCAAAAATAGTAACTTGTGCAAGTTTCATCCCCATATCTTTCAAGTTAAAGCCAGAAAAAATAAAATCTCTAAAATTAACAGAGTTTACGAGGCTGGAGGGCAACTCTTCCTTGTACTTGTATACATCATGAAATATCCACTGACACATTTAATATACATTAATTGTGCTGCCAGCAGTGTTTGAAGTCAAAACTTACAATTTGTTGATATTCAAGGTCCTTCCTTTAAATTACAAAATGTAATACAACAAAAAAAATAAGTTCTTTAAAAATAGGTTAATTTTAGAGTACAGTTCTCCTTTAATAATTCCTGCTATGTCCCGGGAGGAGGGTGCAGGGATGAGGCAGATTTTATCAAATCGCTTGAAGTCGAGGGGTCCAATGGCATTTCAGTACTTCACCTGTCCAATGAGGTTGCAAGAGTTACAAAGCAATGACCTTCCACAAGTTACAAGCATCTTTTTGGTGTTTTTCTGTCAACATTCTCTTTGGTTTGGTCACCATTTTCATTTTAGTGCATCATTTTAGTCTGGCTGCAGGCCTGAACTATGCAGTGTTCACACCAGACCATGCCACTGCTGGATTCTCACATTTGTTTTTGAAATGGTGCACTAAAAATATATATATATATATATATACTAGAGGGCTAGCTTGGATCCCAAGCTACAAAATTCTGGTGAGAACACAGGCTATGCTGTGCATATCAATCCCTCATCCAGAGTAACAGATAATAAGGGTTATACCAGTCATGATCTACATTGTATATAGGGGGGGTCATTTCTGTGTCAGTTTTTTTATGGGGAACTGATAATCCAATAAACTTAGAGGAAATACAAAAGCTTAAAGTGCACCTAACCCCTTTGGAAATTTTTATAGATATGAATATTTGAAAGGTTTTGAGTACTTCTGTGAAGAAAGTTTTGGCTTACATAGAATACTCTATGTTTTATGCTCGTTTGAAATGGTGAAAATTTGACCTTTCCTGACCCATGCCGGACTGTGTAAGAAAAAGCCTGGGTCGATTCTGGATCTTACGTCACCTCATTAATGCATTATTCTCCATGCCGCCTTTCTATCACAACAACATCGATATATATAGAGAATATACACAGTCTGCGAGTTGTTAGTAAAGAAAACAGTTATTTAGAAAAAAATGCTTAATATTTATTCAAATTATTGCAAAGTGGAATGAATTATATGACGTAAGATCAAGAATCGACCCAGTCTTTTTCTTACACGGTCATGGGTCAGGAAAGGTCAAATTTTCACAATTTCAAACAAGCCTAGAACATAGAGTATTCTATGTAAGCCACAACTTTCTTCACAGAAGTACTTAAAACCTATCAAAGATTCATATGTATAAAAATTGCAAAAGGGGTTAGGTGCACTTTAACTGATAATTTGAAAAATTGTGACTGGTCAGTAAACCTATGCTTTAGAGCTAATTGATGATTAGAGCTCACAAGTAAACAAGAAAAGACAAGAGAAAAAACTATTATGGGCACCTACTGGGACTCAAACCCTCAATACACAGCATAGAAAGTAGATGGCTTAACCACTGCACTACAGAGACGTGGACTCAGTCTGTGTTATATAGTGCTCACCTATCTTGTGACCTATGCCTTCTATCGGTTATATATATATACACCAAAATCCTCCCCCTATAACTAGACACATTTGATAAGGGTAATATGAGGGGTAGCCTTCACCTCCTCGGAACCTGGAATAGTACTGGCTATCCAAACAATGCCTAGCCCTGAAACAATACAAACCCTAAAACATGGAATTATTTGTCAGTGCAGTCCAAATGGGATCCAATAAAATGTAAGATTTTGAGATGAAGGCCTCTGAATGACATATTTAATCAAAATAGTAACAGTAAAGATCCTGCCCACTATCAATCATTATAGCTTGAAATGGGAATTCACAAGTAAACCAACAACCACAAAGCTACTTCTCTACAAAAATCAGCCTATTCATGTTGGATCATTATAGTATAGTGTTTCAAATGGTTTCTTCCACCTCAGCTTTCGCAAGCCACTCTTTGGTAAACAAAATGCATTCATATTTTTTTTTTTACGCTTTTCTTGGCAATCTTTTAAACCGTGATGCACACCAATCGAAAACTCGTACTCCACTCACTACTGCATGCCATGCCAGAGGCAGTCAACTGTATATTTACTCAAAGTAACTGTAACTTTTGTAAGATTCTTCTTGACTTTGTCGAGAATGAGATCGTACTTGGTTCTGTCACCTCGTTCTGTTCATCTGGAACACACGATCAATCTATCCACCACTTGCACAGATCCATGGCTCCCAAACTTCAAGTGCCACAGAGATCTTTAGAATCTTATTTGCCAGGAGTGAGTGCCTGGACTTAATTAACGCAGAAACGAACTTTCAGCCTCCATCCTGGCCGCCATCTTGTTTCAAGCCACGAGACGAAAAGTGACGCATGCGCAGTCGTTTTGCCGCGGTGTTCGCGGGGAATGGATGATCATCGGAAGGGGGGCGCGTGCGCTTTTTCTTCTGAGAGACGACTGGGAACAAGTCATGCTTTGAGCTACAATAGCATATTCTTTAACGTCACAACGAAGTAAAATACAAAACTACGATACTTTAAAAAGACCTATACTATAGTCGAACACGTGGCAGAACTTGACGATCTGGATAAACTGGTTTCGTCTGTTTCTGATGACGGACTTGTGGAGTTAGTGACGTCACAGGGTACGATCATGGTCGCATCGGAATAAGGGTTTGGTTCTGTTATGGCCGTGACGATTGTAAGATCCTGAAAATAGGCGACGGAAATTTTTGTTCAGTATTAATACGGCTATTTAAAAAAGGGTTTATTGTGCATTCAAAAAAAGGTCCAACATATGCGGTGAAACAGTGAACTCGGCATGTTGTTATGCTACTGAATATTTATTATACACAGCGCGGACCTGACTCTTGACGAAACGTATACAAACGCCGATCATAACATTAATACATTTAATTATGTCATGGAATGCGCAATGCAATGTCTACCGGCAATGCAATCTGGGCCAATGCACAATAACAATAATAACAACAACGGTTTAATTAACAGCTCCTGTTAATCTAAATTAAGCTAATAACAACTATGAAAAATGTATAAAAGAAATAAGATAAAATTTGGTAAAAATAAAAGTAAAGAAGTGTAAAATAAAAATATAAATCATGCAATATACGTAGGTATTTTGTGAAACTGTGCACATAGGTAAAGAGCAATGTAAAGTTAGACGGAAGAAAATTGTATAGTTGATTCTGTAATATAATAATTTCTGTCTCCGTACGTCGCCTCATTCATTAATATTTTTTTGTCAGATTACTAAATGAGGAAAAACTAGCATCATAGTTCTTGATGGCCACGGGAAGTCGATTGATGGTTTTTAACGGTAAGTATTGAAATGTCTCTTTAATAAGAGGGATAGATAAATGTATTGCATTACTAGAACGCAGAGATCGCGAGGGTAATCCTCTGTCAATACTTATATAAGATGGCCAATGTGGATGATGTAGTGCTCTAAATGTAGTCTTTAGAAGATGCCATATCTCTGTTGCAGTATAGGAAGCCACCCCGAAGCTTATTGCAATTAGCAGTTGCCACATATCTTCCCGTAACAAAACTATCAGCTGCATTTAAAACCCGTTGTAAGCGCTTCAGTAGATATTCTTGAAGCTGATCAAACCGCACTAAGTCATTTTGGAATAGCTCTACAAACAAAAACAAAAGTACATAAAGAAACTTCAGATTACACTCACTTTAGACTTAGTTATTGGAATTTTCGACAGATTGCACAATTAGGTGAATTTTTTATACAAACTGTGTTATACGGCTTTTTGTTCACCTTACTTTACCCTGTGTAAGTCCCAAGAGGAATGAATATCTTTTTAGAATTCTGACACAAAGCATTGAATCCTCTCAGGAGAGCTTTTTCATAATCTGAAATAAGACTGGCTTCCATTTGATCGCTACGATCGTTGCGATCGCCGAAAAACGTGTTGGGCGATCGTAACGATCCCGGTCGCTGTTTGGTTTCCATTCGATCGCTACGATCGTTGCGATCGCCCGGCCATCACAAAAGAGCGCCAAACATGAATAAAAATGGCGGCAGAGAACAGGAGACTCGTGTTATTTTCTTGTTCTTACCCTAATTCGACGAAGGAGACAAAACAATCAAAGGCGAAAACATCTTGAACTTGTCTCTATATATATTCGAATTTGTTGTAAAGACAGTCGTAACTTCCTCCATAAACAAAATAGTGCTCTCTGAAGTAGACGCCATGTTGTTGAAGTGACAACTATATGTATCAGTGCATTATGGGTTTTGTTCCGATCACTTGCAACGTATTGTGGGACACATTCCGATCGTTACGATCGTTGCGATCGCCGAAGAGTGGTTTCCATTCGATCGCTACGATCGCCACGATAGAACAGATTCTATCTCGGCGATCGCGATCGCTGCGATCGTCGCGATCGCTAGAGACTTGTTTCCATATGATCGCTACGATCGCCCAACACGTTTTTCGGAAACCAGGCTATAGGGAGAAGCGGCGTTTTGACTACAAACAATAACTTTTACACTTCCAAACTCGTCTCTCAGTGCCCCGAGTTTGGAAATGCAAGAACAAATAATTATATTCTCCTGGGATGCTACATGGTTCAGTGGCGGATCCAGGATTTGAAAAAGGGGGGTGACTATTTTGACCGGTACAGTTTCTGGTGCGAAATTTCTTACAAAATTTGAACGAATGTATTTTATTTTTACGAATTCTTATACAGAATTTGTTTTTGGCCCAAAAGGGGGGGGGGGGGGGGGGGTGACATGTCACCCCCGTAACCACCCCTGGATCCGCCACTGTGGTTGCCATGTGATAAAGCTCTATATATTACATGGTTGATATGATCACTTCTTAACTCGTACACCCATGAGTTCAATGAAGACCGATGAAGACTAATAAATAATAAATCAAGCTGAACTTACCACAGCCGGCTTTAGGTCGACAGGAAAGACACGTCGTCTATGTTGAAATTCATATCTGAAATTTGAAAGAAAACGTCATGCCACTGGTTGTCATGATAATCTTCGCATTAAAAATAAAAATAGCAAAACTAAATAGAATAGGTCTAACGGAATAGACATTTTTTTTATGTCCTAAGGCTACTTTTAAATGATATAAGATCGGTCTCAAGCCTCAAGTGTCCAGGTTATCCATTCCACAGTTTTGGAGCGCAAACAGAGAAATCTCTGTCGCCATAAGTCTTGGAACTCGACCAGGCGAAACCCTCAGAAAGCAATGAGAAGACGATCTTAATGATCGTGCGGGAACATATCTGGTCAGTAATATACTTAGGTACTAGCCTATTGAGTACTTTGAACGACAGTAACAAAATCTTAAAAAACAATACGTTGAGAAACAGGAAGCCAGTGAAGCTCTATTAATATAGTAACGGAGTTAGACGGTCATATTTTGTTTTGCACAAAATAACTGAGTCGAGCAGCACAGTTCTAGATAAGTTGAAGTCTATGAGTAAGGCATTGAAGAAGACTATACACGCAGTAACTAAGTTACAATTAGCAAGTTTACAAGTAACAAAAGCGTGAACTAAAGTCTTCAGTTGGTACTGTCGGCAGATAGACATTTACGAATGCGAAATATATTACGAACATGAAAACAAGAAGACTTGCACTATAGCACTGAGTTACTTGAGATTCAAAGTTCATACAGTTATCAAACATTACGCCTATATTCCTAGCTGAGTCTGTAGCCCTGATATGGTCACTGCCGACATCGATTGGAGGAAGCTGGAACCTAGGACGATGTTGAGACCCGATGATAAGTAGTTCAGTCTTGTCAGAATTGAGTTTATTCTAGAAACAGTTGACACCTCAGGTGTATTGGAATCAAACTATAGAAATAAAGTTGTGAGTCGTCTGCATAGAAATGAAAGAGCATCTCATGCATGTTTTCTAAAATTGTCTCCTAAGGGTGAGGTATAAAGCAGATATAGAATCGACCCAAGAACTGAACCTGGGGCACTCCATGCAGTAGGCTACAGCGTGTCGAGCTTTTCTCTCTCACAGATACATACACTAGCTGCGCCCATTAAGGTATGACTTAAACCAATCAAGAGTTTTGCATTTGATACCAAAGCAAGTTTGAAGTCGGTGAAGCAAAATATCGTGATCCACTGTATCGAACGCTGCGGCAAGATCAAGTAACAGAAAAGCGAGAGTTCGATGCTAATTTATAGCACATTTGTCCATCTGTGACAGTTAAATAAAGTTGTGTGGCCAAGCAGCATGTGCAGCAGCCAGCCAAGCCTAATAAATTGTGTTGTAGTCAATTTATCGTTGTGGAATAATTATAGTGTGAACAGTTCACACTTGAGATCAGCCGTTCCCAAGAGAGGACTAGGTGTAGAATCAGACCATTGCTCACGCTATCACGAATTATTCTAATCTTCTCAGTGCAAAATGTATTAAGAGGATATATTTTACAAACCAGCGTCTTGGGCGCCAAAAACTAACAGGCTAAAAATTGAGTTTTGTGCAGAGCTAAAATTTATTTTAGCAAAGATTAAACGATAGTTGTGTTTTGATATTTGTCTTTTTGAATGGTGAAGTTAATTTGGAGTGTTAATCCAGAGCGAAAATTTAAGACAAAAACTTTTCTCGTCAGGGCTATAGACCTCAATAAGAACCTAACTTTGTGCCACGCAAAAACAGTTCTTATTCAAGAGTTTATGTTGTTTGTGGCTAATAAAAAGTAATTAGAGTGTTAATCCAAAGCGAAAATTGGAATTCAAATTAGTCCGTAGGGCTAGTTTTTGGCGCTTTTTTTTTCAAATATTACGCGACAATTAGACTAGGAGTAGAAAGTGCACTTGGGTCAGAGATTTTTTCTCTTTCCCTCGTAGGGCGTGCACACTTAGCACTACAGCTTACCACTTTATATATTACATTCTTTACACTTACTAGTGCTACGCGGCAAACATGATTCAATATCATAACTACATATACATATATAATCGCCGTGACCCATAAAACGCACCAATACCCACGATTGCTCTCATCTGACTTGATAGCTCAGTTGGTAGAGCGCCAGACATGTAACCTGGAGGTCGTTGGGTTCGAGTCCCACTTGGGTCAGAGATTTTTTCTCTTTCCCTCGTAGGGCGTGCACACTTAGCACTACAGCTTACCACTTTATATATTACATTCTTTACACTTACTAGTGCTACGCGGCAAACATGATTCAATATCATAACTACATATACATATATAATCGCCGTGACCCATAAAACGCACCAATACCCACGATTGCTCTCATCTGACTTGATAGCTCAGTTGGTAGAGCGCCAGACATGTAACCTGGAGGTCGTTGGGTTCGAGTCCCACTTGGGTCAGAGATTTTTTCTCTTTCCCTCGTAGGGCGTGCACACTTAGCACTACAGCTTACCACTTTATATATTACATTCTTTACACTTACTAGTGCTACGCGGCAAACATGATTCAATATCATAACTACATATACATATATAATCGCCGTGACCCATAAAACGCACCAATACCCACGATTGCTCTCATCTGACTTGATAGCTCAGTTGGTAGAGCGCCAGACATGTAACCTGGAGGTCGTTGGGTTCGAGTCCCACTTGGGTCAGAGATTTTTTCTCTTTCCCTCGTAGGGCGTGCACACTTAGCACTACAGCTTACCACTTTATATATTACATTCTTTACACTTACTAGTGCTACGCGGCAAACATGATTCAATATCATAACTACATATACATATATAATCGCCGTGACCCATAAAACGCACCAATACCCACGATTGCTCTCATCTGACTTGATAGCTCAGTTGGTAGAGCGCCAGACATGTAACCTGGAGGTCGTTGGGTTCGAGTCCCACTTGGGTCAGAGATTTTTTCTCTTTCCCTCGTAGGGCGTGCACACTTAGCACTACAGCTTACCACTTTATATATTACATTCTTTACAATTAGACAAATCCCCTCTTAAAACGATTAGCCAGGTCTTCGTCTGAAGAACAGGAGGGTTTCCTGCCTCTGGTTTCCGATTTAAAAAAATGTCAATTGTGCTAAACAGAATGCGCTGGTGATCTCTGTTATGATCAGTTACGAACGCATAGTAGATCTCTTTAGCGTCCTTATCATATTGTTAACTAACAGCACAACAGTGATCAATGTAGAGCCGATGTTTCCAGTTTCGCATTGAAGAATTACCACTGGATGTGATGGCTACAGACGCATTTACTCACTCTGACTTTAAATATTCAGAATGAGACTGAGAATAGAATGAGAATACCAGCGGCACGATGGTTTATTCCCAACTCTATGTATTGTTGTAGTTTGAACTTCTGCACCTTCTCGCTGGTATTTGTGAATATTTTACATCAGAACGAGACTAACGTTGATCAGATGCGTATGTAGTCATTGCATCCAGCGGTAATTCTTGAATGCGAAACGGGTCTACGACTTTTCATTATGGCGTCATTTTACTACAACTACCAGAATCCTTTTCAATTTTTTTTCATTTCATTCAAATTTATCAAAGCCATTGAGATTCCAAGACAATGGTCCAAATGAGATGAAACAAAAAGGTCCGCGCAAAGAGTAATGTTAGTTTAGTTTGTGACGTCATCATGCAAATTCCCGGCCGACCTTGATTACAACAAACCTTTGTCTGCGCCATTGGTGGAACTTGAAAGAGATATATGCAGTCACGATCACGGCCAAAGCCAATGCCATGCCTATAAAAATCGTGATGATAGTCATCCACTGCTTGTCAGAAGACGGTGCAGATGTAGGTTCTGTAGAACATAATTAATTAAAATACGGGATAACGACAATGGATACTAATACTGATAATCATAATCATCATATAGTAAGAAATAAGTGAAAGCCATTCAATATCGTCGAAATATAGGTGGTTAATATGTAAATTGTCGGCTTATTGTCATTTCTAACTTGTGAAAAGCTATATAGATAAGACTGCCTTCAGTTTTGTTAAGGGAGCCAGGCGCTTCGCCTTTCACCTCTATGGCCCAGGTTCGATCCCCGGACGTGGCGCCATATGTGAGTTGAGTTTGTTGGTATCTCGCCCTTGCTCCGAGGGTTTTTCTCGGGGTTCTCCGGTTTTCCTCCCTCCACAAAAACCAACACATGCACTAAATTTCAATTCGATCGGTGAATTAGCCGGGTCCTGGCTTTGATCAGCTTTTTATGCATATGGTTGTTTCAGGTCCCGTTAGAAATTCAGTGTTTGTATGTATGTCGTCGTCAGTTGCCCTGATAAAAGGGACTTTAAGATACCACGACGGCAACGACGACGGCAACGCGGTAAAACAATGGACTTAATTACAAAATACAATAACTGCACGTGAAAATGCATGTAGCTGCATTCATTTTAGCCGTTGTCTGCAAAAACACGACGTGAAAACACTGAGTTTTACGTTCCGTAGAGAACGAGAACCTGAAAACGTAAATGGCACTGCTATTCGTTCGGCATAAACGGAACTCTGTGCACATTCTAATTTTCGAAAACGTGGATGAGAAATGCAACAAAAGTCGAAGAAAAGAAACGATAATAAACAAATTATCGATAACACCATTTTTCACATCACGTCGTCGCAGCCGTCGCCGTCGTAGTATCTTAAAGTCCCTAAAGACTGTTATACGCAGTCAAAATATCGGCAAGGTTTCTTTAACTCATTAATCGCCAGTTTATTGTTAATAAAGGGATACCCGAGTGAAAAACACATTGGGGCTCAAAAGAATCTTCAACATGTTCTTTGTTCAGAAAATGTATTAAAATTTGATCAAACGTTTTTAGCATTACGAACGAGCACCTCGAAGTTGGCCCCGCGAAGACATGGGCGCCGCCATCTTTGTTTGCATTTACGGAAGTGACGTCACTTCGTCCCACCAGCGTATCGCGGCTACTTGTCTTTGCATGATTTTCACACGCTCGGAATTAAAGTGGGTATATTTTCATCGAGATTGCAGAGGAATTCTTACAGAAACCAGAATTATGATGAAGACGACATTATGAGAAAAGTTCAGAAGACTGGGAGGAGGAAGAAAAGCATTGGGAAGGCGAGAAATTATCAGACGAACAACAAGGTCTCGTAACTGCCATTTAATAACAGCAAAACAACATGGCTTAAAAGACTCGAGTGACTTCTGAATAAGTATAAGAACTACAATGTATGTGAGGTACAGTTAAGGCGTTTATCATCCTAAAAACACCTAATAAGTGAGAGAGTGAGAACGCTGGTGGGACGAAGTGACGTCACTTCCGTAAATGCAAACAAAGATGGCGGCGCCCATGTCTTCGTGGGGCCAACTTTGAGGTGCTCGTTCTTAATACTAAAAACCTTTGATCAAATTTTAATACATTTTCTGAACAAAGAACATGTTGAAGATTCTTTTGAGCCCCAATGTGTTTTTCACTCGGGTATCCCTTTTAAGGGGGAAGGGTGACCCAGGTCTCCGAGCCAACTTTTCTTCATATAAAAAGGGCCTTAGTATCCTTACTGAAAGATGAAGTTTCAGCTACTAAAGTTTTTAAGATGAAAGTCAACAAACTGTGAAATATTAATGCGTTCAGTGGTATGAATGTACTTAAAATTAGAAACAATTACATAGTTGCTTGCCTTTGTTTTCTTTCAGTTTGCGCGGGAAACTGGCGGGACGCGCACGCGCTGGGCTCTCATCACTAGCGCATGCGCGTGAAGTTTGTGCCCGCGCACCACAGGTAACCCAAAATGAAGCTTTCCCGTAATAAAACCAAGATGAGCCACTAGCAGGCTAAAGATAGCCTCCCCCCTCCCCTTATAGCAACAAAATGATCAATCGCTTACCTTCAGTGGAGGTCTTAAAATCAGCCGTCACGTAGTACACGGCGCTCGGTCTGCTACAGCCTCCCCCCGTACACACCTTGACCTTGAAGCTGTAGTTACTGTAGCGGTCGAGTCCCTCTATGAACCCCGTCGTGGTGTTGCCGTAAACGTCAACAGTGCTGGGAACCTCTTGTCCCCTTGACTTTGCATAAGAACCACCGCGTTTCCAATATTCTATAACATACTTTGTGATTCTTCCATGGAGTGTGCTTCTTGGTGGTTGCTATTGAAATAAGAAACGGTGCTAAAGACGTTCAAGGTGCATTTTAGCAGTTAGAAGAAGAAGAAGTAGAAGAGAAAGAAGAAAAAGAAGGGAGGTATTTCATGTCGCGGGTTTGTTAGAACGGTGCTGAAGACGTTCAAGGTGCATTTTATAATACTACTACTAATAATAATAAATTTATATAGCGCTATTTCCCAAAGGTTCAATAGCGCTTTACATAAAGTACCATAACATAAATAATGCAATTTCTTGATCCTGCATAGTCATGTCGCAATCGGACTTTTACGTCTGTACACACGGGGTGGGCTGGAGAAAAATGAAACAATACTAAGAAAGATTTCCCTGACCCCCCCCCCCCCCCCCATGAACTCTGAAACTTTTTTCAAGACCCCCCTTTCTTCTTTTTTTTAACAGATTGGACTTATTTTGAAAAGGCCCCCTCCCCCTTGTTGGACCAAACACTTTTGGGAGCCCCCACTTCTTGTTGCATTTTATTTTTCAAGCCCCCCCTAATCTTCCTCTACCCCCCCCCCCCCCCCCCACGTATAATTAATGAACGGCGTCCATATCTCCAAAATAGCTGTCACAGCGTTTCACAAGTTGGGCTATTTTTTAGATCATTTTGTCCGGCAATAGGACATTTTCATTATGGCGTCATTTTACTACAACTACCAGAATCCTTTTCAAATTCTTTTTCTCATTCAAATTTATCAACTCCTTTGAGAATTCCAAGACAATGGTCCAAATTAGAGGAACAAAAGGATCCGCGCAAAGAGTTCTGGTAGTTGTAGTATGTGACGCATCATGCAAACGTCCTATTAGTGGATTGCACCAGTGGCGGAACAAAAGATGTCTCATTAGCTACTTTTGTTGTACCAACAACAAGGCTGCTCCGCTGTTGTGATTTTATTCACTTAGGATTGATCGCAACCCGGGAAGAGTGGGAAACCGTTCTAAAAATAACCTAACTTAATAGAGGTAATCGGCTAACTCTGTTGCCACCCAATTCAGATCATGTGATGTAAACACACATTACTCTGGAGATTTGACTCTGAAAATTAATTCTATTCAGATAGGCATGACTGCATTATGATTAGAATGAAAAAGGAATAATTCCCCAGAGTAGCATCTGTTTACATCACATGACCTGAATTGGGTGGCAACAGCGTTAGCCGATTACCTCTATTGTGAAAACGCTGTGACATAAATGGATTCTCCTGGTTATGGGCTCCTGACAATATATACAATACACAATACATTTATTTTACTCCAAAGAACAGATAAAAAAAAATTAACAGTGATTAATTAAATGAGTAGGCAGGACCTGTGCCGATTTGCTTGCTAACAATTGCTGGTTTTCACTTGACGTCATAGCCGCCATGTTGGTGCCCTTAAACAATAGATTCCTCGTTAGCTTCTTTTGTTGGGGCACCAACATGGCCACCATGCTCTTTGTCATTTGAATCTCTGGGGATTGAGTGAAAACCAGCAATAAAATCGTTTCCAGGTTCTTGGTCGTGCTCAATCTCGTACCCAAACTCGTTCCCAGTGCCACCTCAACTTAACTGAGGCTCTGGTAAGACACAAATGGGGCAATATTGTGATTGGCTATTGAACAACGGCTGCGCAAAGTTTAAAAAGTTAAAACTCTTCATAATAATAATAATGAACTTTATTTACCATCGGTAATTATATATAGCACACTGGGTGCTAGTTTGACACGCACCCCGACGGTTGCCCTGTATCTCGATTGCCATTGGTCGAGAAAAACGAGACGGTAAACATTGTAGATTTCAAATTGTTCATTTCCTATTGTTAACGGCAAGAGATAAGAGGACGCAATAAAATATTAAAATTCACATCTTCGAGGGAAATCTTCGAGGGTATAAAAGTATAAATTAAGGTAGATTTATTGAACAGTAATTTCAATTTCTGTGCAGTTCAGCAAACTAAAATAATAAGTCAAAGCCGGAATTTTGAAACCGAAACCGTGTCAATATTTTGAATCAATATATTATAAGTCTTTACTTCGCCAGCACCAACTGAAGGCGGAGAGAAGAAGAGATGCAAACAATGCCGTTAAGTAAACCCGAGTGTTCGATACGTATCATTTTCTGCAATTTACGTTCTGTTTTTGTTTGTACAAAATCCACTGCATCAACCTCGTTCCCAGGGCTCTTTACGCGCCTAATCAAAGATGGCGTCGAAAGTACCCCTGGTACAGGCTGGTTGGATTCGGCCACTGATTGGCTAGACGTTTCGCGCGCGCTGATTGGAGAATTTCAAATAGCGCGTGCATTTTTGCTTTGAAAAATAAACTGGTGATGTCGTCTTTCGCATTAGGCGTTCAAAATTCGTTCAAAACAACTACAAATTCATCAGAACTTAGCGTTTTTGCCTTTTATTATACTCACTTCGCAACTGGGTACAAGTAGAATAATGTACGGTTGGAATTCATTGGGATCACACTTCAACCGCTAACCGTTTTTCAGCGATGATGAATCCAAGAGGGCGGATGCTCCTCAAAATATGCCCACATATTGGGCATATTTTTGGGTCACATGACCAGCCTGTACCAGGGGTACTTTCGACGCCATCTTTGATTAGGCGCGTAAAGACCCCTGGGAACGAGGTTGCCACTGCATAATATTGTTTCCATTCTGTGATTTTTGAATTGCACTGTAACGGTCGGAAGTAAAATTTCCTACTGGCATGCGCAGTTTCAATGTCCTAGAATCTTGGTCATCCGGTTTATGTCTTACCAGAATTTTCAGTTAAGTTGAGGAGGCACTGGGAGCGAGAATGTCGCATACCCAGACCCAATTTGTTTCTTACTGCGCATGCTCGACGAACATTTTCGTCGAATATGCGCAGTAAGAAACAAATGGGGTCTGGGTACGAGAGATTGGGTCGTGCTGTACCCAATAACTCGTTACTGCGCGAATGCACGAGGTTAAAAAGCGCGCTCTGGTTAGATAAAAAAGTGTGGTTTATCATAGTTTATAGCACAGCCACGACAAAACACCCGCTCTGATTGGCTAAAAGCTTGTTTTCTCAGAGTTTACAACATTGGCGAGCGTGTTTTCAGCTGCTTGTTGCGGGAATGGAGGCTGGCTCGCTTCTCACCGCTGCGGTCCTGGGTTCGATTCCCGGCTCGGGCATGCTATGTGAGTTAGGTTTGTTGTTCATTCCTTATCACGAGTTTTTTTCGCGGGTTCTCCGGTTTTCCTTCCTCCGTAAAAATCAACATGCGAGTCAAGTCTTGTGTGTCCAAAACAGTTAATGTAGTGAGGAGTGTGTGAGGAGTAAAAGCATGCCCACATCAGCATTAAACTGGCATAAGAATCAGTTTGCTATAACAAATAAAATAGTAATGTTATTATCATTATTCCATCGCGTGCGTAAATCTCAATCACAAAGCAAGTAAAGAAGCATTAAGATTGACACACGCTGCAACGTTACAAGCATACACTATTGACGGCAATGGCGAAATTGCTCCGTGTATACTCTTTTTCTCACTGCTGACCAAAATACTGTGACGTGGAAGCCATGCCTTCTATGTCAGTTGCAACGCAATATTGCAGGTAATATTGCAGCGTGTGTCACGTACCTTTAGCCACGTATTATGGAATCAGAAAACACTCCAGTTATCTTGAGCACTCGCGCCTCCCAGTTTTGCTTCTAGCAATCCTCCCGAGCATGTTAACAGCCATCCATCTCCCCTCCCGATTTTTAGGGGAACGAGGCGGACGGCTGTATCCAAGCTCTGAAATGCGTGTACGTCGTGTTTTAAGTCGGACAGTATGCTAGATGGACAAGGCTTTTTTATTTGTTGAATAGCAAATATTTAAAGAGAGAACCTACGAGGGAGAGCATTCTAAGACATTTACAAGAGGCAACTCGCTCTTCATACCTTCCAAGTGATCCGTATGGTCTTGGTCGTGTCTTTGATGGAATGTATATACGTTCCACTAACAGGAGGCGAAGAAGTCGGCACTGGTAAATAAATTAAACACAAAATAAAGGATATTCCTATCGGTAGTAATGGTAGGAAAACTCTAAACCAAACACCCTACACCCTGGGTTAGGGGTAAGGTTGGGGTTAGGGCTGGTAGGAATATGACGTCACCGAAAGAATATGGGTTAGGGTTAGGTATTATTGTTGGTAGGACGTCACCGTAAGGATACTGTAGGAATTATTATATATGTATTTCATAGTACTTCAGATAATTATCATTTGATATTTATGTAAACCGTACCAGCTACACACTAAATTCCTGGGTGTTGAGCCAACACTTTTAAAGTGTTAAATTTACACTTTTTTGGTGTAAATTATAATTTACACCGAATTAGTGTAAGATTACACCTATGATGTGTTAAATTTTACACTTTTTTGGTGTAAAATATGATTTACACTAAATTGGTGTAAGATTACACCTATGATGGGTTAAATTTACACTTTTTTGGTGTAGAATATAAGTAACACCGAATTGGTGTAAGATTACACCTCATGATGTGTTAAATTTACACTTTTTGGGTGTAGAATATAAGTAACACCGAATTGGTGTAAGATTACACCTCATGATGTGTTAAATTTACACTTGTTTGGTGTAAAATATAAGTAACACCGAATTAGTGTAAGATTACACCTATGATGTGTTAAATTTACACTTTTTTGGTGTAAAATATAAGTAACACCGAATTGGTGTAAGATTACACCTCGTGATGTGTTAAATTTACACTTTTTTGGTGTAAAATATAAGTAACACCGAATTGGTGTAAGATTACATATATGAGTTTATACATTTACACCTTTACACTAAATTGGCGTAAGACTATAAGCGTGTTATTACACTTGCAGAGTGTAATTCATACACCCTTTTGGTGTGAACCTGAGAATATTAGTTTTACTGCATTTTCGTGTAACGGTAACAGTAGCTCGTGTAAACATAAACACTTTGTTGAATAAATTCAGAGAAAATGTAGTCGCAATAAAATGCGTGCTCTGACGGGCTAAAGTGTTTTCTTATCAGAATATAAATCATGCACTAGTCTTTTTTTTGTAAAAGGAAGTTCAATTTGCTTTCATCCAAGTGGTGATCTGCGTCGGCGGGGAAGAATACTACACTGGTATAATCAACTAAAAGTTGATTTAGCCCGGTTTGTTAACCGCGAGTTAGCAGCTGACATTTCGAGCGCTAGCCCTTCATCACAGCAAAGGAGGGACCCATTCATTGATATGGTTATGATATGAGATGGAGTATATGCCGGGATTAGCTGGATCCTGTCCACACAAGGGAAATTAAATTCCGTGTTCATCCGTCGGGACAAGAAGAAGGAAACGATTGCATTCTGGGATCGAATTGCGGGATGGCATTGAATTGTGGGATATGAGCGCCATTTTCATTTCAACGAGCACGACAACGGCACTGTCTTCATAATATCTGTATAATTATGGCTTCAACCAAACGCGAACGAGTCTACAAATCTCCTGGAAGATTAGGAGACTACGAAGGTAAGAGTAATCGTTCAGTTTGTGTAGTTTGTTACGAGGGAAAAGTGAATTTCCCTCCATTTGGGTTATCACACTTCGTCCAACACACATTTTGTAGATCATTCAGAAATTGAGAATCAGTGGTATATTTGGCCGTATATTTATTCGGAAAACTCAACAAATCCATCCATGAACTTATCCAGTTTCTATAGGGCGACTCTTCTTGTGAAGAAATCGATCTACAGCTGTTGTAGATCAGAATTTTTAGCGAACGCTTTTAAATTGGCAAACGCAAAGCACGCTTTCAAACGCAAATACCGCACGGCGCATGTTCAGAACTAGAATTATTGAAAATTTATTCGAAAATGCCCTTGTGATCAAGAAATATAAATCCTACAAAAAAGGAAAAGATATAGGGGCTAAAGTATAGAATACCCGTCCACTCCAACTAAGTATTAGAAACACTGCCACCGCGGTCCGCGGTCCGCAGTCACACCACAGGCTTCCCGTCGCCGTGAACTGGTCCGATGGTTAGGGTTTGGTTTGTAGTTCGGGTTACCCCACCGTCTGTACTTACCTGAAGCACTACACGCAAATTTTTCTCTCTCGTCCCCACCGCTGTTAATAATAATTATTGTTCACAATAAACTTCCTAGCTCTAGGTGAGTGAGAACCCGTCGTTTACCCGTGAACTGGTCCGATGGTTAGGGTTTGGTTTGTAGTTCGGGTTACCCAACCGCTGTTAATAGTAATTATTGTTCACAATAAACTTCACCGATTTTACAAGTGTTACCCCACCGTCTGTACTTACCTGAAGCACTACACGCAATTTTTTTTCTCTCGTCCCCTCCGCTGTTAATAATAATTATTGTTCACAATAAACTTCCTAGCTCTAGGTGGTGAGAACCCGTCGTTTACCCGTGAACTGGTCCGATGGTTAGGGTTTGGTTTGTAGTTCGGGTTACCCAACCGCTGTTAATAATAATTATTGTTCACAATAAACTTCACCGATTTTACAAGTGTTACACGAGAGTAAACTTTGCCGAGTATTCGTGCGACAAGTCATCCAAACAAATGGCGGTGTTGAACGGTTTTGAAAAAACAAGTGTTACACGAGAGTAAACTTCGCCGAGTATTAGACCAAGTCTATTTAGATAATTCATAATGATTACTAAGTTAGCAAGGGATAAACTTCTTCACAATTCCAATAGTTCTCTTCTTTATTAGGAACATCGACGGGAATCAACGATCATCTAACACTGCCGTATATTTACACTTCAAAACAAACTATAAAGTATTGCAAAGGCTGAATAAACACAAAAGCTTCACGGGCCTAAGAACTTCACTATCAATTGTTTACAGTTTATAGACTTTTTTCACATCATCTAAGAATGCCTGAAATACATCATCGTCCTTATGCATGTACCTCCACATGAACTCTGATAAATAAGATGAAAAATGATACTTCCTAATGCCAAATGGAGGTAACTTTGCCTTCGCTTGTCTCCAGTGGCCTTCAATTTTGTTAGTGTGATCACCATCATCATTAACAAATTCTTTAGAATGGTTTACTGTCTTATGTGTGTAACCATGTTTATCCAAATTACAGTAAGCCTTCCAACAATCAGATATGATTGTTGTACCTGCATTTATTTTTGCCTTAATTATTGGTAACAAAGTTGCTTCATCCCGTTTGTCAACTGCCACCAGAAAACACTTCCTACTCTCATCCTCTATGCCGCCAAACACCCACTGTCCTTCCACGTGATGGCCTCGGTGATATTTTCGTTTACCGAATTTGCTTTCATCAATTTGGACCGTCTTTCCCTCGCCCCCAATTTTTTCACTATTTTCCAGTAGTGTTACTTCGCATGTTTCTCGGCAAAAGCTATCCCAGTCAACGGCAGTGTTACTACATAGGCCAAGTTCATGCTTTATGTGCGTCTGGTCAAGATCTTGAGACCACCAATATGTAAATTTCAATATCTCCTCCAATGTCATCTTGCTCTTTTCGAACCAGCTTCCAATCCTTAGTGACTTTTCCACTTTATGTCTTCTACCATTTATTTGTCGTCTACACTCCCATTTCCAACCGTCAGATCGATCATCACATTTAATCAATTTCATTTGTAAACCACACTTTTGACATACTTGGCTCTTTGCTAGCAGTCCTTCATTCATCAGCCACTCGATCATCGTATCCTTGTCATACAGCCGTACTATTAAGTCATCATATCTCCATTTTTCATGGTGGTTGTTGCGAGCATAACTGCCTGGCGAAACGCCACATTGCGTTGAACAGTCCCTTTTTGTCACTTCTGATAAAGTTTGACAACTCTTGCTGCATTTTAGTATCCTTTTTGCACCTATAGAAACTTGCGTTCCCTTTTCACTCATAACTTCAAATTGAATTCAAACTATCTGAAAAAGTTTCGCAAAACGCACCCAGTAGTTATGCCTTGAACTACAGATCTCGTGGTTCAACTAACACTACACAAAAACAGTGGTATAATCAACTAACAGCTTTAGATTTCATTACAGCCTCTTTGTTTATGTGCTCTTTGTGTTTGCAAATCTCTACAGCTTTAGCTTCTTTATTACTGACCGCCTCTGCATTACCGCCTCTTTGACTGCTATTGATCCAACCCAGTAAACATACTCTCTAAATGGATTAGAAGATATCTTAATTAGGCGGCGTGTGTGCTATTGTCTAATGGGGTGCACGTTCACGAAGCCATCCAACTCTAAGATTTTTCAATTGACGAACTGTTCATGGTTTTTTGGTTTTAACTTCCAGGTTAATGTATTTTCTAAACTATAGAATACCCTGACAATTTTATAATACGACCTGAAGCCGTGCTCCGAAGTCGACTAAGAAACCATATTAGTGATTCTTCGTTCTAAAAAGCCGAATAATCAACTATCCGAAGTTGACTAAGAAACCTTATTAGTGATTATTCGTTCTAAAAAGCCGAATAATCAACTATCCGAAGTTGACTAAGAAACCTTGGAGCCGAAACCTTATTAGTGATTATTCGTTCTAAAAAGCCGAATAATCAACTATCCGAAGTTGACTAAGAAACCTTGGAGCCGAAACCTTATTAGTGATTATTCGTTCTAAAAAGCCGAATAATCAACTATCCAAAGTTGACTAAGAAACTTTATTAGTGATTCTTGCGGTAAAATTAATTGGTTTTCACACCACGATATCTTTTGAAATGCCAGTGTAAAAGCGGCACGCAGAAGCGCTTTTCGTTTAGTCCTTTTCCGAACAACTACGCGAACGACGTTGAACATGTATGCCATTTCAAGAATTAATCGACAAAACGAACAGACATGGGTAAACCTCCAGAAGCGCATTAACGAAGTTCAGTTTTCTCACAAAAAGTTGTTTCCCTCTGACGAGGTTTACAGTTTTATTAAGAACCACGCCGTATCCGTTGGGAGCAGCGAGGGTTACTTTGTCCCTTCCTTGCTGGCAACCACAGCATATATTCTGGCCACAAATGATGCCCGACTAGATACCTCCACGCACAAGCAGCCGCTGAACCTTTACACCATCTTTGTTGGCTATCCCGGGACAGGTAAATGCACTTTTATTGGTTTTATTACTCATGTTCTATTGACAAAATGCCCGCGGCCCCATGTTTGTCTCCTTGAAGCGCGTGATGGCAAAAGTCAAACATGTTTTAACCAGCTTTACTGCAACTGCGTTATGACTTACTGAATTCACAGGAAAGTCGTCTGCAATACAGTATGCAGCCCAGGACCCACTAGAGAACCTAGACATGATCGCCACCACCATCAGTAAATCAACCTCGTCTGGCTTGATCAAAACCATAGCTGCCAACGGCAAAGGATTCATTCTTTCACCAGAGATCTACGATATCCTACACAAACTGATGAAGTCCGACGAGGAAAATGCCACCGGAGACATTCAACTACTGTGCAAGCTCTTCTCTGGAGAAAGATCGTCGTATCACTATGCAACAGAGCAGACCAGAGTCATCCCGGCGAATACTCCATTTGGTATCTTGGGTTCCACGCAGTTGGTTAATGCCGCAAAGCTAATGGCAATGATGGATCACGGGCACGGCCTGGTGGATAGATTCCTCATTGCGACACCTTACACTCAGAGACCGACCCTTACGGAAATGGATGCGGCGAAAGCCTTCCTCACAACAGAGGTTGTTCAAGATTACACAGAGCTCTTCGAGAGAATCAACAGCAGTGACATCCGCGAATTTTACTTTGATGGCGACGCGAAGACCTATCTACGTGATTTGATGGACGAGTTCGTGAGGGAGGTGAATGAGGCCATCCGAGAAGGCAAAGTACCCCCAAAGTCAAAGACCCCGGAACTCGTGCCTCGGCTAGCAACATCATTGCACGTGTTCAACCATGTCATCCAGCAGCTCCTAGCCGGAAATCACGCGACATCCCCTCCACCAAATATTTCGAAAGAGACCCTGCAAAACGCAGCTTCTTACGTCCAGCACCTGGAGTCCCAGAAGGACATTTTATGTCAGGTAAGTGTGTCTCAGTTTCAGTTTTTAAACAGTCAACATTTAAAAACAACTGATGCCGTGAGCCCGCTTCGGAGTGAATTTGTCCCGTTTTTCCAGTACTTTATTACACGATTACATACAATGTATGTTTATTTGACGCATCAAATTTTCGTCAAGTGGAGTTCTATTTAACACGGCAGCTAAATCATTTCTTTTTCTTAATTCTAGTACAAATTCAGAGTATGGGTTTCATAACAATGACATGCCCAGTTCTTGTACTTGCACTTATATTATCATTTACCCCCAAGTTATTTGCAATTGCTGCGTTCCCGTTTCCAGACTGCGATTGAACAGACAATTAGATGCACTACGGCTATACTAAAACACACTGTGCCGGTTGGGTAATCGCTGGTTGCTATGACTATTTGACTTAGATCGCTAACAATGTATTGTTATCTACTTCGTTTGCTTCTTTCAGTTCCTTAAACAAATCACAAATGCAGCCTGTGAAAAGACAATCCAGCAGCCCACACTTAACACCGTTCGCGACACAATCCTTCTGACCCAGGGTCCAGTGGTGACGTACCGAACCTTTAAGCACAGCAAGCGTTCGGCACGTTCTATTGCAGAACCTGAATACAGACGTGCAGCAGATTCCCTCCAAGAGGATGGTTTTGGACGAATTGTCCAATTCAACGTTGCCAGGGCGAGAGGATCCTGTAAAGTGTTTGTGAAAAGCCGACCCGACACATGGCCTAGTAGCACGTCAGTCACCAGAGACGAATTTAACAACGTCTTCAGCAAGCCAATTCATACTGACATTACACCAGCCATGAAGACATATCTTCAAAATAATGGTCATATCAACCTGTAAATGGACATTTCGGAACAATCTGTATTTGTCGGTTTAATTGTTATAAATTTCGTAAAATATGAGCTGATCTTATAATTGTATTTAATTATTATAAATGACAACGATTTACTTCGTATTAAACAAAACAGATTCATTGCACTGGTGTATGAATTTCAAACTTTATGATTGTACATGTCGGGCTAATTGTTATAATTTTTTTAAAGATATGAGCTTGTCTTATAATTGTATTTAATTAAATGACAACTGAACGATTTACTTCATATTTGTCTATGCAGTTTAGTGACTTTGTCGTTCTCAAAAGCTGAGGAATCGAACATATACGCGCAGTTTAATGGGGAGCCCTCGATGGTACCAATCAATCGATATTAATTAATTATCGATAATTAATTTAGGACTGCGGACCGCGGTGGCACTAAGTTATATGTCTTAGAGGCATTAATATTCATGATACGACTGCGGGACTGCGGACCGCGGTGGCACTAAGTTATATGTCTTAGAGGCATTAATATTCATGATACGACTGCGGGACTGCGGACCGCGGTGGCACTAAGTTATATGTCTTAGAGGCATTAATATTCATGATTCGACTGCGGGACTGCGGACTGCGGTGGCACTAAGTTATATGTCTTAGAGGCATTAATATTCATGATTCGACTGCGGGACTGCGGACTGCGGTGGCACTTAGTTATATGTCTTAGAGGCATTAATATTCATGATTCGACTGCGGGACTGCGGACTGCGGTGGCACTTAGTTATATGTCTTAGAGGCATTAATATTCATTATTAATATTCATGATTCGAAGCATTAATATTCATGATTCGGCTATATTGTTTACGACTGCGGACCGCGGACCACACACTTACAGTAAAGTGCCTTAAAAATGGACGGGTATTCTATAGTTGCTCCGATATAGGCTAATGGTTACAATATTTGTACGTACCACAGAGTTCAGTTTGAACCTATAACTATAACTATTTGAAGACTATAACTACATTGTAGTTATAGTTACATGTAGACTATTGTAGTGTTTGTATGATATATTTTGCCCTAATTGTTTCCATAACCTGACCATGATCTAAAATGCTATGATGGGAACATACTACATGGAAATATTTGTGCGTGATTTGAGTTTATAGTGTTTGACTTGCACTCGATCCAGAAATAACTTAAAATGCAAGCTGATTTCTTCTGTTGAGCTGTAACTTTGTTTTGTTGGTTTAGTTTTCTCTTCGTGCCAGTTTACAGTTTGTAGTAATGATGGCAAGCAGTGTACTTTTAATACAAATTAGCTGCAACATTCACCACCTCTACAGAAAAAAACAAAATTGCAGGCAAGTCGTCCTGGAGGTGTTTAATATGCATGCATATGTTCTTATACTTATCATTGTTGTTGCTATCATCAATACCTTATGCTTATGCACTTGTCATCGGCTTCCCCGAGTGGGAGGATCCCAGGCAAATGTGGGGACGTTGCTAATTTTGTATTGCAAAGCCCCTATATTTCCCTGCATGTGGGACACTTTTTTTACAGCACAGTCCCCTGGCAGTACTAGTGGGGCAAGGCAAGTCCCCAAAAGGAGTTAACCCATGCAATGAATGTGTTAAACTGACTACAATCGAAAATATTCTATTAAGAATCAATCCAGTTTGGATTTGAATTGCCTGCTTATGCTGCCCAAGTTCAATTTATTTACACTATTTATTTTATTTTACAATAATTGCTTCTACTTAAAGCCTTTACATTTGTTTAGTACATTTGTAGCAAAGCATTTCAAGCAACAAAAGTTATTGTTGAATGGCAATTTCAAGTTTTAACTTCTTTGTTTTCACATCATTTTATTCTTTTGTGGCTGCAATAATTATACCAATAGTGAAAACTTTTGTTGATTGCATGAGCTTACATGTATCTGCCATGCTTGCACCTTATTTTTCGCAAAGTAACACATCATAAACGTGATAAATGTTTGAGTCGAACTATTCGGGAAAGCATGGATAGGAAGTTAAAACTGGTTTGTTTATGGCGCAAAGTAATGCCAAGCTTTGCTTAAATTTGAATTTTTGCGTGCTGACTTAAGCTTATAATCATTCAAGCACAATGAACTGAAACCTCAATTAGCTAACAAAGAAAGGAAAACAATGGCGTGTTGTACATTATATGGTTGTTGTTACTGTGGACAGTATATTTCAAGAACTTACCATCCCATGACAAAACCCACAGCAGTGTGTTCCTCAACTAAAATCGCATATTGTGGGTGAAAATTTCATGATTCTGACAAAATAAATAAATTCGGTAAAACATATTCCTTAGCCTTTTTCTACCGAGGTCTTCAATTATTTATCATAGTCTAAATTTGGCTCTGCATGGTATTTTAATATTATGATTAGGGCTTTCCATTTCAAAAAGAACAGAAGTGAAATGGTTATAGGAGTAGAAATGATTGAAGGTTATCATGAAAAGATCTACAATGTATACTTTATATACATGAAAGTATCAATGAAAACAAATGTTGACAGGAGCTTATATGGCCATCTAATTATCTACTGTATGATGGACAGCCAAAAATGAAAGCTGAGATTATGACATAATTATTTAACAAATAATATTGCAAGTGAGTTGCACGTGCAAATATAAGCACTTTAATACAATAAACTGTTGTATTAATTCCATCCATGTCCTCCCCCCATTGACCCTCTGGCAACAACCCTGTGTACATTTCTTCCACCCTATCGTGAATATCATGTGCATTTTTTGCTTTTTGCTACATGTATGTGAAAAGTCATTTCAGCAAAATCCTTTACTAAACATCTTTAATTTTGGGATGCTATATATTTCAGAAATAGAAATTTGGGCAAAGTATTTCAAAGCAGAGTCTCATACAAACACTGTTGTTCCTGCCATGTTTGTTATGATTACCCAGCATTCCCCTTTGAACTTAAAGTGGTCTTTTAGCTTACATGTACATTTACGTAGGCTCAGATACAGTGGTATTAATTACCTCCATGCAATTGAAGGGCTGTGTGCAAAAAGGGTGTAAGTGACTTGATCAAGTTTTAAACTCCCCCTTAGAAAACAAAATAATAATCTGAAGGAGAATTTAGAACACTTACACTCTTGTTGCACACATCCCTTCAATTGCTTACAATAATGTCGTCCTAATCAGGATTAAATTTTAAGTGTACATGCACAAAAGTACTAACATTTTTTTCTAAACTATTTATTACCAGATGAAAAGGTTATGCCTTGAGAAGGACAAGAAGGTAATTATTAATTTAGATTTAGTGGTTTGATGATCATACATGAAACTTATATTAATAAAATGAATCATTGGCAATTGTTATGTGAATGGTAAATCAAAATTAATACAAAGAGGTTATTACACGAAAAGTAGTGTAATATGGCTGGGTATTTTTACGAGTCAGTTTTTATTAGCGTGAAAGGCGATAAAAAATAAAACTGAGTAAAAATTATCAGCCGTATTACACAACTTTTCGTGTAATAAATTGTTTATTGTATGATGGCTAGCAGAAAGTGTTTATTTTTGCTTACCTTAGAGCTCTGTTTGAAGAAACTATCTTGAGAGCAGAAGTTAAGCCTTTTTGGAAGCAAAAATAATGTTGGGGCACTTGTGCTGAAAAAAATTGTTTTGCATGCTAAAAGCTGATTGGTTATTACTCAACAGCCTCATTTTGATTGGCTCGTGCACTTACAAAACCGTTTAAGTGTTTTGCATGCTAAAAGCTGATTGGTTATTACTCAACAGCCTCATTTTGGTTGGCTCGTGCGCTTACAAAACCGTTTAAGTGTTGAATAAACCAGTTTGTGACCTGTGTACATTTTTGTAATATTCTCGCATGCTTGCAGCAGACAGCAGTTACATTGTATGCAGCATGCATGCCTTGACTAATCTTTGTTTTGTCTAAATTTTAGCAAATATGGACCCAAAAAGAGAGGAGAGAGGATACTACAAATGTAAATGTGAGACAGAGGGCAACACAAGATGAAACAGGAACATGTCAGAAAAGAAGGATTGCACAGTTACCAAGGGTAAACCATGGCAAAGAAGGAGCAATCATCTAAAGTTACTGCAATTCCTGATGGAGAAACAGGACACAGCAGAGATTAAAAATTAATGAGTTTTGGAGCTCTGTCAAAAGAAACTAATGGACAGTACATGTGTGAAAAGGAGGGACGTCTTGACCCAAAATATCAGTGCTTGTGATATGTGTACTCCAGGATGATCCTACCCTAAGTTCAAGTAATGTAAAGGAAACAAGGCAAGTACATGTAGCAATCCTAGAATACATGTAAATATACATGTATTTATATTTTTACTGCACCACTAGTTTACTTTTTCAGATTTTATTTATACTTTATGATACTGTTTTAAAAATAACTTGTTGTAATGGTCATAAACAAAGCCATACGAACAATAGAAACAGCACATTATTCGCAGTCTGAGCACAGGTATCAGCAATACATGTACATGTATTTTCTACTCAAGTCCCTCCTTTCTTTTCCTAAGAAAACTAGCCATCTGTTTCCTAGCCTGATTTTCAGACGGTACAAGGTCGTCCGCTAACTTCCTCCCCCTCCCCGTCTGATGGACTTCATAGACTTTCGTGTTCCTGACGTCATCGACCTTTGTATTTACAATAAGCCAATATGAACACGCATAAGAATTGAAGCGTGAAGTGTAGAACAGTCGTGCAGTAGTGGCTTTTACTAGTTGGATCTATCAGCTTTCATGCACTGAAAATAACATTCTACAGCTTCAAACTTATGTCGATTTCTCAGAATGGTATCCTGTTTGAGCTGCTGTGGTTCTTTGGAGAGCAGGAACTTTTTAAATGGACGTTTGCATGCAGTATTTGCAGGACAGTGTATGAGAATGCATACATGTACAATAAATATCTGCCTCGATTCCATGCCGTAAAGTTTGTTACTCATAACTTAGAACTTTTACGCTTTTACTTTTATTTTAAAAACGTTTTGAAGCTTGATATGTATGCCGATTAGTTACACAAGACCCTAAAGTTGTCCTAGTGTAGGTTTTTTAGTATCAGAGATAGTTTTAACCGGACTTTTTGTGCAAAGTTTAGATGCCATTGCCATACGTGAACTTACAGAAGTGTGTTCATAATTCTGAAAACATTATTCACCCAAGTGCCATGAAACTTTTTCCATAACATAATCAGTATGTGTGTTCACTCCTGCAGAAAAATCATAATATTTCATGAAAGATTTGGTCTTCTAAAAGCCAAAAACCTAGGAGAATGTTTGAGATCTATTAAATGCATGACATTTATAAGCGGAGGAAGATTAGTGATTTACCAAAGCCCGTACATACATGTGTAGATCACAAACACATCGTTCCGATGAATGAACGATTCCAATGCTTTCTTCTGCTCTGGATATAGCTTTGAAATCCTGCAAACTTTACAATTTCGGTCAACACACTGCTCAGTTCTTCCCCAACGATGCGAGCACATTCCTTAAATTCCAGACTTTGCCAAAAGGGTAAAGATCGCTCTGATTGGTTGACATTATGACGTCAGGAACATGAAAGTCTATTAAGTCCATCAGACGGGGAGGGGGAGGAAGTGAGCGGACGACCTTGTACCATCTGAAAATCAGGCTATCTCTTTCCTTGTCATATTCCCCTCTAATTCTTCAAATAGTGCCTGCATGTATGTTGGTAAAGCCATTGGAAGCCCTCTAATTTTCTAATTATTAAAGTATTGTTCTCATAGAGTTCATGTTCTACAGTTCAGTAGCTCACACTTGATTGGACATTTGAGAAAACACTTGCTCCAGGCCCCTCCCCTTAAAAATCCAAGATGGCGGACCATGTGTTTGTAACAGTAAAATTGATGGTTTTATGTAAGATCTTTAAAGTGCATATAAGCCCTAGCCAGTTATCTTTGATATCGATTGCACATGAAGTGAATAGTCCAACGGTAGAATATTTCTTGATTTGGGTGTTGCGTCTACGAGATATAAAGGTTTATATTTCCAATATGCTAATGATGTGATGTCATCACCGACATTTGCTGAATTTCTTTGTGCTTGTGAATTAAGCTATTTTCTATTTTCTCATTTTTTATTTGTAAAATCACTTTGATAAGCTTCAAATATAACTTAGAATTTAAAAATAGGTAATTTGTCTCTACCAGTATGCTTTTGTATAATAAGTGAAGTCGGTGATGACATCACATCATTAGCATATTGGAAATATAAACCTTTATATCTCGTAGACGTAACACCCAAATCAAAAAGTATTCTACCGTTGGACTATCCACTTCATGTACAATCCATACCAAAGATAACTGGCTAGGGCTTATATGCACTTTAAGCTGTGAGAGCATGTGTTTTGGAACAGTAAGAGTGACTGCAATATACAAGATCTTTAAGCTGTGAGAGCATGTGTTTTGGAACTGTAAGAGTGACTGCAATATGCAAGATATTTAAGCTGTGAGAGCATGTGTTTTGGAACAGTAAGAGTGACTGTAACATGCAAGATCTTTAAGCTGTGAGAGCATGTGTTGGAACAGTAAGAGTGACTGCAATATGCAAGATCTTTAAGCTGTGAGAGCATGTGTTTTGGAACAGTAAGAGTGACTGCAACATGCCAGATCTTTAAGCTGTGAGAGCATGTGTTTTGGAACAGTAAGAGTGACTGCAACATGCAAGATCTTTAAGCTGTGAGAGCATGTGTTTTGGAACTGTAAGAGTGACTGCAATATGCAAGATCTTTAAGCTGTGAGAGCATGTGTTTTGGAACTGTAAGAGTGACTGCAATATGCAAGATATTTAAGCTGTGAGAGCATGTGTTTTGGAACAGTAAGAGTGACTGTAAAATGCAAGATCTTTAAGCTGTGAGAGCATGTGTTGGAACAGTAAGAGTGACTGCAATATGCAAGATCTTTAAGCTGTGAGAGCATGTGTTTTGGAACAGTGAGAGTGACTGCAATATGCAAGATCTTTAAGCTGTGAGAGCATGTGTTTTGGAACAGTGAGAGTGACTGCAATATGCAAGATCTTTAAGCTGTGAGAGCATGTGTTTTGGAACAGTAAGAGTGACTGTAAAACACAAGATCTTTAAGC
Source organism: Actinernus sp. WN-2022 (assembly GCA_030867875.1). Classification (NCBI taxonomy): domain Eukaryota; kingdom Metazoa; phylum Cnidaria; class Anthozoa; order Actiniaria; family Actinernidae; genus Actinernus; species Actinernus sp. WN-2022. The sequence continues at coordinate 103,323,924 of JAOWCC010000577.1, read as the reverse complement.
TGTGAGAGCATGTGTTGGAACAGTAAGAGTGACTGCAATATGCAAGATCTTTAAGCTGTGAGAATATGCTAAGCTTTGCAAACAAAATGACATACAGTGTATTGCAAAAAACCTGATTATCTCTGGATATGAAAATGAGTTTACACTGCAAAAATGACAACTTTATGAGTTGCAGTTTTCCCTGAATAACATTCTGTAAACTCAACAGTGTTTTTGTAATTTAACTTTTTCTAGCCATATACTTTCTTACTTTAGTCTTTTACAGTACGTAATCCATTTAGTAACATTACTAGTCAGTACCAGGGATCACAATGGATTTGACAGATTATTCAAAAACTGTATTCTTAGGATTCATGATCCAAACATTTCTTTGGGAAAGCACAAGCAAAAAGAAATTCTATTTCACTTTAATCTACAGACAAATGCAATACTCCAGTTTCCTATTCGAAAATTACCGCTGAATGCAATGACTACAGACGCATGTACTCAATTATTAAATTATTTTTGTATTTTGTTTTGTTTAGAATGATGGTGACAAAGATGCCAAGAAGAAAGTACCTCACCAAAACTTACGTTGACTGGATATTCTGGAGATACAATGTACCTGCTTGCTATGGGAAATACAGTGTAGTTGTTTCCAGATTCAAAGAACTGCAGTGATTACTCTGATTGCAAGCTTTTATGCTTTTAATGCTGTGTACCCAAAGGGGCAGACTGGGCATAGTAAGAACATTTATATGGTCTTAGAATATCTTATTGGGGAACAAGGGAGTGTGCGACACCAATGGAGTAGAAAATATAAATACAAGCAACATACATGTATGCCAATACAGTGATGTAGTTGTCATTAGCAGTACTTGTTCTAGACATGTACATTCAAATTAATTTGCTTGTTCAAGAAACTATCAACAAGGGCTGCTAATGATCAGTGCATTACTGTGTTAGCTTATGTTGGTTGTGGTGATGTAATGAAAACCAGGCTTATTGCCAGCATATAACACGTGCATGAACAGTATCCACTCTTGTGGTATTTACTGCTTTGTATAGATATGTACATGTACCTTGCAAACCAAAATATACCAATGTTTATTTAGAGTGATGTGTAGATTGTTGCATATTACTAGTTGCTGCTTGTTTCACAGGTTGAAGGTAGTAACAGCATGAGGACGTGTAAGAATATTATTGACTAGATATCAACCTAAAATAATGGTTGATTCACCCATTCATAAATTGGTTAAAATAACAGCTCAAAACCACTTGTCGCCCTGACAATTATTTATCAAAGTACATCGGTCGTATCAAATAACTTTCTTATTGGTTGCAACAACCTATACATGTAGATATTGGTCAAAACAAACAATAATGGGAAATGTGTATTTCTACCAAAGGTTAAAACAACCGTTATTAAACTGCTTCTCTCAGACTCACATTGCAATATTTTGGTCTTCACAATGTATTAGGTAATATACAAACAGTTGCTATTCAATATCAACTAGTGAACAGGTTACACCCCAAAAGCAAATCAGTCTTCACAGATATAAGCAATTTCCACCAAAGAAATGTTTACACATTATCTTGTGTAGTCTGAACACTTTTACCGGTGTATTTTTACACTCGGAGTGTAAATTTACACCAGTGCAGTGTCCCCACAGCTGCAAGCGATTTACACCAAAGAAGTGTTGAGGCAACACTTATACAAGTGTATGTTTACACTCGGAGTGTAAATTTACACCAGTGCAGTGTCCCCACAGCTGCAAGCGATTTACACCAAAGAAGTGTTGAGGCAACACTTATACAAGTGTATGTTTACACTCGGAGTGTAAATTTACACCAGTGCAGTGTCCACACAGCTGCAAGAGATTTACACCAAAAAAGTGTCGAGACAACACTTCTGGTCGTGTTAATTTACACTTCTCGTGGTGTCCCCACAGCTGCAAGAATTTACACCGTTTTTGGTGTTGGCTCAACACCCAGGAATTTGTTGTGTAGGGCTTTGCGGTCTTGGCTTGTTGATTTTGATCGAACTACTTTTTTGAAATAGTTGTATGTCAGAGGATATGGACGCGCATTGAAATATACCACGAGAATCTGTGGACGAGATTAGGGGATCGAGTTGATGTAGGGAGGGAGGGGAACGTAAACTTCTTCTTCCCAGATCTAAGACAAGTGGGGATTGGGATAAAGGACAGAAACAGGACCAGAGGGCTGAACGCAGAGGACAATAGGGACCTTTAGCAACCAGGACGGCGACGGCAGTGACGACGGAACGTAGAAAAGTGTTTTCACCCGAAATTTGGTATTTACCATTACCTTTATTCGCCTTTATTGGCTTACAAGTTTCACAACCAGATTTATAAACATATGTGATCTGCTTAGAATTTGGATTTTTTAACGTAACGGTTTTTGAACGTAACGGTTATCTGTACGGGATTGTGTACAATACCACATGCAGTTATTATTGTATTTTGTAATCAAGACTATTGTTCTAGACGTTGTCGTCTTGGTTGGTAAAGATCCCTAATTGCGAGTGCGCATGCGTGACTTGGTCTCACCTCCCTCTTTGGTCCAAACTGAAAGGCTGACATTTGGATCATTTGCGTCGAGTGTAGATAGAAACGAACATGCCAGTGAGAAGGTGTAACTTGTGTAGTCAGTCAGAACCTTCACTGTATAGTTCCACTCACTTTGTGAATCAAGGTTTTCATAAAGCTGCAAGATGCCAATACATTCTCGTCATTATCACTGATAAGAGCTAGCAAAACACCATATAAAACATATTACAAAGAGCCATAAACATTCAACACTCTGCATGTCTGTCTGTCGACCCGGTACTTCCCAAAGGGTAACGGAATGGGGAGTGTTGAGAAGAAATAAGCGGCTTCAGTCGGTACGTCGATGGTTACGTATACAGAAATACATGCATATTTAGATCGTTGGATTGTTTATCGTTTCTTCGTTAGAGGTAATCAGTGTGAAATTTGTAATTGGAACTGGTAACATTTCTTACTAAGTCTATTTCGCCACAACTTGGTGAACAACGAAGGTAGAAATGGATGAATAGCTTCGTGGTGTGCTTGAGAACTACAGGAGTGCGCCACGATAAAGTGACGTTTGTTCGTTGAACATCTACGGTTTTCAGGTTTCTTGGCCACCCACACTTTGCTAACAGAGATAGGAAAGATAGGAAACACATTACGCTAGCCGCACAGTTACATATATATAGATTATTACATGGAAAATTGTGTTATACGGCTGATTACATTACATTATAGAGTCAGTTCAATATTTTTCGACCCTGATAGGCGAGTTCAGTTCAACAAAATGTAATGATGATAAAATCTATGTTAGTGAGCTAAAACTGGTTTAGCTATTACTGGCGCTCCATGCCCAATGCGCTCCCTATCACATGACATGTATTGTGCTTGTATTCTTGTCTCGTTTGTTTGTTTTTAATTTCCTTCTTATTTTACGCACCATATTTAATTCTATTACGATAATTGCAGCCTCGACTACCCTGACATTTCTATGTTTTACATAACCATGTAACTTGTCATCTGTCTTGATTAGCCTAGTGGTTATTACAGATGACATAAGTACTTCCTTTTGCACACTTTACAATTTCTTTTTCACTTTAAATGTTTTCCCCATCTAGTACTTGAATAAAGTTGTTGTTGTTAGTTTAATTACCCTGGGTCACAGAGGCTAGAAGAAATGAAAAGCGAGAGAGATCGAGGAGGGAAAAGAAAGGAAACAGAAGAGCCTCTCGTGTTATTCATTGAGAATCTCTCTTGCATGTGAACATTAGGTTCAGAATTTGAACCTCGTTCCTGCTTGGATAATCTTCTCATTACCAAGTGTAACCGTTAACTAGTGCTGGATGTAATGGTAATTTTCATTGGCTTACCAACGGCCCAGCAAAACCGGTTTGACGTGTTTTCTTGATTTCAAACGTAGCGCATGGAAATGAGATTCTCAACAGATAACACCAGAGGCTATTCTTTTTATTCTCTCGCCCCTTCTCCTTTTATTTCTTTGAGCCTCTGGGGCAGCCAGGCCGACATTTGAATTACAAAATCTTTCAACTGTCGAACCTTTGACATCAAACCGGTTCGTGACATGTGTTATTATACTGAAGCCCCCGGGGGGTGGGGTACTCCTGTTTGTGACGTGTTATGTATGTGCCGCCCGGGACTGAAGCTCGCATGTTTTCACTGGCTCCTTTTTCCCCCGTATTTGCCCTCAAAAACGACAAATCGTATAAAAATATCACTTACTCCGACTTTTTAAGCTCCAGTGTGTAGGCTTACTGGAAACTGAACCGAACACATTCCAGGCTCGCACAAACGCACACAATGACGTACAGTCAATGTAGCCACTGCAGCCAGGGAATGACACTGAGAAACGCTTCTTTAATACTTTTGCTACATTACAGTTGAAGGTACCAGGTCTACCATTATGCTGCACCCTCGTACACGAGTCTTCGACTCTAAAGGCCGGATTCGTCACATCCATGCACATGTTGTGCTTTGAAGCCCACGAGAGCCAAACCTCATACGTTACTGAGTAGCTTGAAGATGTTGACGTTCTAAAGGACAAAGCACCATCGTTCGGAGGCCATCCGTAGAAATAAAGCGACGAAGGTGGTGACGGATGATCTGGAGGCTCTGTTGGCACAAATCAAAAGACAAGTTTTCTAAACACATTCGTCTCCCACATGGATTAGAAGCATTCAGCAAAGACATATATATATATAACGAGTATGCAGTTCTACTATAGCAAAGTGAAAAGGAAACCGCCGATAGAGACTGCATTTAGTTAAAGTGCCCCCAACCCCAATTTGTTTTATTTATTCATTTATTTTAAACCTCGTAATCTTTAGAGTAATTCTGTGAAAAAAGTTTTTTTTTTTTTGCGTGAATCCTTCATTAGCTACGACCTGTTCGAAAAGGCGAAAAGCGACCCGGTTCTTTTCACAACCGAGCGGCACTACACAAATTAGAAGCATTGGCTTAGTACATCGTACATTGTTTGCGACGTAAGATCGGGAATCCACAACAATAGAAACTACAACAAATGCTAGTGAACAATGGCTTTTGCCTGATCTGACGTCACTATCTTACGATTCGAGTGAGAGTTCTTGCGTCACTCGACCAAGACCACAAAATGCGCGGTCGTGAAACAAAATTTCCGGGACTTTAATCACGATTTAAAAATCAGGCATTGCACCGATGTCATTTTTTCGTTTTTCATTCATCCTCAGTTTTCATATAGCCATTGAAAATATATATAACTAAAGTGGGATTAGGGGCACTTTAAGGAGAGAACGAGTTTTGAAGAGAGCGAGTGCACTCCAAGATCTTCTACGTAAATCCGTGAATAATATAAATGAAAAACAAACCATCACTAAATAATATATCCCTTATACTCAGGGTAGAAACTAGAGCATTATTATTCCCAATATCAATAAGCTTTGAGAGGTTATAAAATGGATGGCAACAGCTCAAGGGCACCCAACGAAGTTTTCGGTTAAAAAGCTGTTCGGGAGAGTAAGTTAGCCTAAAACATTCGGATTTGAAAAAAATCCAATTCGTCTGATCAATAGAGTCAGAACAACACATTTTCATTCCCTAAGAATTGCCTAAAGAGTAAAGGAAAAAAGAATCCCTAAAAAAATCGTACCTCCACAAAACTTTGCAACATGAAGTTACTTGGGCTAGAAAATTCTTGTTTCTGTTCTAGACTACTAACAAATTCGTAGGCCGGGAAAGTTTGCCATAGTATTTTCGGTTGATGCGATTTCCACCTAGAAAATCCGAACAGCTAATAGCTTTCTAGAATACGTCAAAAGACATAGTAGGCGCCTTAAAATGGCTAGATAAGCTGCAGACAACTGGTTTCAAACCAATTTCAAAAAGTACTCGTTGCAATTGGGTGCCCTTGACAGCTCAACTCTCCGATGGTATTTATAAATGTTGTACACCAAGGGTCGCCTCCTCAGCCAACTCATTAATCCGTAAATTGGGCTTGCTGTGGCGAAAGTAGGCGGGAGATCTCTCCCCAGCTTTTCTGCATCTTTTCTTCCACAGGTAGCCTGTGGAGGAACCAATATGAGGTTCATGCCGAGTAAATGTATCTGTAGTCATTGCATACCATATCACATGGTGAGCGGTTACCATGTCACGTGACGCGTTCCGCCAATCACGCGAGAACCAGAGAGAAAATATTTGATTGCCCAAAAAATACCAAATGGGTTATTTTGCGTCGAAGATATAGGATGCGTTACCGGGTCTCCCAAGCCAGAGACTTGTGATTTGGTATTCGATCCGATTGAATTGGAATGTTGGATTATAAGACAGTATCAACCTCTGGAGTTCCACCAGAAACACATAAGGGAGTTGAAATATGTAACAGCGGCCCCATGCTCCGGATTATTCAGTGAATAAAAAGTACCATATTTGGAAACTGGTTGGCATTTTATTCCATATATGGTCATTTTTATTCACTGAATGATCCAGAGCATGGCACTAGAGCGAAGTATGGGCGTTGATTTGATTTGATTTGAGACATTCTGATCAGAGCCTGATCAGAGCCTGATCAGAGCCTGATCACAGGAGTACAGGTCCCTTCTAGGCCTGCCTCCGTCAGTGGACCTACGATTTTACGCCCTTATCCGAGAAGACGTGAAGGTCTAACCATTTGCAGTTGTTTCACAAAGGCAGCACCTTCTACTCAGGTATTTTAAGACCCTGAGTGTTGGTCCGGCCGGGGTTTGAACCCGCGACATCCCGCTCGACAGACCGGAGCTTAACCACTGAGCTAACCGAGAGGGATTGGAGCTTAACCACTGAGCTAACCGAGAGGGACTGGAGCTTAACCATTGAGCTAACCGAGAGGGACTAAAGCTTAACCACTGAGCTAACCGAGAGGGACTGGAGTTTAACCACTGAGCTAACCGGGAGGCGGTTACATGTTTCAACTCTCTTATATGTTTCTGGTTCCACTCATTTGAAACACTTTACCTCCAACATGTACAGTTGTGGTTGCACTCTTTAACGTTATGTCCTCGTTTTGTTTATCTTTGGCTATCGCATCACAAGAATACACGCCCGCATGGTGGTAGGTGACATTGGGTAGCTCAAGTGTCGCCGTAATGTTATTCACTCGTGACACAAAACCGGCCAGTAGACTCTCCTCGTATTTCCACGACAACCTGAGGGAACTTGGTTGGGGATGTTCAACAGAGTCTTCGTAGTGTACGGAGCAGTTGATTGATAGGTCATGGCCAACAGCTATGTATACAATCCTAGGCGTGAATATCTTAATCAGAGGAGCTATCAGAAACAACAAAAACAGTTCAAAAACAATCTCGTGATGGAAAATACGATTTACCAGTTTAACTTTTGACATCTTTCAGCACTTTCATTGGTAAAAAATCGGAGTAAAACCAGAGCTTACAAAGATTGTCCTAGTGCTTGATCCAAGCCTCGGGGTGTTTTGTTTGTTCGTTTTTATTCGGATTGGGCTACCTGTGGAAACCGCGCGCCATAGGTAGCCCAATCCGAAATAAATAAAAGAAAAACCCACCCAGCTTTTACTCCAATCTTTCGCCAAAGAAAAGGCGGCAAGCAGTCTTAACTATTCACCGTACATGATTTCCCATGAGCTGAAGGCGATAAATTTCTTCTGTTTATACTCCTACTTTTCAAATTTCAACTTTTTTATTAATACTTATTTAAGTAATGATTCAGCTAAGAACTGTAGCACAAGACAATAGGTTGTGGAAATAAGCATATCAACACATACGATTTTGCTTGAATATGCCTGAAGTGCTGTATGAGATGTCTACAATCCAAACTACACCCAGAAAATAAAGATTTTTTTATGCTATGGATTATTTTTACTGTGAAAAATCAAAGAAGCCACCATCGTTATCCAGCCAATCAGAAAGGGAGAAAACAAAAGATCTTTCAATCGCACATTTGATAACGTTCCCCACGTACGATGTTCTTCGAAATTAAGATCAAAAATAAATTCAAACTGAATTCATTATGTCGATGGGTTTCTATTGAATTTATGAGTATCAGCAAATGAAATTACGAGAAAGAAGAATATAAAATTAGCACCTTTTACGTTCCTTTGCCGTTCATGGTATCGTTCTTAGCTGAAGTATTACTTACAACAACAAATTACAATATACATGAATTTACCACCCGCAGGTAGAAAAAACTCGATATTACAGTTATTTGTACGACTACTGTACCAAGTACATTGCAGGACGAGAACGAAGTATTCCAGCTCACGATTACTTGAGCCAATCAGTGTCGAGTACAAGACAATAGCATTTGAACTTACGATTACTTGATCCAATCAGTGTCGAGTACAAGACAATAGCATTTGAACTTACGATTACTTAATCCAATCAGTGTCGAGTACAAGACAATAGCATTTGAACTTACGATTACTTGATCCAATCAGTGTCGAGTACAAGACAATAGCATTTGAACTTACGATTACTTGATCCAATCAGTGTCGAGTACAAGACAATAGCATTTGAACTTACGATTACTTGATCCAATCAGTGTCGAGTACAAGACAATAGCATTTGAACTTACGATTACTTGATCCAATCAGTGTCGAGTACAAGACAATAGCATTTGAACTTGCTCGACCTTCGATCCGGTAAAAGACAAATAATTTGGTGGCCTAGTTTTGAAATCGATTTTTTTTTTAAATAAAGACAATCGTGTGGATGTATGCTAGTATTTATTTGTAAGTTGGAATGATTTCTATTCGTTTTGCGATGTGTTGAATTTTCGTTGTCTTTGTGGCCCTGGTTACATTCGTAGCACCGTACAAGTAAATTTCAAAACGAAGTAATATACAAAAAACTGAGCAATTCTTGTACAACGACAACGTGCGTAAAGTTGAGTGAAAAGAACAGCAGAAAGAGGGGCCCATTTTAAAAATGTGATGGTCCCGGCCTGGCCTAGGCTCGGTTTCCAGCCGTGTGGGTTTCGGTGAGCCCGCGATCCTCTCCCAACGGCTGAAACCGAGCATTGGCCTGGACCCAATATAATGACATTCTAGAATGAACACTGAATTGAAGTTGTATTGGCTCCACCTGATAAGCTAGTTATTTTAGCATTGTTACTCGGGCTGCCTGTGGCAGCACCGAGTCTTAAAATGCTAGTCGTTCTTTTTTTTTCTTTTTTATTCCGTGTAGCAAGCTTTCTGCGCATGCGTTAAAGGTTAAATTCACACCAGTCAGATTGCACTGTGCTGGTCACAGGTTAATTTATTTACATAATTTAATAGAGTAAAGCAAGATGGCGGAGGACCCGCGAGCAACTTTCTTTCTAACTTAGAGTCTCATCTCTCAAATGTAAGCCAGTTTAATGTTTAAGTTGGATCAGAGAGTATTGAGATCAAGTTATTTCGTTCCAGCGAGGATATTGACCTAGCGGAAACGGTACAAGCTGTCGAAGGATTTTACTTACAATCATCCACGTCTACTTAACAACAGGAATAGTTATGTGCCAAGGCATGTTCCCAGGTTACAGATGAAAGTAGAGAACTTAATGAATGAAGAAACAGAGGTCACGCGCGACATGGAGAACATGTTCAACACTTTATGTTATACTAAGAAAACAAAACAAATTACAGAGCCTGCAAGTTCACAAGTCAATGAAAAACCCCAAGAGCCTGTAGTTTTGGATCAACATATCCTTGAAACTCCAAAAGCAACATACACATGAGTCAAATTCAAACCGGAAGAGACGGAATTCTTTAGATTCTTCACGAGGATTGTTAACCCGCAATAATAACTCTCTCGCTGCTTTAACGACCTTGATTTGTAACTTACTCTCGTCACATCAAAACACGAATCAAGAAACCAAACTCAGTCATTTGGAAGACAAATTAGTGCAGCTAGATAATATATACAAGACCGAAATCAAGATGCTGTCATCACGAATATATTATTGACCTAGAAGTTGAAAATGGCGAGTTGAAAAGCGGATATAATAAAGCTGAGATCCGACTTTCAACTTAAAAAAAACAAGAGCCCATCTGGGCTTTCACTCGGGCCACATGAGATTGAAGATGAAATACACTTTCATTTGAAATCCTCTTAGAAGAATTATTAGCTGAATATTAGCAGTCTTTAGGAGTGGCCGGTAGCGCGGTGATATACTACTCCCCTAGTATATATACATGTATGTAATTTAATATTTTTGTTTTCTCGTATGTAAATAAAGTAGTTGACCTTACGTTTACAATTTAGTCTGCTGTTCTGTTATACTGCTGGTTCCAGTCGTAAACAGTCCGAATTTGACCAAGGCGAAACGAGCTGCTCGCGTCCGTAGATTTATATTTCTTCGTTATGCACTTTTGACATGATATAATTCTTCAAATGGCACCATTGTTTTATTTCTTATGTTTAATAATACAGTTCTCAGCTGTAAAAAAAATAGAACATTCTATGGAAGATTTCTTGTCCTAAAGTTTGGAAACGTAACACATGCATTTGACGCAAAAAGTTCAGTACTCGCGGAAGTACGCAAGGTTAAATAAATTTGCTAGTGGCAGTTTACTAGTTTGCACTATCGGCTGTTATGGAGTGGAAACATACTTTCACAGCTTAATATGTATGTCGATTGGTCAGAAGGATATCTTATTTAAGATGCTACGGTCCTTTCGGCAGTCTGGAAATTTTTAAACGGGAGTTTTCGTACAGTATTTCAAGCTATGCTGTAGCGCGAGTTCAGTTAAGCCACAAATGTCCGTGAAACTAATACCGTGTTCATTATTATCGGTTTTCTCTATGGGTTCTCATGTATTCGATAATTACTTCTGGAGCTTCATATGTATGTCGATTGGTCACAATGATTTCCTCTTTCAGTTTTTCCCTTTAGTTTGGACATTAGGGATGTATCCTTGGAGATTTCGTACAGTTAAGCGACCATGAGACTCGACCAGTATTTGTATCAGGCGTTCCTTTCCCTTTTTCTCTCTTTTTTTTTTTAAGGGAAGGAGCGCCTGCAACTCAGGTTAGGAAGGCATCAACCCTGCACTCCCGGGTGAAAGAGTTGAGCCCAAACTGACCTGGCTTCATCATAACCTTCAACGTTATCCATGTGGGATCACGTATTTCAATCTGCACGTTATTCTCTTATTTCTCAAACCTGCTTCTTCCATGTGGGATACTTAAAACCATATACGCGTGACTTTAAATATTTAGTCAAGCACATAATTTCATTATGTTTTACTGCTAATCTTCTCAAAAACAACGCACTTGTCCCCAGGGGGAAGCTAAGGTCATTCAATCGAGCATTAAAACGTTTTCGAAAGCAACTCAACTGCGACGTCTTTAGTTTAGGCAGAGAAAAATAAAGTTCCGTTCCTCGGCGATCAGAGTATTACAAAGTTATACCATGACAATTCGGGAAATTAGTGATTAAATTTCCCCACAAGCCTCGGGAGAGTTTGTAAAAGTCCCTCGGCTGAAGCGGCCTGGGGACTTCAACAAACTCTCCCTCGGCTTGCGGAGAAATTTAATCACTAATTTCCCTCTTGTCATGGTATTACTTATAATAATACAATGTCATTTCGGGAAATTATGTACTAAATTTCCCCGCGAACAAAGAAAGGAATTGTGCCGAAGTCCCGACGCCACACTGGCGCCGGTGGAACTAAATCCTCCCTCGGCTCGCGGGGCAATTTAGTAGCTAATCTACGGTTAACAAACCACTCATTATATTCGTTACCAAAAATCCATATTGAGCATGCATAAATATGGAATCTAGACAGGTTCTTTACGCAGTCACAAATCGACAGAGGGAGCATGGTTAGACGAAAAAGTATGACCGGGACCTTAACGTTCCCTCACCAGCTTGCATGTTAATGTGGGAAATTTAGTTCTAATTTTCCCTCTTGCATGGTTAATGAGGGTAATTAGTGAAAGTATGCATGCTGGTGAGGGATGTTAGAGGTTAAATGTCCCTCATAGAACAAAGAAAACCGACGCGACCATGGTATTACTAATGTTAAATGCTTTTCAACGTGGCAGCAGTCAATTGTTCATTCTTGCCTCCTGGAGATGTCAGAGCTAACTCGTGGATACACTATCAGTTTCCAATTGTAAGCACATTTTTGGGATGAGAAAAATCCCAGTACAACAGAAAGCCCATAATGCATTTACAAATGCGGTACCACCGCTTCTGGGTTTTTATTGAATTCAAAGAGCGTCTAGATGGGGATATATAAATGTCAGTCTGAAGGGGAATAACCATTTTTACGAGTAATCTTCAAGAACTAGTATTATTTTGTTGACTTTCAAGCTGGATCTCCAATTTGTCTGCTGTCAGCATTAAAATTTACACTTGTCAGTTGAAATGTTGGCTGTTTCTCAGTTGTCAGCGTTTAATACCAAGCGGCAATTCAACTCTATATATAAGTTGTAAGTCTCCAAATCGGTCCGGGTTTGAGCTGAGACGTCTGCTAGACGCTGCGTTGGATTTGAACAAGAAAAGACCTAAGAATAAGTAATTTAATTTGGCTTCAAGATGGGATGGCATAAACAAGGGAATATTATTTTTGAGTTGCCTTAATTAGCGGCTCGGTAAATATCCACCACTATTCACCGACACCGCTGAGAATTCAGTTAGGGAAGCGTCACATATCGATTTTTCCACGAGAAACGTCCAGCGAAGTTTGGGGGTGGGGGGTTTTGACTTGTGACGTTTCTCCGTGGAAAAATCGATAGTTTTCAGAAACATCACCTCATATATCTCTGCGACGATATGTAAAGACTCCTGAAGAGAAATGGCAGATTGCGGTTGTCCCAGATGCGTGTATCTTAGGGTCATTATTTTTTCTGGCTATTTGAAAAAAATATAAATGAAAGCAGTTGAAAGAAATCAAATTTCATTTTAGAAAAAAATGAATCTTGGGACAGTCTATTTTCATTTTTCAAAAGCTATAAAATATGAAAAACAAATATTGCGAGAGTCGATTTTCATTTTTCAATAAATATTGCGAATGTCGATTTTCAAGTCTCACTGCGTGGGGACAATTTAGCTAAACATGTAGTCACACGAGGGTCTTTTCGCAGGAATCTCGATCGAAAATAGAGGAACATCGTGGGGACGCCGACTTCCTCATTCTGTCCAAAGGACGGGGAGACTCGAGGGTTAACAGGAAGTTGAAGAAAGGCCAGATAAATGCAGAACGGCCGTCGCTTATGTTTGATATAACGCAAGTTAATACAACTTCTTGAGCAATGTACACTTTATTTCAAACACGTGAATGGGCAAAAAACATTATTGGAATACTTTTCAAATGTTGATCACTAGGTCGACAATCACCAAAGAGAACGATTTATTTCCGGGATGGTGATACAGCTGATTTTTGATCGTTTGAATAGATATAGCTTAACTTACTTAAGATTGAATTTTAACTTTCATACTCTTTAATATATAAGTCAGGTGATATGGAGCGGTCTTCCAAAGATGGACGATTTAACCTTTCTTCCTTCCCAGAAGGTCGTTCCTTTTTGATAGTACAGGGAAACAGTATGATCATGATGGTGCGAGTGCTTTTGGTAGTAAACAGTTCTTCCACAACGACCATTACAGTAGGCAGTAGTTCTTTCTCTCCGTATTTCAGGTTAAATGAACAGGCCCTTCCCCATAGTTACGGCCTCGAAGAGTACAATCTTTTTTGCGCATCATTCGTTAAATGAATGTCCCAAAATTCGTTTTTCATTTTTTTGTAAAATGAAATTTGATTTTTTCAACTGCTTTCATTTTTTCAAAAAGCCAGAAAAATGAATGACCCTACGATACACGCATTGTCCCACAGCTATCGCATCTATAAGCTAATTTCCTATGTTTTTTGAGAACTTACCGACATAGATAGCGGTGAATTCAAACGTTCCATTCCCACCAAAAAGGACTCAGAGGTTGTGACAAGTTGTTTAAGTTGGAATAAAAAGGCGGACATGAATGGAAAGAGGTAGTGTATGACTTTTGAAAAAAAAAATCGATAAATCTCTGACGTTTCTTAGGGGGGTGGGGGGGGGGGGGGGGTTGAAAAAGAAACTTCGCTGGACGTTTCTCGTGGAAAAATCAATATGTGACGCTTCCCTTACTAAAGTTGGGAGTAAAACTGCCGTGTATTCGGTTGCAAACGCTGCCGCTCGGTCCTGGTTTCACACAGTCTTAAATTTTTGACAGTCTTTGTGATAAATAGAAACCAGTATTGGGACTGCTGAAATTCCCCAGCGGAAAAAAACTGTTGACGCGTTCTATTTATGGAACATTCGAGTAACGGCGGCTTACCTTAAAGTTTCGACGTTATCACATATATCAAACAGTTTATGGAAGGGCTTTGAGTTGTCTTCAAGTAGCAAAAAAATACGTGACTGCTGTTAAACGTCAGTGAAACAACAACAAGAGAAAATTATTTTAATTCTCATAGCAAAAATATATAAAGAAGATCTGATTACAATTCAAAACATGCTCAAGTTACAGCAAATTATGTATGGCGTTCATGGCACAATAAAGTATAACTCGCGCTAGAAACGGGGTGGTTTTGTCTTTGTAATGAAATAAACTATTAAAGTTATTATCGTTAAGTATTTTTAAAGCGTTCCTCTAGTAGAAATGCATTAGATACACGGGAATACTGCAAATGAAAACCGGAAATAAGCGGGTTATTCATTCTAGTACAAAGCTGGGCCTACAAGATACCTTAACCGAAAGTGATCTTGAATTACCCTTTAAGCAGAGAGTTTATATAAGAAGTAACAATTATACGGTATTTTTAGTAAGCAAAACTTAACAATGAAGAACACAAGAATAGATTAAGTCAACAAGTCAGAAACCTTGTCAACTTCGGAGCATATAAAGTCATGCACGTTTTTAAAATAGACTTGAATGAAATTATGAATTCATCGATAGAGAATGAAGTTCCTTCTCACCTGATTTAGTTGTCTCTTGACTGTTTATCGTGAGGAATACTGCGACAAGTAAGACAACACTTCGCTCCGCTAACGCCATATTTTGCATGGTAGCGAGCAAACCAGTAAAGTATTCGACTACATGCATATGCCGTGACACAAAAGCGTTAATACGAAACTTGACAGGAAATCTGATACAATTTTATACGAGTATTACGTGTACGGGCTGCAACGCGACCCCGACCGGCATCACGTGAAGAAGGACGTGAGGGAATGACAAATGCCGAATAGTGGTTGATGTATCATGTTGCAGTTATTTGTTATTTATATACAGTATGTTTACATAGTTTGTAAACAAGGAAAAACTTCCCAATTACAAGAATTATTACCAGAACTATGGAGTTGTATAATTCAGTTTTCAGGGCCACATACAGGTCACACTGACAATGAATGTTTCAGCAATGTTACATAACTGTAACATCAATGAACAAATATACAATAATAACACAGGAGCAAATTACAATAATATCACAGCTTCGCGACCTGTTTTAGTATATACGGCACACAAGTGAATAGTGCTTTTCGCGCGCTCTGATTGGCTACTCCGGAGGTGAATATCCTTTGCTATTCACCTCCTCTTCGGTGAATAACTGTTCAATATATTACGAATAACTTTGAAATATCACTCGCGGTATTTATACCCGAAATACCGCTACAAACCCATGCCGTATAACACAATACGAACAAATATAACTGACAATAACCTATTTGTGGCGTCGAAATATAAGCCCTGATATTTCGTTCGCGGACATTATCTGATCCGAGAAGAGAACAGTTCCCGATAGCCTGAATTTCAGCCGTCTCCTCTGGGTTCGTTCCTCCCGAGAGACTCGGGAGGAACGAACCCCGGGGGGGGGGGGGGGGGGGGGGGGTACTCTACCTAAAATTGGGTAGGGGTGTGCCGCTGGGGCTCTGAAACCCTTACCCTGTTTAAGACAAAAAACCTCAAATTTTCATACCCTGTTCAAGACAAAGTGTTAAAATTTTCCCTCTATAAGACAAATAACCTATACTTGGATGTCAGTGTTTATTGTGATCTTGTATAATGAGTGTCATAACTAAATAAGTCTTCAGCAAGCACTAGACTAAATAACGGCACTAGATAAATACCATACCCTGTTCAAGATCTGTCGATGTGAAAATGGATACCCTGTCTAAGATCAGAAACTCGAAAAACCATACCCTGTCCAGCGGATCATCCCCGTATAGTCCATATATGGGAGTACCCCCCCCCCCCCCCGGGGAACGAACCAGAGGAGACGGCTGAAATTCAGGCTAAGTTCCCGAGAGCGAGCTCGAAACTCATTTAATTTATCCCATTTAAATTATTGTTCTACGGTGTGGCATTTTTGTCAGAAACGTGACTCGGATAACTAGAAAAGCTATTAAAATGAAAGACAATCGGAAAGAGCATTGAGAAGTGTAATCCTAGACAGTCGATAGACAGATCTAGCGATTATGACACTTTACCGAAAGAAGGCTGGAAAGACATCACTCTATACTCGCAGAATTCAAGACACTACATTACTAACGGTTTATAAATCACTTCACAATCAATCGCCAAAGTATATAAAGGACTTATTTAAATTGCGTGTATCTAATTATACTGAATCTTAGAGGAACTGACATTCTGACTTTACCTATAAAGCCAAGAACCACTACCTACGGGCTAAGATCACTGAGATATATGGGACCTAAAATTTGGAACAGTCTCACAGATGAAATGAGATCGGCTGCCAGCATAAAACTTTTTATAAATTTGATTTAAATATATTTTCATATTATTTTTAAACTCATATATCATATATAGATATTTGTATTTTATAGTTTTAGCATAGGTTTCCCCCCCTTTTTTCTCTAATTATGTGGCTCTCTTATTATATTATCATTAATTATAGGCTCGGTCAAACTAGCACCCAGTGTGCTATATATAATTACCGAGGGTAAATAAAGTTCGTTATTATTTATTTTTCTTATGTCCAAGTCCAAGGACAAATATCAGGGCATATTTCGACGCCACAATGTAGGTTATTGTCGTTATCATCTTCAAATGGTATTTTCTTTGATGCACGCTTATACGTTCACAGGGGGTGTATTCTCAGGAGAGACGCACTCAACCAATGCAATCACGCGCAAGAGAAAATATTTGATGGGTTATAAATAACAACAACAATAACAATAACAATAACAATAACAATATGAAGTACTGACAATAACGTTAACTTTCAGTTTAATTTAGGATACATATTATTATTATTATTATTATTATATAATGGGAATATCCATTTTTAGGCCGTTCAATGTAGATTCTACCAAAAAAGTAAAAATAATAAAAAAATCGGAAAGTTTCGTTCAGTCGAAATATGGCTGCTGCAGTTATCTGATATTGCGTTCGGCGATTCCCGGTTTAATTGCACTGTTACGTCATTTTCTTAGGAGTTTTTAACTCCTCTTAGAAAATCAAGACAATGGTCCAAATAAATAAGACGGACAAAAGAATCAGTGCAAAGGATTCTGGTAGCTGTCGCCCGTTGAACTCATGAAAGCAAGGTCATCCTTAGATCTCTTGTGTAAAGAAAACCGAAATTTGGGTTTGGTACACAAGAGATGCCTGCGAAGGAGGCTAGGTTACCCGGCTCTATTCGATCGATCGCTAGAACCAAACAGACTGGCCGTTAGTCAACATTTTTTCCTTGCCATTCCGTTTAGCCTCCAACGCAGACACACAGACAGACAGACATATTTTTTATTGGCACCTAGTATAGTATAGAACTTTATTTTGATAGGGTAACTCCTTCAGCTAATTACAAACTAACTGTTATCAACGGAGGCCCTATGGTACACAACTACTACATCAATGATCAATATTCAAATAAACAAAATATTCAAAAATCTAATTATACAGTTTACAATGATACGAATTAAAAACAAAAAAGGAAATATGAATAATCAAAATAGTAATAAAAAAAGAAACTAATTAATTTACAGACTTTGATTGTATACGATACAGCCATGATAATAAAACGACTTCATGCTGCATTCTAATTTAACACTAGTACATCCTTACAGTGAAATGTTATTTCATTTTTGTGGATCTTCGCTGAAAACAGTCGTACATGTATTTTGCAGCCATCCGAGCTACCTTCACAGGAGGATTTATAACGAAATTAAAAATTTAGTTTTGAGACATATTGATAGGCTTTAATATATTTTGTGTATATATTAAGAGCTTCAAATTTTTTTTTCTCAAATGGCTTTATATGTATCACGTATTCATCTTTTTTGCATGTTGGACAAATTCTCTATTCTGCTTTTGTATAAGGCAGTGTATGCCATCCTTTTTCAATCTGCAAACTGTGATTAATTATTCTAAGTCGTGTCATGAAAATTATGTGTTCTATTGATTCATTTTGAGCCGAATCCTTAGGCTAAAAAAATGTTGTCTTATTTTCTCAGACCAGTATGCGGGTTTTGGGTTATTTATACACTATAAATAGGAGTAATCTTTTCCAGTATTTAATGCTTCTAAAAGCCAAGTCAAGTTTAATGGAATACCTTCCAAGTTCACCTCTACACGCATTATTAACTGATGTTTTACTAGTACCGAGCAACATTTTGCAAAATTTGAGATGCACACATTCAAAGGGGTAGTTTTGTTATCAGAGTGCACCCCAAATTTCACACGAGTCTAATAAGCGCGTCAAAGAGTTTCAGGTAGAGATTTATATCTGATCTGAAGTGGGCACCGAGATCTCGCAGTTTTTTTAAGTTCTTGTAATTTCCAAACGGACTAAATGTGAGCCCGAGTATGGCAAGCCGATTGTAGCAATATTCAATTCAACCTCTTGTTCAATATTCAACCCCTTATTCAACCATTTATTCAACGTTCAACACTTCATTCAACGTTCAACCCTTCATTCAACGTTCAACCCTTCATTCAACGTTCAACCCTTCATTCAACGTTCAACTCTTCATTCAACGTTCAACCCTTCATTCAACGTTCAACCCTTCATTCAACGTTCAACCCTTCATTCAACGTTCAACCCTTCATTCAACGTTCAACCTTCATTCAACGTTCAACCCTTCATTCAACGTTCAACCCTTCATTCAACGTTCAACCCTTCATTCAACGTTCAACGCTTCATTCAACGTTCAACCTTCATTCAACGTTCAATCCCGCGTTCAATCCCGCGTTCAGTCCCGTATTCAATCCCGTATTCATTCCTAATTTTTACAAGTTTATTGCTTGGGCTGCCTGTGTAACACCGCTGTTCAACGCACGCAGGCTCAGGAAAACTTCGAAAGCGCGGGAAACTACAAGACTGTTGTTTTTCTCGTTCTCTCTGATGGATAATTCAAGCAAAAACCTCAACGATTTGGCGAGATGCCTAAGTGAAGCTGGTAGAATCGTAAGCCAGCTAAATGAAACTGCAAACAGACCATCATCGTCATCAAACAACCAGGTACAATCTCCATTTTCGACCCCTTCAAGCTCTCGACTCGGAGCAGCCATATCTGCAGTGGGCCAAACTGTTAATAGGGCCCAATCGATGGTCCGAAGCTCGACAAATGGGGGAACTTTTGCCCGATTAAATAGACGCGAGCGTCTCCGTGCTATGGCGACCAGCACAACAGCTGTAGTCAATAATAAAGAAAGCAAAACCTGTAGAGAAAACCTTCTAGTTTGTTCTACTCCAGTTTGATGAGGAGGTCTCTGACGACACTTTCCTTATGGAAGACGAAACTGTAGCGTTGCGAGGCATTGTGACCCTAAACTCATTGATGACAGAGGAGAATGTAAAAACTTCACTCACCGAAGCAATACAACTGAAGTTTCCATTAGTGGCCCCACAAGATATTGAATTTCTCAAAGCCAACCGGAGAAAGTTGACAAAGCCGGTGAACAATGGGGCATTCTCATTCAAGGAAGTCAAACTTCTCGCTGGCCAAGGAGCCATCTACATAAAACTAAAAGATGGCTTCCAGTGCCTGCTAGATAAAACCCAAGACAATCAAGAACAAACACAAGAGTCTGAGTCTTGTGAAACAGTCAACAGTGTTCAACAATCTCCAGAAGGTCGAGAAATCATCAAAGAAGCACAACAGGTGGAGCCTGATGCACAACAGAGTAAGGATGACGACCTGGACGACCTGGACGACAGTGAGCTTCCGAAGGCAACATGGGATGAGAATGAAGTTGATGTCGCAGCAAGGGAGTGCATCGAAGAGTGCAAGAGAAATATCATTGTTAACCCAGTAGAAATCTTGAAGTGTATTAAAAAACATGTACTTCAAGGGCGTGCCCTCGATTCCACAACGCTGGACGCACCTATACCTAATGAGAGAGACGTAAATTATGTGGATATCAACAGATACAAAGTATTGCAAACAGCATTTGAAGAAGTAGAGGCTCTTCATAGCTTGCGCCTAACCCTGAAAGTCAGCTTCTATGGTGAAATTGCCCACGATAATGGAGGCCCCAGAAAGGAGTTCTTCAGACTATGTCTGAGGGAAATCAAACAACAGTACTTTGACAATGGTCTACGGGAGCTACTTGTTTAGGACTATGAGAAAGTTGGGAAAATCATGGCCCTCAGCATCATACAAAATGGCCCAGTGCCCAGGTTCATCGAAGAAAGCATTTTGGAGGAGCTCTTTCAATCTGCCCATCCCAGCCCCTGCATTGCCAAACTGCGTCAAGGATTTGCAAATTTATACTAAATGCACACACTGTTCTCTGAATTGAGACCAACCCTGACTAAATGTGTCTTCCGACAGTGTTTTTTTTTTCTGAACAACTCAAAACTAATTGCCAGCCATTTGACTGACTAGCACAAACTACATGTAGGTATTTTTGACTGACTACATTATTTGCATTTTTTTAAATAAAAAATAAGTCTTTCTCCTTGTCTCCTAAATTGACAAACTGGCTTATCATGAAAAATATACAAATCTCATAAAATACATTCATTTGTTGCATTTTATCTTGTATCATATTTAAAGCTTCACAAAATATATCTATACCCAGTTCATTTGATTCTCTCAGTGGGTCCAGATTATCTAAAACGTATGACTCTATCAGTGCCGTGTTATCCAGATTGACTGGCTCTACAACTACATTGTTGTTCTCGCCCAGTGATGATGGTCCCTGGGCATCATACCCATACATAGCTAAGTCATCTGGCTCTTCATCAAGTAACCCTTTTGCCAAGGTATTGTCTGCATGCATCATCCCATTTGTCCACATTTGCATAGGGAACCAGTTCCTCTCGGTGCGCACCTTGTGGTGATTGAAAGCCTCTGAGAACTCACTCAAGGCCTTGTTAATTCTTGGTATGTAGACCAAGTGTAGAGCAAACAGGTGGGCAGGGTCATCTATTTGGAGAATTCCAGTGGATTCCATTGCATAGAAAGCGTAGTAATAGAGGTGACAAACGCACCTATATACATCTCTCCAAAGTCGCTCAATGCGCTGGTTGTGAGTGGAGGGACCAGCTATGAAACTTCCCCGACCTTCACCTCTAGTTGTCACCATGGCATCACAGACAAGGACATTTTCAACCCCTTTGTAAACTCTGATTCTTGACGGCCAGAGATCACCGTCAGATTTAACTGCATCCAAAAACAGTTCAAGTACTGTTTCTGCAAGGTTTTTGGAAGAGCAACTTAAAAATATTCTTCTTCTGGAAAATCCATCTATACATCCGTGTATAACAAGTTTCCAGCGAATTAATGAATGGTGTCCATCCAAGTGCCAAAGAGAATTTGGCCACGGAACTTGGTAAGTACGCCGTGAAACTACCGCACCCCATCTCAATACAGTATTCTGTGGATCCATTCGTGCCATACTTTCTCTTACTCTTTTCCTCTGCACTCTGAAACCAAGCGATTTAATGTAACCGGCAACATACCCTTACCCAGTGGCTGATCCGTGGGTTGATATGTACGTTGTAACTATTTCATCTAGATTTTCATCTGATATATCGCCAAATCCCTGCATGTCTTGTAGGTTGTATTTCGTCACTCGTCTTGATACTCCCAACATTTTGGCAATTTTGCACCAAGTAAAGCCGAGTCCACAAAGCTCCTCGAGTGTCTCTGAAGAAATGTCGTACGAAGGTCTACCAGGTGTCAAAACGTTACTTTCTGTGTTTGCATTACAGCCAGCGATAGTTGTAGGAGTAATAGTCCCCATGGCAGTGTAATGATGCCAAGAGTTCAAGACATTCGTTAACGCTCTTGACAACAAGTCCAGATCATTTATGTCGTTCGTGTCAAGACCAAAACAATCACGTAGTGTGCTAATCAAAGAAACAGTTTTGTCAAGCACGACAGCATGTGCTTCTGCGATTTCCTGATCAAATGGACGCTGAGAAATATCCTTTGTTTTTTGAAGAATGGAACTTAAAAAGCTTGGCATATCTCTCCCCAAATCGAAGGTTTCTTGTCCAGCCATGTTGTCAAGCTCGGTTGCAGGCCTGGTCACTTTTCCATAGTCGGTCTCGGGACTGAACGGACTGAACGCGGGATTGAACGTTGAATGAAGGGTTAAACGTTGAATGAAGGGTTGAACGTTGAATGAAGGTTGAACGTTGAATGAAGGGTTGAACGTTGAATGAAGGGTTGAACGTTGAATGAAGGGTTGAACGTTGAATGAAGGGTTGAACGTTGAATGAAGGTTGAACGTTGAATGAAGGGTTGAACGTTGAATGAAGGGTTGAACGTTGAATGAAGGGTTGAACGTTGAATGAAGGGTTGAACGTTGAATGAAGGGTTGAACGTTGAATGAAGGTTGAACGTTGAATGAAGGTTGAACGTTGAATGAAGGGTTGAACGTTGAATGAAGGGTTGAATGTTGAATGAAGGGTTGAATGTTGAATGAAGGGTTGAATGTTGAATGAAGGGTTGAATGTTGAATGAAGGGTTGAATGTTGAATGAAGGGTTGAACGTTGAATGAAGGGTTGAACGTTGAATAAATGGTTGAATAAGGGGTTGAATATTGAACAAGAGGTTGAATTGAATATTGCTACAATCGGCTTGCCATACCCGAGATACTTGTACATTTTAGTGTTTTCTAACTGAATTCCATCCAAGAAGAATACGCTTCAGATTTTTTTGCTCACCAGTTCCGGTGAAAGAAGGATTCTGATTGGTCAATGAACATCCTTGCATTTACAAGTAAAAATGGCGGCAAGGGCAAGATATGCAGATGAAGCTCGACAATTTCCCCGAATAGGACTCCGAAAAGGCCAAGACGCCTACAAATTACACGATGTCAATTCTACGTATACTGCTATGCGCAATATGGTTTCCTATGGTAGCAAACTCAGGTAAAATGTTTGTTTTTGTATGTCTATAATTATAAAGTGTTTGACCGAAGGCGAAGTGGAAATTAATCGTTGTGGTAGTTCGCTGTTCAACTAGTTAGTAGTACTTCACTTGACAAAACAACTTCCGCATTTGTCAGAGTTATTGTATTCGAATATCTAAGCAGGTTTTTCTCTACTAGAAGTATGCAATGTTCCATATTATTGTTGCTACGTTTAATATGCAAGGGAGTTAATTTTGACCTTGAAATTTGATCGGCCAAAAAATTGTCACAACCACAAGTCCACAGACATTTAACTCAGAAGTTTAATAATTTGAATGTTCATTTTTCAGTGGCGTATTACTGTAAAAACTAAAAAAGTTCCACTATTGGGAAGATATTAAAGTAAATTTAGTAAGGCATAAAGTTCTGTAGAAAATGCTATTGAATCTTGGATTCTAGGGTATTTGATTACAGCTGAGATCAAGCGTACATCTGTAACCAGGTCCCGGAGAGGGGGGGTCTTCAAGGTAAAATTGGTAGGGATGACCTTCGGAAAACCAAGCCGTGAAAAATGCCCATGCACCCTAAAATATACTTCATGGTCTAAAAATCACCATAAAAGTATATTTTGTTTAGACAACCCCTAAATAATTATGAATTGCCGATTTGAACCCCTAACATCCCTACCAGCCGAATATAGGAAGAACCCCCCCCCCCCCCCCCCCCCCCCTCCCTCCCTGTCCAGGTTATAGTTTAGTAATAATTCACTGAAAATTATTCTATTCTGGCTTGAAAACAGTGCAGGTGAGCTAGTGCAATGCAATATTGCACTTGTCATTGGCTTCCCCATGGGGGGAAGTGCATAAGTCTAGAGAGGAGAGCATGCAATTATCATATATAGATTTTGTCAATCACAGGCCCAGTGACAAGTTCATAAAAAATTAGTTTTGAGCACTGTTTATTATAAGTAATACATTTTTGTAATAATGTTTAAAGTATTAAAAAAATAAAAATGTATAAAATAGCTAAAGTACATAAATTGGATGGCAGTTTTTGTATGCAAATAAATGTGTATTGTGATGATTTGAAAAATCAAATTCACTTATAGATGAAGAAAACCTGTACATGACATTCTCTTCAAGCCAGTAAGATATATGTATCAGTTGTAATTGAAAATGAATTTAATATAGGGACAATCATTAAGTAATCAAGCTGTTTCTATAGTGAAACTCGCTGAGGAGAATATTGTTTTTAATAAGTATAGAACATGTGTATGTACATGCATGTATATGCACTATATTTAGTGGTTGTTATTATTATTATATACCATGCACAGTCAAGTAAAATAGCCAGCCTCGAGTTTAAGTTAAAAAAAATGAAGAAAAACACATTAACAAGCAAATTCTTCGCATGTTGTCCGAAAGAGGATGTGACTAGTGGCGGATATTAATTTACGAGCTGCAAAGTAGCGCTCAATCACTAGTCACTGACACTGAAGGGAATAAATTATAATTTTAATATCCATTACCTGTCAGGTGAAACAGCCAGGCCTCAAATTAGTTCAATAATCAATTTACAAGTGAATATTTCATGTGAGAGACCTAAAGGCCATCTTGTCTCCAAGCTGGGAGGTGGATAGTGTAGGATATTCCGGGTTTGTTTAACCAATCAATCAGAGTGCACGAAAAAACTTCACTAATGTTTGGTTACGTATATTATTTACTAATAATGCTGGATGTCTGAGTTTGGGTAGCCAATCAGAGCATGTGAAAATCAGCACTATTCACTTACAAGTGCAGTACGTATAATATATAATAAATGGATATGATTTTTAATGACAAGACATTTGTCTTTTTTTCAGACACATGCAAGAATTTAACGCATAATCATTATGTTAAAAGTGTTGGATTGCCCCCATACTCACCATCTACTTTAGTTACTTGGTGGTCTGTATCTTCACTGGATGGCCAAGCTCTACAGTATGATGTGTTCTATAATAAGACATCACGATACAACCACTGCGAATATCCAGGCCAGGAACCTCTGTACTTGGCACCACAGTGCAGGAGAAAGATAGTTGGAGCTGGTGTGAAGTTAACATGCAACATAAATGAAGCTGTCATTAAACTGAAATTAGTTCAGTCAGACAGTTTCTGTGTGTTAATAAGGGCAAGGTCTCTTAGCTCCAACTATACATGTTATAGCAACTATGAAGAATGTAGTCTATATGATGGAAAGTGTGGTAAGTATAATTATATTTGAAAGTTACACAGAGTGGATGTTACATTTTTAAGACAGTTGTAATATGGCTGGATATTTTTACAAGTCAGTTTTATTTTTCGAGCCTGAAAAATAGATTGATGAGTTTTAAACAAAAATTACCAGCTGTAATATTACACACCTTTTCATGTACATGTTGTATAATTAATTGCATGTTTATTATACATCCATATAAACACAAAAAAGAATGTATATTTTGCTTACATGTATCTTGTCAGCTCTGTTTGAAGAAACTACATGTATATATCTTGAGAGCAGAAATGCATGTATCACTCATATTAATTGCATTTTTAAAGCCAATTAAATGTTGGAGGTGTAAACGCTTTAAAAAATATGTTTTTGCATGCTAAAAACTGATTGGCTATTTTTCAAACCATTTTAATAATAATCTTTATTTATATAGCGCCATTTCCAATGTAGAGTTTTCCAATAACGCTTCACAAGCATTGAAAAATATATATTTAAAATACAATTATAGTAAATACAAATTAATAATTATGAGTGTAGATAAGATTAAATTACCTATAATATATTGCCTAATATTTTAGTGTCTATTTACATTGTACATATAAAATCACACAATGGTATTAAAACTCATGTCCTGACTATTAACTTGACTGTCCTAACTTATAACTTGTGTCCTAAAGTATTCAGAGTACAATAGTATTAAAGTGCAATTCATAATTATGAGTATAGATAAAATTAAGTTACATCTATAATACATGTATATCCTAATATCTCAGTATCAAATTACATACATGTATATAAAATCATATAATGGTCAAATCTAACTTACAATTTCGATTGGCTTGTGTGCTTACAAAACCACTTATAACTTACGTACAGTACTGTAATTAAGTGTTAATTGCATAAACCTGTGCATACCTGTTTGTAACCGGCCTGTAATATGTTTGCACTTGTTTAAAATATATTATAAAGTCATCACTCAATCATGTATATTGGTTGCCAGACAGTGTTCATTCTAGGGTGTGATTATGCAATATTTATGTGCTTTATAGCCTGCTTATTAACCTTATTTGCATCATTGTGTGCTCTAAAGCCAGCATATTTTATCCATTAAATAAAAATATTTGTAAATCCCATTACAGTATCTGTAATCATTTTTTGATTGTTGTACATGGATTGCATGACTTTTGTACATACATGTAATTAGTACATACATGGCTTGCTTTTGATTTTAAAATACAGGGGAGTATGTCTCGGGGAGCCGGGGTGGTGCTTCACCTCTCTCCTCTATGGCCCAGGTTTGATTCCTGTTTGCGGCATCATAATATGATGATTATGTGAGTTGAGTTTGTTCATATCTCGCCCTAATTATGTTCCAAGGGTTTTTCCAGATTCTCTGGTTTTCCTCCCTCCGCAAAAACGGACACAATAAATTCCAATTTGATATGTGGATTAGCCGGGTCCTGACTTTGATATTAAAGCCTCTATGGCTGTTTCAGGTTCCGTTGGAAATTCAGAATTTAGACTGAGTTTTCAAAGAAGATGGGAGATTTTCAGGGAACATCGGCAGAGAGTTAGAAAAAAAACAGCAAATTAGAGCAAAATTGTGCCAAAGCCCAAACCCTGAGTATGTTTGAAGAATTGTGTTCTCAAGAATATTTATTTAAATTCTGTGGAGCTGGTCAATTTGACTATTATATACATGTACATATATATTTAATGTTCTGTTTCAATCCATTTTCAGATAAAGGTAAAAATGAACCAATTATAAATGGGGAATATACCTATAAAATTATTGTTCCTCAAAATATTAAGTTTGGAAAAAAATGTCTCCTTTCAAGACACAACAAATTAAATGTCCCCATATTAAAAAATATTATAAAAAATTGTAATCCATTGGACAATTTGTCACACATCGTTTGATTGGCTTTTATGAACATTGAACTACTCATGCAGTACATAATTTTATACACTGTCAGGTATTAATCTTATATAAAGGAAACCAATCACTGAAATATAATGTTTGCTCACAAATGTTTGTCATGGATATCTAATTATATGTAAACTTGTATCCTGGAAATTCTAAACTAGATGCCAGTTATGGACCGTTTTTCTTGCCTTTTTTAAAAATATGAAGACTAATGTGAGAGCACAAGCTCTCAGATGTCGTTTATTCATGAGTTTTTAATGCCAATTAATATATATATTGCAAATGAGCGAGTCTTTGAGCAAGTGAGTGATATGGTATTAAAGACTGAGTCAATAAAGACAATACTAGGCTGTAATAATTTATTGATTACATTTTCAGCAATAAATAAATATAACACAAGCAATTTTGATTGCTCTAAGTAATTTATTACAGGAAATTTGATTGGGCAATACAACCTGTGAAGCAATATTGTATCACTTCACTGTGGATGATATACAGATTTTAATTCAGTCGTGGTTTTATCACACTGATATCGCCCTAAAAATTTAATATATTTTTATTTAACTTTATCTGTTATATGATTTTTATGTTATCTTGACTGTCTAGTCTTTTATCTTAAGGTATGACATCCATGTAATTATCAAATATTCAGTGATTAATGTACAATGCAATAACTATCTTTCTTTTTATACCAGCTATATGTCCTGCCCCTGAAAATGTGCACATTTATGCAAACAAGAAAAGGACTTTGACAGTCTTATGGGATGCTCCAAAGTATATTAATAAAGACATCCAACAAGATTTCATTAGGTACAAAATTTACTGCAGAGCCATAAACAAGGATGGATCAGAAACAAAGGTTATTAGCTTTAAGCATAATATATACTCTACAATCTATGTCCATATATAGACACTTACATGTATAAATCATACAAATGTACTTGCCAAGTGAACATAATTTTCTGAATTCGAATGTGGGACAATATTATGTAGTCAAAGAACATTCTTTCACTTTAGTCTGCAACCCCCCTCCCCCCCCCCCCCCCAAAAAAAAACCAAAAAAAAAACCCAGGCCATTAGCAAAATGCAAGACACACAAAAAACGAATCTACACAATAAATGTCATTCCTCTTTGGATGAGTAAACAAGCGTAGCGAAGTGCACGAAGGAAAAGAGAAATTAGTTCCTAATCGAAAGGAAACACTGTCTATTGTTGTGCTGTCAAGTGCCAGCCAATCAGATTTTGCTAGATAAGTTGAATATGTAATGAGCATCTTGTTTATAAGTGAATGTGTCAGGATTTAATTCAGTATGATCGTGGTTCCGGATCTGACTCAAAAATAATGTCTACCATATATGTGCTTGTGTGTTGATCTTAAGATTAGGAAGTTGATAATAAAGTAAAACCATGGGATGGAAGGCAGAAAATTAAAGTAATACTCATCCCAGGGCCCCCCGTCCAACAACAAAATGATAAAAATACAATTTATGAAACATGCATGCATTAATAGAACTGTCATTTAGGGCTGTGAAACTCACTGAGTTGATAACCTAGATGTACATGTACCTACCATGTATTAACTAATTGTGTATTAAAGTCTTAATTTTGTTTGACACAAAAAAATTAACACCACCAAGCCGTCCAGCCTACTCGATTTTTCCTTTGGAAAAGTGGTCATATAAAAACCTTATTGACTAGTGAGTGAGTTACTGGTCAGGCAGGCTGATCTGGCAAGTATTTGGCAACATCTATCATTTTGTTTGGTGCAGTCAAGGTCAATGCATCACAACCTTGAGTCAAGTAGCCTGCATGCAGAACGTCTGCATGCAGGCTAGAGTCAAGTTGAACTTCATGTTTTTTTTAAATTCACACTTATTTAGACTATTTTATGAAAATATATATCACTAGCAGATATATAATACAAAATAGGAAAGATGGAGTTAGGTGTAAGAGTACATTTTTTAGTTGAAGAGTGCATAGTGGCCAAAGGAGCATAAGCTTTCGAGTTATAGGCACTACCAAATATAGTCACTATTCACTATTCGTGATTGATTCATTATTGCGTTTTTACTTGCTCCTGTGATTGGCTCTGGTTTTGGTTAATTTACAACACTCAATTGAAAATCACTCTGCTGTGTTGTTTGGATTTAATTTGCAGACAACTACATGTATGAATGTTCCAAACATTGGTTATAAACCTTCAAGAAGAATAAACATCACATGTGAACTCAGCAGTCTTGATAATTACCAGATGTACAGTGTTTGGCTAGAGTGTGATTTGTACTTCAGTGAAAACTGGGGAATAAAAGCTGGCCCTTACAATGTCACTACAATGGAACAGGGTAAGGTATTTCTCTGAACATTGGGAATGCATGTAGATTTTATTGCAAAATTCATTAATAATTTATAATAGTGTTAACCAATACAATGGAGCATTAGAGTCATGACTGTAAACACATGTACAGAACTGATTAGATATTCAGTTCTGTACTGTCTAATACCACTGCGCATGACTGATGTAAACTATGGCGCTGAACTGTAATTTTACATCAAAATGTCATATTTTGTAAATCATTTTTATATAGTTTCATTTCACAAGTAGTGTACAACATTCGCATGAATAATTAATTAGCAATAAAGTGTGCAATGAATAATTAATGAGTAATAAAAGTGCGCAATGAATAATTAATGACTAATAATAGTGCGCAGTGAATAATTAATGGCTAATAATAGTTCGCAATGAATAATTAATGAGTAATAAAAGTGCGCAATGAATAATTAATGAGTAATAAAAGTGTGCAATGACTAGTCTCAAAAATATATTCCAGTGCCTACATGTACTGGGCGTGAGACATGTTCATAAAAATCTAATTTGCCATCATTCAAGCCATTAGAATAGATGAAGCCGTGAATATAATCGCTATTTGAAGCCTCATTATGTATATATTATATATATTTGAGTATCTTGAAAACATTCCATGTCACTTTTCTATGGAACACAAGAAGCAGAATAAACAAAACAGAAATAAACATGATATCAGTTTTTCTAATAAAAATAGTTTTTTGTTTATTGAAGTTCTAATTCCAAAATTTAGGGGATATGCCTTGTACTGGCAGGCTGTTAAATTGGAGACAAGCTGTGAATGACACCGGATCGAATAACATTAGAAACTAAAAGACGACTGAAGTCATTATTCTGATATCTCGTCTGCAGTTCTGTAATGATTCTATAAAGTAAGGGCTTCTCATTAAGACGGGTACACATTATCACTATATACATAGTTTTACATTTTTAATATTCAGGGCTTCTGACAGGGTGCGGAAAAAATGGCAAATTGTGTGGCATTTTCAGGGCAGATTGTGTGTCAAAAAATTACCTATTATGCGGACAATTATGTGCTTTTGCATTGGACATTATTTTTTTAATGTCATAGTAATTGCGTTCGAGCGAGAGCGAAAACACATACTAATCTTAACGCGGGCTACCTGTGGTCCATACACGAAAAACGTGGGTTTGTACCTTTGCGCATAAATTAACTCAGCATGTCCATGATGCATTACGATATACGGTTCGCCTCGTGGTTTGAACAGTGCCGGTGAGTACCTTAATATAGGAAATTAACGAAGCATGTTATTAACGCGAATTTCAAAAATTCGCGTTAATTAAATGCCCCTTAATTTATAGCATCGTTAAATAAAATACCACTAATTTACAGCATCATTATTTGAAGACACCTTTATTTCATGCCAAATCATATTAGTCGGCTTCACTTTCAGACTCACTTGACACCTCATCAAGTAACAGGAACTTTAAAATGTCTTTTGATTCGTCGATGTAGTGATCGTCCTCTCCCACAGGGTAGCTCACTTCTTCTACTCTCTTGTTTAGAATGTCAATGGCTTTTAAGTCTTTCCATTTCACAGTTACCTCAATGGGTAGGCCGCCTTGGACAAGTTAGTCCAGTCATTCTGTGGTTTGACCTGCCACTAATTGCAACAGAAGGTTTTTCTTTGGAAAATGGTCTAATAGACTGTCATGAACAACATATAAAAAGTCCTAACGAATCGGAGTTGCGAAAAGCTCTCAAAATTAGGATAATTGATACGCACGCTCTCCTGCAACATGAAAACGAGGCTGAAACCGGAAGTTGCCTTATTTCGCTCGTTAAATGATCAATGATGATCGGAATTTCGCGGATATATATCTGGGATAGCATTAACTAATTGCTCAATCTATTTTCGTGTGTTATAACCGTATTCCAACATGTAAATGCTACATTTCCAACGGAAATATCACTAAAGTACACCTAGTGGTATGAGTTGTATTCAATGTGTATTTTATATTTTTTTTTAATGGTCATGATGAATTACATAAGCTTTCATATCATGCCAAAGGCATAACTACACATGCACGAAGAACCATTACTTGTGGGTTCTAGTACGTGGAGTATTTATATACAAAACGCGTCACTCAGCCAGTGATCAATGCGCTTACATCATCATAACTGGAAAAACGGCAAAAGCCAGTAAACAACTATAATATACTCCTATCGGTAAATGAAGCTGATGGGTGATGTCGACAACACGGGTATGGACGTCGCAGTACTTTCGGGGCTGAAGGCACTAGAATGTATTTATTCTTCGTCACTGTCGTCGCTTTCTGGGGTAACGACAGAAGAGTTTTGGCATCCAGAACCTTTGCACTGTCCACACGCCGGCGAACATTCTATACTGTGCTTGCGACAGGAGCATCGCATCGTGCCACATGCAGTAGAGCAGTTGCATCGCACTATGCGTAAAAGGCTCTCTGGTGCTGGCGGTAAATCCGTCATCACAGGGATCACCTGGCCGTCGTTTGACTCCCAACCCCACTCTTCTATGTTGACCTCTGCCCCCCTCCATTGTTGGACTTGTGCGTAGACGCGGAAACTGTGGTACCTGGCTGCAGCGGATGTTGGTGGGAGACTGTTGGGCTCTATCTTGGTTGTTTTCGTCGCCAACTTTTCTTGGTAACGCTGATATCGCAGATCATCAAGTCGTTGCCCTGGCTTTCCGTTGTAGAGCAGCACAAGAGTACTTTCCCCAGCTGTCGCAATTTCATCTTTGCTTGTCGATGATCCTTGGAACGATTGAGCGTGCTCCTTCAGATGAGAGGATGTCTCAAACTTTCTTAAGATCTTTCCTTTTCCTATCCCGTGAATGCGAGAGGTGGTATCACATCCGAGAACCGCGTGTATGTAAAGGATGTTCTCACAGACGTGTCTGCCTAGCTGGTCTTGTGTCTTCTTAATATTCCAGACGCGCCGACGAATAGAATTGCTCTTCGGCTCGGGGATGAAAAACAGGTCATGAGATTCTAGTTCGCCGTAGAAGAGTAAAAGGATTAGCAGGTCTGTGTCGTCCCCGACAAGTACGGTGGTGTTGGTCCTCGCAGACTCGACAGCCGTCTTCACAATCAGCAAGTCCGCGTCGCCATCTGCATGATGCGTCTCACACTGGCGCTGTCGTAGAAACCTACTAAGCATATATAGAAACCTCTGCTTGTTCTTAGAATTTGATAAGAACACATCCTTTCTCATGGTGACTTGCATGTCCTCAGTAAACGTCACAGCTGGCGCAACCTTTCCTGATGTTCTTCTCTGCTGCGTCATCTGCTTCGTTGACATGCTGGTGGTGTATCCGTCAAAGACAACGATTGCCTTTCCATACTTTTTTGTGACATAATCACAATATCTAGCGCAGACTTCACTGAAGGTCGCTGAACCGGGATTAGGCCAGAGTACTCTGTGAAGAAGCGCGCCTCCGTCTAATACAAATTGCAATCCAGGGTCACTTGGGGCTTTCTCTGCTGTAACAAGTTGGGAAAGACTGGACCAGATAGCATCGGCTAGAGCTGGCTTATTGGCCTGGCGTAGCATCAGGGAAGAGTCGAATAATGATGTTGGGTAGCTGCTCAGTTCGTAACGAAATACCATCGACAGCTCTTCGCTAGTGCTGGATGCCAAGATTAACCGCTGAAACAGTAACTGTGGGTCCACCTCTACTCGCTCACCATCAATCTTGATAGAAGACTTCGCTGCTAGGGTAATAGCCTGATCAACTTTTCTAAAAGTGTACTCTGATGGTGTACGGCCAGTCATAGATGCAAGGATCTTCTCTCCAATCTCTTTTGAGTTGTCAACATTCACGGAACTGTCTCCATTTACTCCATTCATCGTGTTCCTTAAATGTGGATCCGGGGAAAAGGGGCTCCGATCGTGTAGTGCTCTTAGAATGGTTGTCGTGTCTTTCACATCACGGGCTCTTCTGCTTGGGGACATATCCTTGTTTTGCTCGCTTGAGTTGAAGTTGACTCCCGTGAGTTCTTGCATCACGTCATTTACATCAGCGCATGTGGGCATGGCGAGTAACCAAGTCAGACGCTGCTGTTCCGTCATTCCCCTGCCTCTTGTCAAGCCGCCACTTGTCTTCAGAGTTCTCATAAGAACCTGTTCAATGATGAGGTCTGTGGACAGTCCCGCCCAATATCGATCGCTGCGTCTGACCACATGCAACCCAGCCATGAATTTCCGGTAGACTTCTGGGTTATCATGCTCGAGCTTGCTCATGAACTGCAAGTATATGCTCACGCTCTTGACATAGAGATTGTGTCCTGCTGCAGCAAGGTACGGTAGCATTTGAGACATGGCTTGTAAATGAAGTTCCCAGTTGGCAGTACGCTCGGCTTTTATGAATGTTCTTATAATATTTATCATCTCCATGTACTGCAGCCATAAGGCAGATGTGCGACTTCGCTCTCTTAGGGTTTCTTGGGTAGCTTGGACACGAGCTCGAATGGGCTCCCATACGTCTTCCGCGTTGACCTCTTCCCAGGTTTTTTCCTTTTCCAACAGCTGCTTAAACAGTAATCGGGCCTTTTCAAGTAGATCATCGCCAGTTTCGGGGTTTACTGGGAATTGAAACGACACAAAATAAGTTTTCTGATAATCAATAGATTAAAAACGTATGTATGTTTGAATATAATTTATTGAACAACTTACAGCTCGATCCTTCTCCGGGATGTCTGCTAGAATGATCAGGAACAGCCGTGGAACCATCAGGAATTGGCGGGGGTAGGGGCGGTGGCTGCGCGCTATGGGGGTCACCTGTAGTTTAAAGTAGATGCACAAACATTAGTTTCGAAATCGGAGATCCATTTTTTTTCCTAGGTTCTGGCCAAAATCAACAGGGAAGGCTTGAAACTTTGCGTTCTATATCATTCCGATGGGAAATGATTGCATTATTTTATGTTTTTGTAAAAACTTACTGCGAAGATCGTTATCTTGAAGGACCGCATCAGCAACGACTTGGTCGTGTTCTTCAGTTTCTAATAAAAAGAACGCTAGTAGTTAAAGAAAAAAAACCGTTTTTTATTTCATCCCATATCTATTTTTTTATTTTTAAAGCTGTTACTCAATACCTTTAACTTCGAGCTACGGCACAGTCACTTCAAGAGCTTCAGCGTACAGTACAGCGTTCAAGGCTGCATCTACGAGTAGATGGGCTCGAATTGCGCGTGCAATGGCCTTCCCAGTGAGAATGTGGTCTACGGCATTTGAAGCATAAACAAGCTCCAGTAGCTCCCTCAGGCCGGATTCTCCCATAAGCTTGCCAATGGCGCCTAGGAAACTCATCAGGTCATGAAGCCCTCCAAGCCTAGCAATCATATTTGAAATGGCGCTCCCTTCAGGCTCTGTCTGGATCAAGTTGAAGGCCTTCCACCACAGTGGCTGGTCGAACGTGACAATCGGGGTACTGACGTTGTGTTTCTGTGCGTGATCTGCTAAGAACTTCAGTGTGGAATAAATGCACGTAATGTCACTTGCGCCCATGTCTATCATGGGGAGAAAGAAAACAGATGACTTTCCTTGGTGGATACCGTCAAGAACTGTCTGCATCATGCCAGACCAGCCCGTGCGCGCCTCATCATCAAATAACAACGACATCTTCCACATGACGTCCAGATTCATAGATGGGTCTGTTACTTTCTTCACTGCTATGTCATTGTATCTGATTTCTAAAGGACGTCTTGGCTCGACTGGTTGCACTATCTGAATATGTCCTGCTGCAGATATTTCTTTCGCATCAACATAATTCCGCGGTACGTAATTGACGTTCTTCGTTCCAGGCGTCACGGCCGCTATCATGCCCATTCCATGGAACGTGTTTCTTCCATCTAGCGTTCTAATGTTATGGTCCACATTATCTGCTGAATACTGTACAAATTCTCCATTGAAGGAAGGAATGTCGGTGGATCGCTCTACTGCAGCATTTTTGCTGAACTTTTGAACTTCAGTGTATGATGAACAAAATCCATGACTATTTAGGGAGTCTATCAAAAACCGCGAGGCAAAGCAATGGTGGAGTTGAACGGCTAATCCAATCTGAAGTGGGGCTATAAGGGCTCGAGGGCGTGCCGCCTGCATAACAGCCTGGCCAATTGATGCTAGCTTAAAATGATGTTTTCCCGCGAAAACGTTCTGAAGAAACACTTGTAGAGATTTAGGCATGAACGAGACATGTTAGTTAACATCGGCATCGACGTCCGGGTAGGTCACCCCTGATATTGTTACTCCTTTGATGTCTTGCTTGATGAGTTTAGCCGCGGTCTGGATAATGCTCCTCTTTTCCGCTTCGGGGTCTTTATCGAAGGATTCAGCGTGAAAATCCTGTAGTATAGCATCGGCCGTGGTCTTCATAATAACGACATTTGGCCTACCGTTTACTTCAGTGATGATTATTTGGTTATCAAAATGCTTCTTGAGCTTGTCTTTCATGTGAGTACGTCCGTATGCCGAGCTTTCAGAGCCGTCAAGGTACTCTTCCATTTTCGTACAGAGATCGCCAATAGTGAGAAGTTGTTCTTCATCGTTTGCTTTCAAGTAGTTTGCAACTGCAAGGAACGCATCACACTTTTCCATGTTTTGCGGCCGACCTGTTTTTGTTTTCTTGTTAGCGGTTTCTTCTCCAACATAAGCCTGTGGGATTTGCTTCCCAGTACGGAAGTTGACACTGCAGCTTTGGTGATAGATTGCATCTGCAGCAGGTAGGTCATGAACATGAAGTATTCTAGCTTGGACAACCTCAGACCACGTGTCTCGTCTCTGCTCGCAAACTCGGAGCACTTCATCCTTGGTTTCTAATGTTGTGACGTCGAAAACCCCGTCTTTCAACTTTCTATGATTCTCAATCGAACGCGCTTCCGTTCCACAATACATACAATCAGTTCCAAAGCTGAAGGACTTTTCCACGGTTCGCACTAGTGAGTTTCGCCTTTGTGGGATTTGGGGCGTGTTGCGCTCCCTTTTTGCACGTACAATGTTTTGCTCTTTGCAATAAAATCGGCGGCATTCTGTGTGAACTTTTTGCCCTGAAACAACTACAATGTCATCACCTCGCTCTGTGCTAGCATAATTTATTCCCTTGCTACCCCTTTCCGTTAGTACTACTGTGCTCTTCAAATTGGAATCCTCAAATCGCTCTTTACATATAACACAAGCGGCATCATCCATTTGAGGGCTACCTTGGCTGGCGCTGTAAAATAAAGTTTTCAGTGTACCTTGTCAGTGAAGTTACTCGTGAACGCGCCCAGGGCGGGCTGGTGAAATTTAATCAAGGTTTTCATGTTTTCACTGTATTTCTGTACCAGCGCGCCTGATACGCCTGTTATATATTTTCACAAAATATCTGAAAAAAAAATCACTGATTACCCATATTTAGGGCGGGGACGCTCGTCGGTAACAGCTCATTTACCCCTAGAGGTATCAAAGCGGGCGTGGCTCGCGCTGAAAAAAAAAAGATGTTTTAAACTACTTTGATTGATGCCGATAAAAAGTCAACAAGACCAATCACTTCATCTAATAATGGTATCGACTTCGATCTTAAACTCGTAAAAGGAAAAGCAGACGAGCATACCCGCCCAAAAGATTCTTATCGCTAATTCAATAAGCGGAGACTACACTTTTAATGCATTGCCACACATCGTGATAAACACAATTATAAACAACTCCTGGAGGATCGGTCGGTACTATCTTAAATTTCTGCGATATTTTTATAATGGACTGAGCTGTTTAAAGCAAAACACGTACTTTATATGGTAAAACAAAATGTACAGCTGGTCAATTCTTAAAGGGTTAGAGTGTGATAAAATAAAAACATCTCAAATTACTTACTTGTTCAAAGAAATGTCAAACACTCTTTAGAAGCGCGCTACGAAAAAAATCATTCTAAGAGATCCAAAAAAGCCACTGTGATAAATTTGCTTTAGCATGACTGCTATTCCGTTTGCAACTGAGCAAAGACTATTCAAGTGTAATTAACAATTTCATCAGCTAGCACAATGGGCCATTCCATTTTATATACACACCCCCCCTATTGAGGGATTCACTTCTATACCCCTTTGGATATTTTGGGCAACCCCCTCTGGATGTTTTTTTTCTTATTTTTGGGCGCTGTTTCTCCAGACCCCCTTGGATAGCCTTTCCAGCCTTCTTGGATTTTCCCCTCTCCCCCCAAGGATATCCAAGTTTCTCAATAGGGGTGGGGCTGTTGGATATTATATCCTGGCTACCATCCAGGATATCCCTGGTGTGGATATCTACCCCTTTGGATATTTTACCCGTCCCCCTCTGGATGTTTGTCAGTTTTACCCCCTCCCTCCCCCAAGGATATCCAAGTCCCTCAATAGGGGGGGTGTGCATATAAAATGGAATGGCCCAATCTTTGTTCATTGACTTCTGAACACTTGCTACCGACGTAAGTTAGCACGTATAAATGAATAAATTACCAATGGTGAGATATTCTCTCGCTTGACAGAAAAGAAATCACGGCTATCTAAAATAAATCTAATAGCTTAAAGTGTTTTATGTAGAATTAAATAATCAAAGCTTACCTGTAAACTTGCGTCCGACTGCAGAGAAATGTTGAGCTGCATATGTATGTCTAGTTTCCAACTCGATAGTGAGCGTGGGAAAAGTACACAAACATCTTGCCGCGAGACAGTGTAACAAACTTGACATCTCCAGGTGTTGTGGAATAACATAAATATCCATATAAATTAGATCAAAATTCTCCCGAGTTAAAAATCCCCGCGAGCCTCGTTTTCATGCCGTAAAATATCGCTCGCCAAGTCGTCATAAAAACTCTTAATTTTGAACGCTTTTCGCAACTAGGATTTCTTAGGACTTTTGATATGTTATAAAGGAATACTTTCTGAGCTAGAAACCGTTGAGAAACCTTCTGTTGCAATTAGTGGCAGGTTGACCCCCTTTTTTTCATAGAATGACTGGACTAAGTGGGGATGGCTTGTATTTAGCGGATTTTACCTCGGCTCTTACATCAGCTCCTCTCTCCAGCCCGGGGGGGGGGGGGGGACTCGGTGGTACATGGATGCTCGTCGTACGTTTTAGGGGTCAAAATCAGGAGTTTGGTACGACTTAGGGTATCCACCATCAAACACATACATTTCTATGTAAAGCGGTACCTTTTAGGGGTCGGGTGTCAATTGAACAAAAAAGCTGTTATCAATTTACATTTCTATTATCTTTTAGGGGTCAAAATAAGCTTGAGCCACGCCCATTTTAGTACCTCTTAGGGGTCAAATCGAAAATGTCCGACGAGCATCCCTACCCCTTTTATATGGGAGTCCCCCCTCCCCCGGGTCTCCAGCGCATACCAGCCGATATCGACTGAGCAATACCGTAATATACCTTTCGATTCGAACGTATAGATAATCCGCTGTATTTTACAGGCTTAAACCATGCTTACATGTACCTACTTGCTTAAGATACATATAATCAATTGATATTAAACTTTGAGTTCTGTTGGAAGTTGTTGTTATGTCTTGTAAAATGCGCAGTTTGCTATAGCTTATTATACCTAAGACATCAAATTCGCATTCATTAAATGCACGTAAAAATATTTCGGACGGAAAATCGCGTACATTTAATGCACGTAAATGTAACTTTTCACAAATTCGCGTTAATTTTATGGCGTGTTAATTTTTGTCGCGTTAATATAGGGCTTCGTTAATTTCGTATATTAAGGTAGTGATTTATCTCGGTAATATGATGAAGAAATTCATAAGTGTTGCTCATCAAAGCGTGGTGACTGATCAAATTCGAAACTTAACCACAGATCGTCTCTTCTCGCGTCAATATTCTGATCGGATCCGAAGCATTAAAGCTCTTTTAATTCAAAAGGAATTGCATTTTCCCAGTAGAAGTTTTCTGGTAAGAGTATAGAAGCTTTTGCACGTCTTTCAATATAACAAACGTTGCTTCAAAACTCTGTTGATGTTCTGTAAAAAATTAGACTGACACGTTCACGCCTGACTGATTGCATGCACATGGAAATTGAGACTCCAAGAAGAGTTGAGATTTTAATACGCAAACATCTACAATGATTTCTGCCGAAACCTTTTAATAATAGTAACAAGACAAGGATCCGCCGTAAACGTAAAACTACACTGAAGCAAAAGTTTATTTAGTGTTATGCTTTGCGCTCAGCGAGTGAGGCAAGCTTTAAAGCGGGCCTGTACCAAACCCGAAATGATCCCGAACCTGAAATGATCCCCGAACCCGAAATGATCCCCGAAACTGTTCAAGCCGTACCTGAAATGATCCCCAACCCGAAATGATCCCCAATCAGTACCCGAAATGATCCCGTAGTAAAACTGGGAATGGACTTAAGGATTTTGGACAATTTTTTTGCTAAACTTCTTGCTAAAAGAAATTAAGCTCAAAAGTAAGAATGTTTACTGCAGACAACAAACAACTCTTGTCAATCAAACCACGTGACGTCATCGATCACGTGACCGTAGCGAAAATCGCCCATATCTCACTGGGGACAAACAGCACAACAGCCATACCAATTCACGATAGTCACTAGCAGACAACAAACAACCCTTGTCAATCAAACCACGTGACGTCATCGATCACGTGACCGTAGCGAAAATCGCCCATATCTCACTGGAGATAAACAGCAAAACAGCCAGAACAAGTCACACAACGTCGAACCGTCCGAGTCTTTAGAGTGAAATTTGCTAATACATGTTATCATATAAAGCCATCGCTAAGCGGGTCATTAGTTAATGAATTGATTTGCTAAACTTCTTGCTAAAAGAAATAAAGCTCAAAAGTAAGAATGTTTACTAGTGTTTTCTAATAGGACAAACCAACACTAGCAGACAACAAACAACCCTTGTCAATCAAACCACGTAACGTCATCGATCACGTGACCGTAGCGAAAATCGCCCCTATCTCACTGGGAATAAACAGCACACCAGCCATACCAATTCACGATAGTTGCTAGCCATTTTTGTACTGCCTTCTTTGCTTTTCTTTTGCCGAATTCCTAATCGTTCGACTGGTTTGCCTGGAACTGTAACCAGCAGCAGAAAGCGACAATCATGACTAAGAACACCACTTTCCTATCGATGGAATTGTTATCACGTAAGCACATTTGATGATCAGACCTGAAATTTCTTCCCAGCGGTCATGTAAAGTTACAAATCGCAAAATAGAGACACGAAGTTTTTTTGTGCTCAGTCTACAGGCAGTGTGAGAGAAATGTATTATGACCTTTTTCTTCTGGCCAATGAGCGTGCGTTTACCGTAAAAGAATGCACCGTAAAAGAATGAGCTCTGCATTTGTGTACACCTTTGACCGCTCGCAAGGACATATGGTGCTTGAAAAACTTTACTACCTGTTTTTGTGCATGCATGCAGCTAGCGCTAGAATAAGAATATCAAAAATATCGTGAAAGCATTTAACGATATTAAAAAAGATAATAACAGGACAATTGTCACAAGCACTTCAGTGCTATCACTTTCACAAAAAGGTCAACAGTGCCAAGCATTCCAAGCATTCCTCATCTTGTATGTCATCGTCATCTCCTCTTATGATCACCGGCAAAAAGCATAAAAATACGCAGAAGAAAGCAATCGAATAACACGTGCTGCCACCCATGGCGAAATAGTTTTCCCATGGAATTCGAAGCTCCCAGCTACAAATATCCGGCAGGATAGCAACGTGTCAATCATGAATAGGTAAAC
Source organism: Actinernus sp. WN-2022 (assembly GCA_030867875.1). Classification (NCBI taxonomy): domain Eukaryota; kingdom Metazoa; phylum Cnidaria; class Anthozoa; order Actiniaria; family Actinernidae; genus Actinernus; species Actinernus sp. WN-2022. Next base: position 103,282,322 of record JAOWCC010000577.1, on the reverse strand, counting down.
GCACGCTCATTGGCCAGAAGAGATATGGGCGATTTTCGCTACGGTCACGTGATCGATGACGTCACGTGGTTTGATTGACAAGAGTTGTTTGTTGTCTGCAGTAAACATTCTTACTTTTGAGCTTAATTTCTTTTAGCAAGAAGTTTAGCAAAAAAATTGTCCAAAATCCTTAAGTCCATTCCCAGTTTTACTACGGGATCATTTCGGGTACTGATTGGGGATCATTTCGGGTTGGGGATCATTTCAGGTACGGCTTGAACAGTTTCGGGGATCATTTCGGGTTCGGGGATCATTTCAGGTTCGGGATCATTTCGGGTTTGGTACACCACGTACTACCGGTCTGGGAACTAAGCGAGCAGCCGTTTTGTTTATTTTACGGCTCACGATATTTCGATAACTGCATGGTCCGAATTTACTTGAAAACTTTATGCAATGACTTTTACAAAATAGTGAAGAAAGTTAACTTAAACATGATTAGGATGCTATATGCCCGTAGTAGACCATTTAAACGAAAACATTGCTACACATTAATGCATGTTAGTATACATTACACATCAAATCTTATACGTTACCGTTAAAAACAGTTAAAATATATTAGTTATGTTACTATATAGTTTTATACCCAGGGCAAATCTTCCAAGTAAGAATTGCATGTGTACATATAGCAGATAAGTGATATTCATATGATAATTGTAAACAATGAGAATAAATATATTCATTATTCATTTGTGTTTACTAGTCTATTTCCTCTAGACGCAATCAGACAAAAGGGAATGATGTAAAAAAAAATAGGAAGAGGTATATTTTTTCGGTACTTTCCTTGGTTTCACCAAACGAATACATTTCTAAAATCTGAATGAAATTTATATTACTTCAAAATATGATTCTTCTTTTCGAACGAACGCACTTTCTAACTGATAGTTACTCTAGTATAAAAGAATTATTAAGCATCTCTGAGTAACAGGGTAATTACCGTATTTTATCACGTATCAGCTACACTTAACGGCGCTCACTTCACGCATTAGCCGCACACCTAACTTCAGCGTCTTCTGCCAAAATAATGTATAGGCCGCACCACAAAACACAGAAGAAGAATTTTTTGTTCAAGTTCATAAACGCTCGTACTTGAAGCGAGACTAATTGAGAATCTCAACTTCCCCCAACTTCGAATATGGTTACTTGCCTTGTCGTTTCTTGTGAATATTTTAACCTGCGGGCTTTAAATCACTCCAGAATTCTTCTGCTTTGATTACAACATTTTCAAGGAACCTCTTTCCTTTAATCGCAAGAGAAGGAAGGTTTTCTGGCCAAACTATACGAGTACAGGTCCGTATACTCGCGTACAAAATTGCTTGGAACGCCTGGTTGTTGATTCGCTTGTCATTTCTTTGGACAGTTGGAATTAATGAAATGCTTTTTTCTGTTGACAGCACCATCACTGGCTCCAGAGTTTCAAAACTATAACAAGTCAATCAGAGATGGCACCCACATGGATTTGTATCTCACATGGAAGGTGATTAATTAACAACAAGAGCCCATCTGGGCTTTCACTCGGGCCACATGAGATTGAATAATAATAATAATAATAATAATAATATTTATTTACCCACGAAAAATTTACAGCGTTGCTGATGTGGTCGTGCTTATATTAACTACGCTATTCTACCCTAATAATAATAATAATAGTAATAATAAAACTAATTAACTTATACTAATTAATTTATTCTATTCAGTTATTTACAGTAGTTCAGTGTTTCTTTTAAGATTAATTTTAAAACTATTAAGTGATGCAGTTGACCTTAGGTCGTTACCGAGACTGTTACTGAAGATGAAATACACTTTCATTTGTAATCCTCTAGTAACTAGAGTCACTCTTACATCTCCCCCAGCAACAATGCTTGGTAGTCACCATTAATACTGATATGACTAGGAATCTTACTGAAGCAGCTGAAGGCATTGATCCTTTTTTTTTATCGAAAAAAATACGAATTCGGTCCTAATTTAGTCTGCTGTTCTGCAGGTTCAGAGTACTAATAGATGAGTGTCTCAAATGTATGTTTATATTTGTCCCATATTATAAGTTGTATCCTGTCCACCTATGATGGAGCTATCACTATGTGTCTCTACTGTTCTTTCTACCCTGCGGCTCTTTATTATCGCAGCTCGCTGATCGCGTCCATATCGGTATTTGTTGGACTAAAGATTATTAACTGAAATGCCCGTTTTGTTTATCTCTATTTAAAAGCTTTTACCCTCCTTCCCAAAACTGCAGTCTGATCATTATATGTATTACAGAACTATAAAGGGAACTGTTGGAAGCCTTTAATTTCTCGAACCAAAACCTTGGCCGTGAGTCAGGAGTCTTGTTTACCTATACCGTGAGAGTTGAATAACTGCTTCGGTCATCATATTCTGTGCCGAGTGTTTATTACCTACGAAACGTACCTCAAACAAGAGCGCCAGTTGAAATATCCTGAGCCTGTTGGAAGGCTTTCGCACGAGTGAACTTAAATAAAACATTAAACTGCTTACATTTGAGAGATGGGACTCCAAATTTGAGAGAAAATTCCTCGCGCCGTCGTCCAACATCTTGATTTACTGTATTTAATTATGTAAATAAATTAACCTGGCGATTGTTGCGTGACCAGCACAGTGCAATCTGATTGGTGTGAATTTGACCTTTAACGCATGCGCAGAACGCTTGCTACACGGAATAATAATAATAAAAAAAAAAACGACTTGCATTTTAAGACTCGTCGCTGCCACAGGCAGCCCGAGTAACAAGAGCCCGTCAGGGCTTTCACTCGGGCCACATGAGATTGAAGATGAAATACACTTTCATTTGAAATCCTCTAAGTAATATTAACCAAAGAGAAGAATTATTAGCTGAATTTAGCAGTCTTTAGGAGTGGCCGGTAGCGCGGTGACTTTCCCCAAGCATATATGTAATTTAATATGTGTGTTTTTCTCGTATGTTGACCTTTTAATTTAAACACTACTTATTCATGTAACACACGTTTACAATTTAGTCTGCTGTTCTGTTATACTGCAGGTTCCGAGTACTAATAGATGATTGTGTCAAATGTATGTTTATATTTGTACCATATTTTAAGTTGTATCCTGTCCATCCTGTGATGGAGCTAGCTATGTCAATTTGTGTGCTTCTATGTAACGTTATCTGCTGTTCTTGCTACAGCGATACTTACTGTTTGTAAACACGACGTCATTTATATATTTGCATATATAATGTGGTTGGCAAAAAAAAACGCGTGTTTGTATGACTTGTATGGGAACTAGCGATTTGGGACTCACAAAATACGGCTAAAGTCTCAATTCTGCTTCCAAATCCAAACATGGTTATCAAGCTCAATGAAGGATTCCTCAGTTTCCCCCATATTAACAGACATGTAACAGTATCTTAATCCAGTATAGACTCTCTGTCGTCAGCTGTGTAGTTGACCTGACCCAAACTGTCAACAGTTTTACCATTGACAGATTGCGTAACGTTACGGCCGGGAATAGATTTCTGACAATGACTCATCGGTCGATACTCCTTGTCTCGTAATGACAACAAGAGCCCATCCGGGCTTTCACTCGGGCCACATGAGATTGAAGATGAAATACACTTTCATTTGAAATCCTCTAGTAATAACCGAAGGGAAGAATTATTAGCTGAATTTAGCAATCTTTAGGAGTGGCCGGTAGCGCGGTGACATTCATTCTCTGCTCCCCTAGTATATATATGTAATTTCATATTTTTGTTTTTCTCGTGTATGTAAAGTAAAGAAGTTGACCTCTACTTATTCATGTTACGCACGCTAATAGCGGAGCGCGGTAATTACGTCACAAGTCTAGACCCCCCGCCAAGACTCAGACAAACAAACCGCTTTTCTTTTATCAACTTACAAGAATTGACTAGCACTTCAGTTCGTCCTCTGTCTATTCTACCAGAAATGACTGCTTTCCTGGACCATATTTTGAAAGAGAACCTGATGATTATACTGTCGAACAGCTTAAACTTTGGCTGAAATACAGAGGATTGAAACTAAGCGTCAAACGTCGATCTTGTCAAGCGTTGGCCAACCAACGAGACATGCTTACTAAATAGACTGTCAAGTCCTATTTAAACCGGGTATTTAAACTGTATCCCAAACTCATCTTTTCCCATGCAATATCGTTGTAAGACTTCACCTAAACATTGAAAAGTTACAAAGGTCAGGTTTTCCTGTATTAAGGCAAAAACAAAAGAATGTAGCCGCGTGCCGAGTGCATTCATCGGCGAATGGAGATAGGAAATTCTTCAATAAAACTCATCGGAGACCAAAGCTGTTATGGCCGTGAGAGGAGTCTTGTTTAGCTTGAGAGTTGAATAACTGCTTCGGTCATCATAAATTATTTCTGTGCTGAGTGTTTATTACCTACGAAACGTACCTCAAACAAGAGCGCCAGTTGAAATATCCTGAGCCTGTTGGAAGGCTTTCGCACGAGTGAAGTTAAATAAAAACTGGCTTACATTTGAGAGATGGGACTCCAAGTTAGAGAGAAAGTTGCTCGTGGGTCCTCCGCGATCTTGCTTTACTGTATTCAATTATGTAAATAAATTAACCCGGCGATTGTTGCGTGACCACCACAGTGCAATCTGATTGGTGTGAATTTGACCTTTAACGCATGCGCAGAACGCTTGCTACACTGAATAAAAAATAATAATTACGACTTGCATTTTAAGACTCGTTGCTGCCACAGGCAGCCCGAGTAATAATTCACTCTGTCGTTAAGATTCTTGTACAGGTACTTTTGCTATTACTGGAAGCTTCACATTCTACAGTTCTGGACAAATTACCTGCAACAATCTTATAGTCAGCATAATGACCAAACACTGAAACATTCCCTTGGATCCACAATAAAAGACCAACGTAGATCTTTAATTTAAGCTTACGTTTACCTTGAGTGAGTCGAGAGTTGAACATATGCATATTTTCTTGGCTCATCAGAAATTAATCTGTGCTGAGGCCTGAGGGTGTACTCTGGCTTCGTGTATATATCGCCAATCAGAGGATCAAGATAGTGAGCTGGGGTCTTCGCCAAGTGTTATGACGTGAGAAATTTTCGCAAGTTCCAAATTTAAAACAAGAGCGCCAGTTGAAATATCCTGAGCCTGTTGGAAGGCTTTCGCACGAGTGAAGTTAAATAAAATATTAAAGTGCTTACATTTGAGAGATGGGACTCCAAATTAGACCATTTTGATTTACTGTTTTAAATTATGTAAATAAATTAACCTGGCGAGTGTTACGTGACCACCACAGTGGAATCTGATTGGTGGTGAACTTGAAATTTGATACATGGCATGGGTCAAAAGTCACATTTTGTTGCATGGAACAAAAAAAAAACAAGAGCCCATATCGGCTTTCACTCGGGCCACATGAGATTGAAGATGAAATACACTTTCATTTGAAATCATTTTAGTAATAACCGAAGGGAAGAATTATTAGCTGAATTTAGCAGTCTTTAGGAGTGGCCGGTAGCGCGGTGACATGCATTCTCTGCTCCCCTAGTATATATATTTTTCGTGTATGTAAATTAAAGAAGTTGACCTCTACTTATTCATGTACCGCACGCTTACAATTTAGTCTGCTGTTCTCCAGGTTTAGAGTACTAATAGATGAGTGTCTCAAATGTATGTTTATATTTGTCCCATATTATAAGTTGTATGCTGTCCACCTATGATGGAGCTATCACATGATATATTTCTCTGTTCATTCTACCCTGCGGCTCTTTATCGCAGCTCGCGTCCATATTGGTATTTATTAACTGAAATGCCTGTTGGTTATATAATACCTTCCTTCCCAAAACTGGTCTGCTCATTATATTACAGAACTATAAAGGGAACTGTTGGAAGCCTTTAATTTCTCGAACCAAAACCTCGGCCGTGAGAGGATTCTTGTTTAAGTTGACCTTGAGAGTTGAATATTGCTTCGCTCATCATAAATTATTCTGTGCGAGTGTTTATTTCTCCGGGATATTTCTGACAGCCAAAAACACGCTCAAAATTATTTTAGTGTTGGCCTACATATCATGGCGGTGTTTGCCCTGGTATGTATTATGACCGAGAGTAACTAATGAAATGTGGCATAAAACCTACGAAACGTACCTCAAACAAGAATACCGTCCGATGGCAAAATCTATCAGCGCCACGAGGTCAACAAATCGACAAGGAAATGCAGATATAAACACGCAATGATTTAAACCTCACCGTACCTTAATTCATGACCTGGCATGTTTCACTTTCACTCTCAGTTTCACTTTCACTCTCAGTTTCACTTTCACTCTCAGCTTTGCTCTTGAGTTGAGTAGTCGGCTATGTTAAAGACTTCTTATTCAGTTGTATGGTATTGTGCAGTATATTTGAGTATACCAATCCACAGAGATTCAAATAACAAAGCCGTGGCGAAAGAGAAGCTTAAACGAGAAATATTTTGTCCTCCTAGAAAAACACAACATATTGCCCTTTCTATCGAAGAAGCCTTGGTTTCAGCAGAAAGGAAAACGCTAAATTCCAATTCGATATGTGTGGATCTTTGAGTCCTTCAGGTCCGGCGTCGTGTCGTATATAAAATCACAGGCCATCTGGGTAAAAAAACACGGTCATTCGGCTCCGACAAGAGCGCCAGTTGCAATATCTTGAGCCTGTTGGAAGGCTTTCGCACGAGTGAAGTTAAATAAAACATTCAACTGCTTACATTTGAGAGATGGGACTCCAAATTTGAGAGAAATTTGCTCGCGGATCTATTTTGATTTACTGTATTAAATTATGTACAGAAATTAACCTGGCGAGTGTTACGTGACCAGCACAGTGCGATGTGATTGGTGCTGAAATTTAATACATGGGTCAAAAGTCACATTTTGTTGCACCCAACAAAAAAAAAATTACCGCTTGCATTTTAAGACTCGGTGCTGCCACAGGCAGACCGAGTAATTATTCACCGAAGTGGAGGTGATCATGAATAGTGGTGGATATTTACCGAGCCGCTTCGGCGTGTATATTGTTTTAGTATATACCACACTCCAGGTGAATTAGTTATTTTATTTTCTGTCAAATGAACACAAACTCGCGCGAGATGATCGCTACTTTTCTCGGAGGTGAATATGAAATCATATTCGCTGTTTGAGTAGCCAATCAGAGTGCGCGAAAAGTGATATTCACTGGTGTGGTATATACTAAATAGAGGATATTACATGGCCACGTGGAGATACGGAATTTATCTTTGAGTGTTTAGCTTCGAGTATTTAGTTATAAAGTAAGTAATCACGATAAGACAAATACTGTATCTCCAAGCAGACATGTAATTTTTATTGCAAGAAAGCAGTTGGTGAGAATTTTCATTTCTAAGTTTGAAGATCAGCAAAACCAGCAAATAAAGAAAAGATAAAAGCCTGCCAAACCAAGTGAAATAATGTGCTCAAGATTACGTTGTCTAGAGCTGTTTAAAAGTTGTTCACATTTTAATAACATTAGGGGGTAAAAAAGAACAAATCAGACAATATACGATTTGGTCTATGAAGTGATATATCCCACACGTATTGATATAAATGATATCCCCACTGGAGGCAGTGTGATATTGTTATCAGCCAGTATACCACTGACTATCATGAAGTGATATATCCCACACGTATTGATATAAATGATATCCCCACTGGAGGCAGTGTGATATTGTTATCAGCCAGTATACCACTGACTATCATGAAGTGATATATCCCACACGTATTGATATAAATGATATCCCCACTGGAGGCAGTGTGATATTGTTATCAGCCAGTATACCACTGACTATCATGAAGTGATATATCCCACACGTATTGATATAAATGATATCCCCACTGGAGGCAGTGTGATATTGTTATCAGCCAGTATACCACTGACTATCATGAAGTGATATATCCCACACGTATTGATATAAATGATATCCCCACTGGAGGCAGTGTGATATTGTTATCAGCCAGTATACCACTGACTATCATGAAGTGATATATCCCACACGTATTGATATAAATGATATCCCCACTGGAGGCAGTGTGATATTGTTATCAGCCAGTATACCACTGACTATCATGAAGTGATATATCCCACACGTATTGATATAAATGATATCCCCACTGGAGGCAGTGTGATATTGTTATCAGCCAGTATACCACTGACTATCATGAAGTGATATATCCCACACGTATTGATATAAATGATATCCCCACTGGAGGCAGTGTGATATTGTTATCAGCCAGTATACCACTGACTATCATGAAGTGATATATCCCACACGTATTGATATAAATGATATCCCCACTGGAGGCAGTGTGATATTGTTATCAGCCAGTATACCACTGACTATCATGAAGTGATATCCCACACGTATTGATATAAATGATATCCCCACTGGAGGCAGTGTGATATTGTTATCAGCCAGTATACCACTGACTATCATGAAGTGATATATCCCACACGTATTGATATAAATGATATCCCCACTGGAGGCAGTGTGATATTGTTATCAGCCAGTATACCACTGACTATCATGAAGTGATATATCCCACACGTATTGATATAAATGATATCCCCACTGGAGGCAGTGTGATATTGTTATCAGCCAGTATACCACTGACTATCATGAAGTGATATATCCCACACGTATTGATATAAATGATATCCCCACTGGAGGTAGTGTGATATTGTTATCAGCCAGTATACTACTGACTATCATGAAGTGATATATCCCACACGTATTGATATAAATGATATCCCCACTGGAGGTAGTGTAATATTGTTATCAGCCAGTATACTACTGACTATCATGAAGTGATATCCCACACGTATTGATATAAATGATATCCCCACTGGAGGCAGTGTGATATTGTTATCAGCCAGTATACCACTGACTATCATGAAGTGATATATCCCACACGTATTGATATAAATGATATCCCCACTGGAGGCAGTGTGATATTGTTATCAGCCAGTATACCACTGACTATCATGAAGTGATATATCCCACACGTATTGATATAAATGATATCCCCACTGGAGGCAGTGTGATATTGTTATCAGGCAGTATACCACTCACTATCATGAAGTGATATATCCCACACGTATTGATATAAATGATATCCCCACTGGAGGTAGTGTGATATTGTTATCAGCCAGTATACCACTCACTATCATGAAGTGATATATCCCACACGTATTGATATAAATGATATCCCCACTGGAGGCAGCGTGATATTGTTATCAGCCAGTATACCACTCACTATCATGAAGTGATATATCCCACACGTATTGATATAAATGATATCCCCACTGGAGGCAGTGTGATATTGTTATCAGCCAGTATACCACTCACTATCATGAAGTGATATATCCCACACGTATTGATATAAATGATATCCCCACTGGAGGTAGTGTGATATTGTTATCAGCCAGTATACCACTCACTATCATGAAGTGATATATCCCACACGTATTGATATAAATGATATCCCCACTGGAGGTAGTGTGATATTGTTATCAGCCAGTATACCACTCACTATCATGAAGTGATATATCCCACACGTATTGATATAAATGATATCCCCACTGGAGGCAGCGTGATGTTATTTTTACGATTTCGCTATCAGCTGGCCATGGCATATTGACTATCTTGTAATAAATTCTTTCATAAAGCTTTTGCTCAATCTATACTTACACTAGTTATCACTTTTTCTGTCACAGGCCCCTCCCAGAGACACATGGAATGGCAGACCATTGCGTTTTGACATAGAATACTGGAAAACACTTGCCAACAACACCTGCTCCACCGCCCATTTGTTGAACTCCAGTGTTCAACTCCAGAACATATTAGGTGGATATGCAACACACGGGAGAATTGACGGATTGCAGTATGGCTTGCAATATTGCTTCCGCATTAGGATGTGCACTAACCCTGGGTGTGGTCCTTGGAATGGAGAACCACTCATGATCACGATGATGTGTAAGAAACATACCATGAGCATTGTATTTAGCCCAAATAAAATAAATAGGGACATGTGTTTGAGGTTACCGGACCAAGCCTAGATTCCCCTGCTTTCTCCACCAAAATTTCAACGATTAAGCTTGACATTAGATAGTTGCTATGGTATTTATTGAAATCTAAGAGTGCAAAAAAAGTTGGGGAAATGTACGTTATGATCTAACCAAAAACGTTGGGTGACTGACTGGAGACTGTCGGACGACTGATCGGCAACTGACTGCAGACTGACCCGGGACTATCGGGCGACCAGGGACTGTTGGGCCACTGACCAGCAACTGACCAGGGGCTGTTGGGCAACTGACCAACAACTGACCAGGGGCTGTTGGGTGACTGACCAGCAACTGACCAGGGGCTGTTGGGTGACTGACCACCAACTTACTAGGGAATGTTGGGAAACTGACCTGGGACTGCCGGCTGACTGACCTGAGACTGACCAGAGACTGACCAGCAACTGTCAGTCGACTGTTGGGCGACTGACTACCAATTGACCTTAGTTCTATTTTTAGGCCATAAGGGCCAAACACTTTTACGAAATTTTGGTCTTTTGAGGTACAAATGTATTCTTGGGTTTCAACGTGCAAGACTCGGGCTTAGACCACGCGGAACGAGGGACTCGGGTCTCGTAAAAAAAAAGTCATGTCTTCTAACGGAAATTGTTTGGTCACGTCGGCACATTTTTTTAGGTAGTTAGTTAATTAGTTGCAACTCCATGTGGAATTAATTGAAGTAACTTGATGTATAGTTTAATCAACGAGAAGCAGTGTATATATATAATATGGATATAATATCATATATATATATATAATATCAGATATGAAAAGTCGAGGCGGTTGGCCGAGAGTTTTAGATCTGATAAAACACTGCTGCGAGTTGTTTAAACGACTTCAAAAACATTCACATGTAAAGAGGGTAAAGAGTCCTGTTTTTCAGTTATTTTGGCGATACGACTTATTTTGGCCGAGAAAATCCAAGCTAAAAGTTTATGTAAATTAGGATGAAATTTTATCAGGTATAAAATGTCTTCACAGTCATTGGTTTCCTTTGTTTTTGCTTCATTAATTATTCATGAATTTTGAAAGTAGTGATTTAACCAGAATATACTGTAGAAATAGACCATCACCTAGGACTCCAAGATGTCGGACCACGGACTCGTGCGTGTATAGTTACACCAGAGAACAGGTCACTCTTGCGCTTAAAGGAATCAGGTTTCTTGAAAATCTTGTCCGTTAATGGGGGAATAAAAGAAGAAGAACTCTGGAGTGATTTAAAGACAGAAGGTTAAAATATACACAACAAACGCCAAGGAAAGTCGTAACCATATTCGAAGTTGCGATGGCAGTTGGCATGACTTGGTTGTATATTTAATTGATGGTAGTGCTTCAATGCTACTTTGGCCACTACGCACAATTCATAGTACTTGTTAATCTTTCTTTTTCTCACAGTAATCGTGTGTCAAACTTCATACCTACATGTACCTGTAAATAGTGTAAAAATAAAGAACCTTGAACCTTGACAACAATCTTAAGCATCTTCGTTCCAGTTGCTAAGCTTTTAGGCCTTGGAATTGATGAAGAACTTTCCTTTTTACGGCATATCGATTAACTTTGTAAGAAACTCAAGCAACATATAGGTATCCTAAGGAAAATTAAAAGCTGTTTACCTTACAAACAGCACAGGGAGTCCCTAACTGGAATGATTGATCGAACTGATTATTTTTGACGCGTGTGGGTTACCTGTGGTTCCTTTGTGTCGTGATATAACTAGAATATACTGCAGTCAAGAGGGTCTGAATGGGGTTAACTGACTACTGACAAACGGCCTTAAAAGTAACTGACAACTGACAAATGACTATTTTTTTACTGACAACTGACAACCGAAAAATAACTGACAACTGACAAATTTGGTTTTTGTGGGTCAAACGTAAATTTTCTCTAGTAATGATTAATTAGGGCTAACTGACAAATGGCCAAAATTTTAACTGACAACTGACATGTAGACCCCCCCCCCCCCATTGAGACCCTCAGTCAATGTTGATGTTATCTATTTCAATTCATTCATAGTCGATGAAGGTACGACACAGGTGCCATCGGTTAATCACTTGACGTATGTCGAGTCGATAGTGGGCATCATCCTTGTTGCATTAATCATCGCCGTAATCGTTGTGGGCTTCATCACGTATAGACACACAAGGTAATTAGCAACATCTTCCTACATTCTACACTATCACAACGTTACAGGAGTTTGAATTCACTATCAAGTCACTCTTAATATCTTTTGTTGTGTGGAGAAAAATCAGTACACTTCAAAGGCATAAGATCAGTCCAATATGCTGATGTGTCACTGGTGACTGCGGGTAACACTCTACATTGCGGACAATAGATTGCACCATGTGAACACTCCAGCCATATTACTAACCTTTGCATGGTGTGTCAAAGCAATAGGCCTTAATTGTTACAGTAACGTGCTGACATATCACATAACGTGATCCCATAGGAATTAAGGCTTTACTGGATGGCAAACAAGCTTCAAAAATGTAGTTTTAGAAAGATCGATTGGAGGTGGAAAATAGCATTTACAAACAGGTTTTGCTAATAACACTACCGATCTCGTACAACATCATTTAAATAATCGATTTTTTTTGCGATCCATTATAACCACGTGATCAATACTGCAAAAGGTCCATTCATAATTCCGAACTTGTCAATTAAAAACAGTTCAGACCATCGCCATTGTCCCACAAGCTCGTCAGAAGAAGATGAAAACGCACTTGATTTCTTCACAATCAGCGAAAGATAGGAAATCTATAAATCATTCAGAATGTTACGAAGACTGTCTTTTTCGCCATGTTCGTTTTGAATTTCTTCTGGTTAAAGTTTACAGCTTGTGGGACAGCAACAGTGCAGGGCTTATTGTGTATAAGTAGCTGTGATATTGTGCGCAATATTGCAGTTTGTGTCTATACCTTAGTGGTCTTTATTTCTGTTGGTTGCCACTTTGTGTGTGCTGGTGGAAGATTTACCTCTTACTAAACTCGCTTGCTTGATCCGTACAGTAAGCTATGGACCGGGTTTTTCCCCTGCTTTATGGCTTAAGTGTGAAGCGTGCGTGCCATAAAAAAGGGTAAACGAGGATCCATAACTTACAGTATAGACAGACCAAGAGGTTTAATAAGATGTTTATATATTATATGGCTCAAACGACCATGTGAGACCATGTATGACCTACAAACCAATGCACATCAACAGCTTCTAACAGTGTATTTAGTTAGACGCACGTTGCAGGACTGCGCACAATGTTGCAAAGCAGGATCGAGATTACTGCTGCAATACTGCGTGCACTGAATTTTTAACGGGATTTGAAACAACAATAAGAGGCTCATCAAAGCCAGGACCCGGCTAATTCACAGATCGAATTGGAATTTAGTGCATGTGTTGGTTTTTGTGGAGGGAGGAAAAAACCCTCGGAGCAAGGGCGAGATACCAACAAACTCAACTCACATATGGCGCCGCGTCCGGTGATCGAGCCTGGGCCACAGAGGTGAGAGGCGAAGCGCTTAACCACCGCGCCACTCCGCAACACTGACGTTGCACCGTGTGCATATTTCTGTACCATTGCACGCGACATTGCAGCATGTGTCCGTACCCGCTTAATTTGCTCACAGAGAATAACATCGCTATGGAATACGGGCGAATATTTCACGAGAAAGTTGTATTATTTGGTATACAATGAGCATTTAAGCGAGATTTATACCAAAACGAGATGAATTTCGATTGAAATATTCGCCAGTATTCCATAGCAAACCATGAAATAATCATATTATCCTATTAATAACAAATTAACAGGAAGATTTATCACGAAAACAAAGTAACTTACGGGACGATAGACTGCGGAATTTCTCGGAAAACGAACGTTTTGTTATGTATTAAATTATGTTAAACTAATTATGTATTCAAAATCTCGTATTCTTATTGGCTGAAAAAGAAATGGCGCGAAATTTCCTGCATTTCGATTGCCATGATCTAGCCATAAAATACCACTCTCTATTTCATAGAAAAACCACTACCCTGTACTTCATAGTAAAGCTGCGCTCTGATTGGCTGTAATATACGATTTATAGGATAATATAAAGTAATCGCGATTTTGAGATGCCGATACCGAATTATATTGCCGGCCAGTTTTGAGAAAATATATTTCGTATTGGGCGGAGTCGCGCAGCGACGAAGCCCAATACGAAAAATATATTTTCTTCCAACACCAAACTTATGCTGATCGTAATTTCAATTCTCAAAAGACGCGTAGTATATCTATGGCAACGGTTTCACGGCTTGAGTGGAGAAAACTTTCGCGACGTGTTTTGAAATCTCTTCAAAAATTGTGAAAATTGTACTTTTAGCGGATAAGAGTGTTCTGACGGAAACTACAATGCCAACCTTACCTTTAGGATTGAATAATTCTTATCTCGTAATTTACAGTGTTTTGAAGGTGAAATTGTAGAAATCTTGCTGTTGAACAAACGACTTTTGAACTTGACCTGGAACCCATGTAACTGCAAGGGCTCGCGCAAGAGCCAATCAGAGGCTGGTATTGTGAGACGCCAATACCATGTTTTATTGGCGTCTCAAAAGTAAACAAAGTGATACTGAAGAATATTGAAGGATTTGACGATGCGGCGATGACGCAAAACGTGGACATACCACGGTAAACTATCGTAAAATTATTTTTGACAACAAACTAAATATAGTCAAGCGGGGAAAGCGATTTTAGCGCGCTCTATATCACGCAACCAACCTCGGCGAGCGAGCACGTAATTTACAGTGGTATGTTCTCTTTTTTCCAATGGCAAAAAATAATAATTTGAATATTATTTCTTTAGACAAAATGGAGCCACAAGACGGAGATCACTACAGGAACGATTTGGTGACCCAACTGTGAGTAAAACAAAACGATTGCTGTCTGATATGTCATGGAATTGATTCGATTTTGGCATAAAACCCGGAGCAGCAATTGTAGGCACAAGCTCAAAATAATAATGTAACAACTGTAGAGCATTTTCAAAAATTCTAAAATCTAAACTATAAGATATATAAAGCTGTTCTTTGATTTAGATATCGGTATTCTCAGTATTCTTCGAAAAGTTTACGTCGAAACGGTGATTCGTTTTTGAGTTACAATATTTTTAATTGTGTGACAGCCCAGCTCAGCGTGTGTCCTAAATGTCATGAAAATCCATCTATTTCGGCCAATTTATGTCAGACTTGATAAACCTTTAAAAATGATATCTAAAGTGTTTGGAAGTGAACGCTAGTCATGTTGATGGGAAAAAGAGCTTTATTTGTAGAGTACTTTTTTGGCCGCCGAGTACTTTTTCACCAACATGGCCGCCGCATACTAATTACACTAGATTGTTCGATTATTATTTGTCCGACAGCTCGGTTACGAAGTACTCTATAGCTCCAAAATTTCGGTTATTTCTATATTGTTACCTGTTCTATACGCAACATTTCGAATATTTTTCGAATATTTTACAAATATCATTTTTTTTCTTGAGCAAATTTTTTTGTGACGTTAGTGAAAACGCTCTATACAGCTGCACCATCAACACGTCAACCCAGTTGTTTGACCTTGCTGTCAAGGTCGAGGAGCTGGGTGGCGTAGCGCGTAAAACAGTTCACCTCTCACCCCTGTGGTTATAATGGTGTCTTCATTATTGTTGTTTACAGTTTTATCAACACTTGGATAATGACACTCCTGTTATTGAAGAGGGTGATTACGCTGAGGCGAATGCAACGACAGTGTAGCTGTTGGGTGTTGCGCATGCACGTGCGAATACGTGCAACAATTGGAATTATATATCATGTGCAAGGGTTTGCTGTGTAAACCCTGCCCTTCTCGCACTATGCAAGTGCCCCGGGTAATTACCTAAACGCAATTCGTTTGTTCTTACGTACTGATTTTTTTTTATATTCACTAGGGTATTAAACCTAGCCAAGTAGTCTTTATTTCATTCAAAAAGTGTGTTTTTATAACTGTAGAAACCAGGGTCTAATGTACGAATAGGGCGTATGAGGCGTACCACGGATAATCTACATGTAACATTTGGGTCGAGCATCATGTAAACTAAACAAAACACTATTTTTACATTGTATAGAACGAGCTCATGTTATTTTACTTGATCTTAGTTTCTTATCATGCATGCACTGGTTGTATATATATTTTAACTCCAACGATGGCTTATTTTGGTACAGATATACATGTACTTTATTCTTGTGACGGTATTTATAAATACATGTGTACTGGATATTTATACTATTTAATTGACCTATATCACTATGACGTCATATCAAAACAATCTATTGTTTAAACGCTAAGGATCGCGGTCGTGGGAGGGGGACAAAACAGGGACAAAACAGCAACAACACAAAGGAAATCGCTATCAAATGCATTTTGAAGAACGTAGAATAGCGGTAACAGCCACCAAATACGGTAAATATTGTGGGATAAACATTGATACAGCTGATATGTGGAAACCAGACAATTCGAAGTTACATTTTCCTCAGCAGAGCAGATTTAGTTCAAAATTCTATTGTTCGTGTCGATTCTGTGCCCCTCATAAACAAGCCGTGACGTCATAATGATATAGGGTAATTGTATGGACATTGATTTGTAGTATATGACTATGGATATCATTTGATGATTGTAACTATATTAGTACATCTTTATTTACCGTAAATCCTCTATTTAGCCTACCCACTCTTTTAAGCCCCCCCCCTTTTGAAGACGAAATTATTTAAGCCCCCCCTCTCTTTTAAGCCCCCCCCCCCCCCCAAGTCAGTATTATCGCAGTAGTTGCGTCACTCCATTCTTGAATGTAATTAAACCTTATGTAGGTACCATACTATTTAAACAATATTTTATTCTTGGACTTTCGCTCCTTGACGGTTAATGTCATATGTTTTAGTTTTGCCGCCTTGTGTTCTAGTTCCTTGTGGAGAATAAATTTTACACTGGTCTCTACTGAACATTGGCTCTTCCATTGACATAAGCCCCCCCTCTCTAATAAGACCCCCCCTCTATTAAGCCCCCCCCCTCAACGATGCTCGGAAAGGAATAAGCCCCCGCGGGGCTTAATAGAGGATTTACGGTAGTTGTTTCAGGGCACCCTCCCTCCGAGCCAACTTAACGCTCGTTCATATGAAGAAACCCCCGGTTGAGCCGGGTGCCTGGGCCAACTCGGTTTTGAGTGGGTCGGGGCTTGAATATCGGTTCCGCATGATGTGTGACCCGACGAGTGAACGAATCAAAGTGTTATTTGGAGAGCATCCTCCCCCACGGTCACCGTACCTTGTCAACTGAGTGTCTAGGCTCCCAGGGTCATCCTATCCCCCGAGCAAACTTTGTAGTTTATCCTGTGAGCTATTCACTGCGATTTATAAAGAGATGTATGAAACGTTGGTTCGCCGTGCCCCGGGTCACCGGGACAACTTTTCTCTATATAAACGGACCCATATATGCCTGGCGTATATGTGCACTACTACTGTCTATAGGACTTCTATAATTATACTATTTAGTGTTGTATGTACTTTTGAGTATGAGTATATGTATGTAATTTTATGATTGTAAGTATAATTATGTAAGTAGAAGTACAGCCGTATATAGTTCTCTAATACCTGGTATACACAAGCGCCATGCATGAACATGCATATAAGCTCAAACAACACACGCAGACGCAGTCCCGTATTTTATCATTCGTGGCACTGTACGTACGTGTTCTATGTACTCAAAGTGTGAGGGAAGAAGCAATAGCGCCACATGAACATGCATATAAGCTCAAACAACACACGCAGACGCAGTCCCGTATTTTATCATTCGTGGCACTGTACGTACGTGTTCTATGTACTCAAAGTGTGAGGGAAGAAGCAATAGCGCCACATGAACAGGCATATAAGCTCAAACAACACACGCAGACGCAGTCCGTATTTTATCATTAGTGGCACTGTACGTACGTGTTCTATGTACTCAAAGTGTGAGGGGAAAAGCAATATTTTTTAAACAAGACGTTCCGGTATAAAGGGTTTCTCTTTTCACGACTTTGACACTCAAATTGTAAACTTTAAATCGCAGAGCAGTGAAGATCTCAGTTCTCGTCTGTTAGAATGCTAGAGTATTAGAGTTTAAAATTAGACAAGGCAAAAAAACAGTGAACAGAGGGAGATAGTTGAATATTTATTAATAACTGGTATTTTGTAACCATTTACGAACACATTTAAATGATTGAGCCTCGAGCTCTGAAACGTGGATAAATAAAATACTACTTAAAGGCGCTACGTTATGGTGTTGCGCTCGTTTGAGTCAATGTTCGATTGGTGGCTGTTTATTCTCTAGAAACAGTTGAAGTCTCCAACCTCAATGCTTGATTGAAGTGCAACATGTTCCTTGAAGACTAATTCTACTGTTACACAGTTTGTTAGTCTTTTTTGTATATTATTTTGCTTTGTTTTAATAATCCCACATGTGCGCGAGGTTCGTCACTTCATATGAAAATCGCTGAAATGACTGTCCAGCCAGGACATCGAATTTAAAGACCTCCCGCCGTTAGCCCTTGTGTATTTCATATGACTTTCGCGCGATAACTAATCATAAGGGTCAAATCAAACGGAGCATCACAGAGATGTTCACAAACGGTGCACAATCTGATGATAACGGTTCACAACTGATACTAGATATTGTATAGCTAAGTAATTTCACGAGCTACACTTTGTCAATTTGCGGTCCATAACTTCCCGTATGGACCTTCCAGCCATACAATAAACATCTTATTAACCTCGTTTGCTCGTTCCATACTGTAAGATATGGATTCTCGTTTTTTTTTAGCTATGGCCTGCGCGCAACTCTTGTCCATAACTTACTAACCGAGAGCGAGGTCCGTACATATTGGATCGTGTGCGGTGCACTCTGGGATGGATATATACGCTTCATCCAATCTATACCAATGTAACCTAGGTATCTACCCCAGGGTACATCGCGGTTAGGGCTAGATTCCATCCGCCAGAAAGACGCAATCTCAAAATGCACTGCACTAAAATACTTCATTGAGAGCAGGAACTGGTGTCTAATGAAGTAACGCTTGCTAATCAAACAGCATGCAGTATAAAAGTTCTAAAAAAGCGGCTGTTGATAGCAAATCCCTCGTGGCGTAAGGGTAGTGACGGTTAGGGTTTCGGTTCGAGTCTTCGTGGGGCCGAATTTTTTATATAGTTCAAGCGTACTTGTTCGCCTAAACTTCTAAGTGCCGCTTTAGTTTGTACCCTAGAAATATAACATCGAGAAAATTGCAATTCGACCTATCTAGCTGCGACCGTACATCGCACACGATCCAACATGGCGGACTAATTATCTTGACCCGATCTACTAATGACGTAATTGTGACGTCAGTCAACCCCACTTTTTTGAGATTTTGAGCCATTACTCGAGATCTACTCAAACTAATGTTTTCATACAACTGGAAACTGTTCAACCTAATAACACATGCACAGTGCAAATTTTATCAAATTCCTTTGGCGTGACGGAATATGCACGTGCATTCAAATGTCAAGAAATTATCATCATTATGACCAGGAGATACAATGTACAACCAGTTTCTATAACAACCTATGCATTTTTCAAAATAACACATCTGGCCTATGGATACCTGCCCGAATTTAATGGAACCATCCCGTCCTACGAAGGAAAACACTCCATAAAACACCACTCGTAACTGACACTGAAACCCCCAATTAGGTGACTCGCGGCTATTGTAACCGCCAATTTGGCACTATAAAGATTAGCACTTTTCAGCTGGAAGTTTTTAACTGAGCTTTCCAATTTTTTCACCGTATATTTCCTGATATTGAAGAAAAGAAAACACAAAACTGAATTCCAGTATATACACTTTTTTTTCGGTGATATAAGTGCTTCTTTCGAACCATTGTTTTTTTACGTAATCTGCAGAAATCTTCAGATTTGTTTAAGTAATGGTCCGCGCAAGAGGTAGGCATATGTTATGCATGGCATGTAAAAAGGTGCTAATTGTGGTATTGTTTCAATCTTCCACCTCATTGGCTTAGACATTAAAATCTATCTAAGATTGAAGAAGAAGAACATTTTTTCTCATTTTGTAAACAGATTTGAATTGCATCTTGTGAAAACTCTCATAACTTTCAATATGACGAACTTTCAATATGGGGAACATTTTTGAATTGAACGTTTTCTTGGTTATTTTTTGCACTCTTCTGATTGGACAAAACGTTTTCACACAAAAGAACTCTCCTTTAAAATGCATTTTTAGTGGATATAATTTCAGAAATTTCTGATTTAAGGGTTGATGAGTTGTCAGTATGAAAAACAGAAAATACTAAAGTGGGGAAAGCAAATTGCATCTGAACAATAGAATTGTGCCTACCTCTTGCGCGGATTGTTACTTAAATTGTTATAGATTAACGAACACACGGGCTTTGTTAGGAACCATAAAATCGATGGAATTCATGAAACTTCTACAGCAAGAGATCGATAAATGTTACCGCAAAATATTATGCTCGGCAATTTCTTGCAAAACCTCGGGCAACTATGATCGCCGCTTCCAATTCTACCCGGTAATCTATAGTTGAACACCATGGGAAAGTACAGTGTTAACTACTCGAGAAAGCGGGCCAGAGTATGTCGCTAGATGAAGCCGGGAGGTTAGAGTTCGTAGGGAAATTAACCTGTATCCAGATAGCTTCAAGTTCTTTCCTGGCTAGGTCTTTTCTATGAGTGATTTTCAGATAGTCCGCATAGTATAAAACAGACCCTCCTAAGCGCCAATTTTGAATTTATCTAAATATTCAAAGATCTAAACGAAAACTTTGGCCTCGTTCGCGAGTATGTTGTAGGACAACATATTTTGTGACACCATGTGAAATTTCATGTCATTTCATAAATACGTTTTGCGCACTGAAGTCGGGAACCTACTAGCTGGTTGAAAACCTTCAAAATCACTTCAAGCCTTTGCTTCTCAGAACTTTCTGATTATGCGTAAAATCGTACATTTCGTCAGCGTGTTTTCAAATTCCTCACATGTATTGAGTCGCCCATTCACGAAGAAAACTAAAGTAACTACATTGAGGAAATTAGCATATTGGAAATGTATTTTGGGGGGATTTTTTTTTTCCTTTTCGTTTCAAAATTAAAAAGAAATAAACAAGTTTAGAACAAAACTAAATGTTTTCCGTCATCGTGAATATACTGACTCAAATGAAAAAAATAACTTAAGTGAATACACGTGAGGAATTTGGAAATAAGCTGATGAAATGTACGATTTTGCACATAATTAGAAAGCTCAGAGAAGAACAGGCAAGTGTTTTTTTGAAGGTTTCTATCACCTACATTCCAGACCTCAGTGCGCAAAAACGTATTCATGAAATTGCACATCGTATATTGTTGTCCTACAATATACTCGCGAATGAGGCTAAAGTTTTCGTTTAGATTTTTAAATATTTACGTCAATTTAAAATTGGCGCTTTTCACCAAATATTCACAAATCGACCTTTTGTCATTCATCATTGTGATTTAGGCCTACGGCAAACGTCGAACTAGCCATGAACTTAATTCAGTTGAACCTATTAATTTTGAAATAGGCTCATGGATAGTACGACGTTTGCCGCAATTGAGATCGACCCTATTCAATAGGTACGAGTCCGGCATTAGGTTCGACTAGCCAAGTCGGGAATTACGACTCTGGTGTGACTTTGCGCCAAACGTCGTTCTCAACACGCGCCGAACTAAATCATAAATTATGTAAAATAATAAATGAATCATGTAAATCGTATGGATTGTGCCCAAACCGTGAAAACAACATCTCCCTCATCTCCCAAACACTGATCCCCCTGGTGAGCATGCGCTGTACAAAGGCGATTTCGAAGGCGAAATGGCGGCCTATCGGAAGTGATTGCCGCATGACGCTCATCCGGAAATGTGTAGTTCGTGCTTTAATGTCACAAAATATATATGCCTTAAATGCGAAATTCCCATTTGTAATAAATGCTCTATTAATAAATGCTCTATTAATAAATGCTCTAAATAATATTTTTTAATAGGATCGGCGCGACTTAAGTTAGGCCTACGGCAAACGTCGACGGAACTTAGTCGCGCCGATCCTATTAAAAAAATTGGTTCGGTAGAAGATCGACTTAGGGCCGACGTGGCAGAAAACGTCGAACCGTTATGTTGATCTTAATTCACTTGCGCCTAATTAAATCACGGGAACTAACACGTGTCCTGGCGCATTTCACTTTTCGGCCGCGGTTAGTGATATGGCGAAATACAGCGCTCGGTCAAATATATTAAAGAAAGGCCTTTCTGTGGAAAATGATTGTCCAAAACAGAAGAATGGCGTTCTACACAGCACTCGGTGCCATGTATAGGAGACGATGGTTGTCACTGCAAGTGGCGTTATTGTCCATGTTTCTAGCGGTTGCGATTCACACATTGAAACCTCTGCAGTTTTCAATGACATTCTGGATGGTTTGACTTCATATGGTAGAAGCGTTTCAAAGCGAGCTATATCGCAACATTCGCAATAGCCAATACTTCTGCCGGTATTCCAGCCAGACACGTCTTCATTACTTTCGAATACTGAGCATTTATTACAAAAGGCGGGCATTTCACATTCAAGGCAAATGTATTTTGTGACGTCAAAGCACGAACTACACATTTCCGGCAGAGCGTCATACTTAGATACTTAGATGGTTATACTCCCTGGGATAGTTTTCACTAATACTGGGAGTTTAAATAATATATAAATTAGAATAATAATAATAAACTAAGTAACATAATAGTAATGATAATACTACTACTACTACTACTACTACTACTAATAATAATAATACTACTACTAATAATAATAATAATAAACTACGCGATTTAAATCGTGACACATACCAAAATATTAAGTAAATATTAAATATATAAGAATAATAACTAAACATATATACGAGCGATCTATAGCCTGCGCAGGTGGCTAGGCACCTGCATAGATCGAATGGCAGGCAGGGCGGCTGACTTGAAACTGGCTAGACTGTTAGCAGAAACTGCTTCATACGGAAGCAGGTTCCATACTCTTATAGCCCTAGGGGAAAAAGAATAGCTATATGCTAATACATTAACTGGAAGTTGTGTGTACTTCAACTGATGGCGTCTACTAGATCTGGAGGAAGTAGTAACACACTCAGGGAAAGGGATGTTTACCAGCCCATTTATA
The DNA here is from genome assembly GCA_030867875.1 of Actinernus sp. WN-2022. NCBI lineage: Eukaryota > Metazoa > Cnidaria > Anthozoa > Actiniaria > Actinernidae > Actinernus > Actinernus sp. WN-2022. The sequence goes on along the minus strand of JAOWCC010000577.1, from coordinate 103,258,997 downwards.
ATTTTAAAAAACAGCACTGATTGATTAAGGAGGCGTCTTTGTTCTAGAGTGTCCCAACCTAATGACCTGACTAAATTAGATGTGCTTACAGTAGGATTATAATTGTTCGAAACAAATCTGGCAGCGTTTTTTTGAACTTGTTCAAGGCGATTTACGTCAGTGTCTGTGTGGGGATTCCATACAGGAGCAGCATTCACTTTCGCGGATAGGCCACCATTGCGCCTTCGAAATCGCCTTTGTACAGTGCATGCTCACCAGGGGGGGATCAGTGTTTGGGAGATGGGGGAGTCGTTGTTTTCACGGTTTTGGCACAATCCATACTATTTGCATGATTTATTTTTATATTTTACATAATTTATGAATTTAGTTCGGCGCGTGTTAAGAACGACGTTTGCCGTAAAGTCGCACCAGAGTCGTAATTCCCGACTTGGCTACTCGAACCTCCTGCTGGACTCGTACCTATTGCCGGAATAGGTCGGTCGATCTCAATTGCGGCAAACGTCGTACTGTCCATGAGCCTATTTCAAAATTAATAGGTTCGACTGAATTAAGTTCATGGCTAGTTCGACGTTTGCCGTAGGCCTAAGACATGAACTCAATTCAGTCGAACCTATTAATTTTGAAATAGGCTCATGCCGGGCTAGTTCGACGTTTGCCGTAGGCCTTAGAAGTTTGCTGTTATTGGTAGGCCTTAGACGTTTGCCGTTATTGGTAGGCTTTAGACGTTTGCCGTTATTGGTAGGCCTTAGACGTTTGCCGTTATTGGTAGGCCTTAGACGTTTGCCGTTATTGGTAGGCCTTAGACGTTTGCCGTTATTGGTAGGCCTTAGTCCGGTTTTCTTGATTTTCTTGTAGTTAACACAGATTACCTGGTAGAATTGGAAACAGCGGCGATCATGATATTTGCTTACCTTTTTGCAAGAAATTTGCGAACGTAATACTTTGTTCGAAAATTTATATCGATTGTGCTGTAAAAGTTTCCATTCCATCGACTTTGTTAAAATTCGTTCTCAACAAAGCTCATGTATATGTGTTAGTTGATCATCTATAAATATATATCGTGTCGTTTTCAAGATTTTCGCATTTTACGTAAAAACAAGGGTTCGAAAGAAACACATATCTCCGCAAATATTATGTATCTTGTGTTTACTATTCTTCTATATCAGGAAATACATGTGCATGATCCAAAAAATTTCAATGATCGGCCAAAAACATCCTGCTCAAAAGTGCGAACCTCGGCTGTCACAATACCCACGAGCCAACGTAGCACAAAAGCACACTCAAGAAAATGGCATGTTCCGCTCGTGAAATACCTCATGGAAAATAAAACACTTACTCTGGGGTTAATTTATTGTCTTTATTCGAGTACAATTGTCAGTAATCTGGTCAAGTGTATTTCTCTTGTCGTCAATTGCAGCGCAGTAGATTTGCACAACATCGCCTTCCTTGGTCCTGAAACTGAAAGCAATCAATCAAGATTAAAGGCCAAACTTAAATCCAAATCAACTTTAGCTCACTCTATGAAACAATGCAGTTATTTAAAAAGCTTTATATTATCATTCAATTTATTGTGTTCACTTCAAAGAAAAGAAACTGAAAACCTTCCTCACAGCGGCGAATAAATTAATTAGTTTGCCACGTTTTCCCCGACAGTGAAAAGCTGGGGTAACTCCTATACTTCGAAATTGACAAAATTGCGTTCTTGTCAAAATAAATGCATAAAAATATGTTTTTTGCGCGAAAAAGAGAGAATGCCACCCCTTATTTTAATCTCCTTGGTATATTTATGCTTGATAACATTTTCAAATTAAAAATAGCTACTTTTGCATATAAAATTATAAATGAAAAGAGTAAAGTCCCAACAATATTTTGTGAAACTATTAAGATTGCATCAGATCAACACTCCTATAATACAAGATTTGCCGCCAGACAGAACTTTAGCAGACCTAAAGCACGAACAAATTACGGAATACAAACATTTAAATTTATTTCATCACAAATTTGGGAAACCATTGATCTTGGAATTAAACAGTCTAATTAATCCTCTATATTTAGGAAAAAATATACTCAATCTCTCCTTATCTCACAGACACTCTAATAATGTTTGATAATAACTCTTTTCATTTATTGAGGCTGAACTTTTTATCCACGTCCGTCCTTCTTTTTTTCTTTTCTAGCTATGGTAGACGTAGGCAGTGATCAACACGAAAGCTTCTTGCTACTTTGATCACTGCGCACGAATAATTTATTATAGTTTCTTCTCAGTTATGTAAATGTTACTATTGTTATGTTTTTATTTATCCTGTAATTATCTACTACCATGTTAACTAGAAAATGTGCGAATAAACTGAAACTGAAACTGAAACTGGACTAACGGCTCATAATTACGAAGCGTTTTTTTTTTTTTACTAGAGTTGTGATTGTTTTTCCTTGGTACAATGTTGTGTGCTGTACGTCGATATGGGAAAATTTGCACTGAATTAATATTGAGCCGCCAATCACCGGAATCGGTATTTTTTTAACTTGAAAACTAATTTCTCTTTATAGCCACGCAACAAAGAGAAATAAAATGGCAAAATTAATTTCTTTGGAACATCTTTGTATTGTCGTTGGGTTGATTTAGCTAGGGTTTAGTTCAGTCTCTTTAATTCGTCCTTTCGCTAACCTTAAAGTGCGCTTTTTCAAAATGGGATGAAAAACTTTGAAAAGCGATAAAATCTGTAATACGCAACGTATCAAAAAACCCGAGACAGTATTTTAGACGATTTAGTTGGGATTCGAAAGGGATATTTAAGATTTTTTTTTTTCAAAGCCTCAAGGGCTGAACTCCTTCTGGCAGACAGTCATTTACGTTGAAAAATATACAACATTTACGCTTTTAACTTTGTTCAAAACTGATTAAATATATACTTTCTTCAATTCAAGACCTTTATAACGGTATATAGTACGTCTATGTGGTTTTAATTGCGATACAGCGAGAGCGTTTTCCGAAAACCTCGAACCTTTAAAACAATTTCTTTTTTATAAGACTGAAGAAAACATTTTAATATATACCTTACTAGCTATCTACGACCGTTCGTTTGAGTTGTTCGATTATTTCTTAGCAAATTGACTATGCACCAATTCTTTTTATTTAGAAAAATACCAGGTGGTCCAATACGAACTACTGAAGGAAATTCTATATGGATATATTCAAATGCGCTTGAGAAGATTTTATTTGTGATACGGACTGCTATTGTGGCGCAATGTGCTGCCGTGCAGTTTAGAGTCATGAGTGATTGTTAGTACCTCAGAATACCAGGCTGTTGTGTCGGGAGACAATCCCCTACTCTTTCACGAAATAACACAACAGGTTCTTTTACGTCCCCCTCGTACAGATTAGAAGAGGAAGGAGACAAGGCCAACAACTTATACATGTCCCTGCCTAAGGGCGCGGTCGGGATTCAAACCCCCGCACTCTCGATAGACCGTGCTCTACCAACTGAGCTAAACAGCGAATATAAAATGTAGTGAAGAACAAGTTTGTGCATTATTGAGTTCGAAAGTAAAACACACTAACCAATTAACACAATTCTTCAGTTCTTCCAAAATTACAGCTGATTCATGCATCAGTTTTACAGCTTACCGATACTCAGTTTTTCTTGTTTAATCTCTCTCTTATTCTCTGCGGCATCATTCGCAGCCATAGCTCGTACGGCATGCTGTCGGCCAAGTTCTCTTCTTCAGTGTCTAGGTTTCTCTCGGCCTCACCCTCGAGCGTTCGTCCCCATCTCAAACCTTGACCTTTAGTTGTAGTGACTTGACAGAGGATAACTGCACAAGAAATAGTGAATAGCACCAACAGCCGAAGGGATGTCATGATGTTTGTCTCCTGAAACTACAGCCAAACGTAGAACATTAAGTCCATGCACTAGTTAAACTTATTTATATACGGACCTGCTCTCGGTTCGCGTCAGCTCAAGAATAATGAATTATCTCTTCTAAGAGTACAGCTCAAAGTAGAACTTAAGTCAGTTCACAAGTTAAATTAACCATTAATTTGCTTTTTTCTTGTCAATATAATAAAGTCAATTTAATAATAATGAAGTATCTGTCTTCTGATGGTACAGCTAAAAGTAGAATCAGTGATTAATATAATTATAATTCACTATACGAACTTGCTCTTTCTTTGTCAGTTGAAAAATTGAGCTCGGACTGTACTCAAGTAGCAGTGACTTCTGGGACATTTATACTGGCAGTCAAGCGTATTCATTTGTTCCATCATTAGTTACGTTTCGTCTTTATTTTCAAAACTTTCCGATCAACAGAAACGGGTTCGGTGCTCATGTGGAAGTGATTATTATTATTGTATCAGTATAACTTTCAGCTAAGTTTGAAGTTTGTACCTAATGTCACTAACAGTATAAAACATTTGGCAGTGTTAAGGAGTTATTTAGAAACTGAATAACCAATATATTTACCTTGTTTTTAAAAATCGTCCAACAATGCAACGGCCAATATGGGTTGAAGAATTTCAATTTCTTTACTTTGCTTTACTTCCAAAACGAAACTGTCAGTGGTAAACAAACCATTTTATATTCTCGCAATTCAATATAACACCGGCCTGGATTTTCAAACACAGCTGAAATAATCAAAACGGAAACACCTGGTGTTATTAACCGGTTCTCCATCTTTTATTGAACCGAATCAAGAGCTGTAATTAAATAGAGAAGATGAATTGTAGTTTCACAAAAAGAAGGAATTAAAATGAGTAAGGTTTCTGGAAATCTCCGCGGCAATTTAGGAAATAGGCGAGAATTACAAACAATTGAACACAATTAAGATATTGAAAGGAGTATGTATACCCCTTTATTTCATTTTTGAGACATTTTCTATTGTTATTCGATAACCTTTATTTCACTAAGATCCCAGTGAATTTCAATATATTGCTCATTAGATATTCAAGACTTTTATATGGAGGTATTTATATGATTTAAAGATCTTGAATATCTAATGCGCTATATTTTTCGTGGGGTTGCTACAGTCTGTGGCCTGGCTTGTGGCTAATTTTGCCCCACTTTTTCACTGAATTACTGTAATTGATATTGAACATGTAAATGACGTGTACAATGATATCATGTGTGTTATGTTTTATAAAAAAGCCACAAGGGTGGCCATTTTAATCCAACCACATGTCTATGTAATTATTCAGTATTACTGCGGTTACCAAATGAAGTCCAAAAACTGGTTAAATTCAGTAACCGACCTTCATGTCTCAGCATAAAGGCTCTTTACCTAATCAAGTCTTTATATTGAAATTCACTGGAATGTTAGTGAAATAAAGGTTATCGCATAACAATGAAATATATAAGTCAATTAAATACCTCGAACCTCGGCATTTAACTCTTACATACGCGGGTTCGCGTCCGTATATATGAACGCAAAACTCTGGTTTTCTCTGGGTTTCATTGCAACTGTTTCGGAAGTGAAATGGTAACACAAACTCCCAACCTAATTGACACTCGTTCTTCGCGTATATTATTTTATAAAAATAGTTGTCAAGCTTGCTGAACTTCATATCCAAAGTATTTGACGATTTAGAAGAAGTGGACTGTTATTATTAATTTCTTGGGGGCTTTTCGTTTGTGAAATTGAAAAGTAAAATACACTGATGTGTTTGCAGTTAGGATGTATAAAATAATATTGTGCGTTACGGAAACCAATTTAGGATGTTCAGTGGTCCTTAACGTTATACCGTTAAAGCTATTACAATACGTTTATTATAAAATGGGAATATTTACCGCAAAGGAAGAACAAAACTACTTAAAATTTGTAAACATAAAGTGAATGGAATCCACTTTATCGCCTTATTTAACTATAGGTACTCTACATAATTCAAACAAAAAGTTCAAAATAAGCCTTGCAAACTTTTTGATCAACAAAATCGGAAATACTTTTTGACGTCTACTCAGTTTAACACTTAATCCTCTAGTTCCGCTAAATTCCAATTCGATCTGTGGATTAGCCGGGACCTGGCTTTGATCAGCCCCCATGGTTGTTCCAGGTCTCGTTAGAAATTCAGAGGTTTTTTTCAGAGGTTTTTTTAAATTTTAATCTCGCCTCTAATAAACTGAAACGTTTATGGTTTAGCAGGAGAGGTATTGTTGATATATATTTTTCTCTGAAAATGGGCATTTTGCAGGAATGCAATCACGTGGTTGTACTCTGACTATATTTCTTTATAGGCACTTGTACGAGATCGGTAGTGTTATTAGCAAAACCTGTTTGTAAATGCTTTTTTTCACCTCCAATCGATTGTCGATCTTTCTAAAACAGCGTTTTCAAAAATGGCTTGCTATCCAGCATCCATGGCATGCAACGTCTTCAGTCCCAGGGGATCACGAGCTCATTCATTCGTTAACGAAGTATTATATCAGCACGTGACTGTTAGCTGCAAAGGGCCTATTCCAACTCCAGTCGATTGTCGATCTTTCTAAAACTGCATTTTGAAGTTTGTTTAATTTGCCATCCAGTAAAGCCTTTCTCATGGGAACACGAGCGCAATTCATTGGTTATTGAAGTGATATATCAGCACGTGACTGTTTCCTGCAAAAGGCATATTGAAGCTATCTTTAATTGCGACACTATCCAAAAATTGTACTACAAAAGGCTGAAAAGGTCATTTTACAACGTGTGTGGTAACATTTGGCGTCCATCGTGTTCACAGTTTTGACGGGAAAAATTGTGTGGCCTGGAGAGTCCTGAATTTTAATAGTTTATATCTTTTATAACCTTAGATATTGAAGGAGTTATTCCGTAATTCGTGCCGTGATCCTGTTATCAAGTTTGCAGCCCGCTCCCTCTATTTTAATTAAATATAGAGTAATAACTTCTTATTGGAAAAATATATTCTAAACAAGACTAACTTCATTTCTGATTAATAATGATGTTCTTTAGAGTGTATTGAATACGGATGTTATTGTATAAATGATAATTTGAGCTTTATTAAATAAATTGAAGTGCTGCCTTAGCTCAATGAAGTATATATAGTTAACGTTTGCGTTCATTCCCAATCCAATTCTCGAAAAATCCTTGGAAAATGTATCGTCATAGTTTATTAAAGTCTTAGTTCATATCTGACGGCATAAATCTAACGTTTTGGATTTCCTACAAGTTGATATGCGAGTCAATACTGCACTAAGGGTGCATGTATGTGACCACAAAATTCGACGAAAACAACTGACAGAATAATTATTTCTGATTAACGTTAGACTGCAAGCTCGAACTTTCTATTATACAAATAGAGTGTGTCCGTCGAGGAACTACGGCTGATAGTTGCCCGAGGAAATTTGATGTTCTTAAAACAAATATATGTCCGAAAACGAAGTTAGAGGGCTTAGGGAGCAGGTCGAAACACATGCCCCAGATAGGGACTCATTTTTTTTTCAACAGACACAGCTGTCAGCGCAGGGTACCACTTCCATTGTTGACCCCATTTTAACACATAAAATGAAATGGTAACATAAGATTATGCTTTTTAGTTTTGAAGATATTTAAGAACAAATTATTTTTAGTATTGAGTTTTCTCTCCAGAGATGGCTGGCAGTAGCTCCCACCCCCCTACCCCAAAATGAGTCCGTCGAGGCGCATGTGCTTTGACCTGATCCCTTATATGCTAGTTTTAAGAACAACACATTTTCAAGGGAAACTATCAGCCGATAGCTCCGAGACAAACACACTCTATTTGTCGTTAAAGGGGAACTCAACCCTAAAATAAACCCAACGTCTTTACAAAGATGTTTTCGAAAGAAATAAGTTCTGCTATTTTATTTTTTCTGTGTTGCGCGTCTATGAGGAGAAAAGTAGTCTCCAAGTTCGATTTTCCGCTGAAAAATCTATATTGTGTGGCGGCTCAATTCACTGCAAATTTCCCCATATCGTACGTCACACATACCAAGGAAGAACGATCACACCCTAGCACAAAGAAAACACAATGGTCCGCAATTAGAAGCCATTATTCCTGCTATTCAATGTAGGGGACAACATGGAAAAACTAATTTATTCCCTGTCTTCTACGTCACAAATTACAAGACTTGAGCCGTCTGTACATAGCGGACGTTGTGAGGAAGGTTTTCGGATTTTCTCTTGCTAGACGCGCAACACAGAAAAATTAAATAGCAGAACCTATTTATTTCGAATACATGTTTGTATAGACATTGGGTTGATTTTAGGGTTGAGTTCCCCTTTAATGTTCATCACAAAATTGTCTTCCGCTCTCAGCGGGCACTATTATACAAATAGACTGTGTCCGTCGAGGAACTATCGGCTGATAGTTGCCCGCGAAAATTTGATGTTCTTAAAACAAATATGCTAGTTTTAAGAACATCAAATTTCCAAGGGAAACTATCAGCCGATAGTTCCGAGACAAACACAGTCTATTTGTCGTTATTGTTCATCACAAAATTGTCCGCGGATGCCAACTATCACGTCACGTGCTCGCTTTTGGCCAATGAACGCGCGCCAAAATTTTGTGGTGAACTATAACGCCTGATAGTTTGCCTCCGCGGACGACATGCAACTATCACGTCACGTGAGCGCTCTTAGCCAATGAGAGCGCGCCAAAATTTTGGCGTGAACTATAACGCCTGATAGTTTGCCTCCGAGGACGACAACTATATATCACATCACGTGATCGCTTTTAGCCAATGAGCGCGTTTAGACGGTGCCTGGCTAGCCAATCAGATGGCGAGTTCAATTCCCAATGACGGCTGATGATGGGTTATGCTAATTATTATTTTCACTAACATACACCAGATCCATTTTCGTTGCAACTTGTGATAAATGAGACATTGGAAAGTTCTTTTCGAAGTTTTTGATTCAATCTGAAATTCTAGCTTATCGAGGAAACCAGGCAATGTTACACATACGAAATCCGGCTGCTCACTCGCCAATGGACTTGGACTATGAAATACAGTGTATTGTCGGCCTTAAGTATCGACATATCTATTTTATTTAAAACACCAAATACACTCGTGTGATATCAAGCATCTTTAATAGCCTTTGGTATACATAAATATTTTAATTATTTGTTCTGTATTTGTCTGAAGATTGCGATTGCCCCTCGTGACAAGAAGGGCCAGTAAGGACTCGTAGCGACAGATGGCTGTGACGTGTTGATCGTTGGTAGAAATCTCCATTTAGAAAGCGAAATCTGAAATAAACAAGTCTCGTGTCATTACTACTCACCAATTTATTATCTTCTTAAAAAAATGCAATTATTTCTATGCAAATGACATGAAGCATATTTACTACTAACGTATTCTATAAGGCAAAAAGGTTTGAGAAAGACTTAGAACGCTTTCCATTGACGTGAACTAACTGATCCGATCGGCCAGTTCTCAAATGGGAATGCATCAGTTTTGATAACTATAGTTCGGGCCAGACTGGACACAATGCAAACAAATGGCCGCTGCCACCAACGTAGCTCGCGGACCTTTCCCTTTGTACCGGCCGGATAAATGTAAGCGCCCTTTGAGGCGAATGCAGTGAACCGATTTAAAGTTGTTCTAAATGTCTCTTAAAAGCAGTATCAGTTTTCATTCACTAGCTCGAATCTTTGCCATCCTTCATCAAAATGGTCTATAATGTCCTCTAGTATATCTGGAAAGCATACTTTGCTAATCTGAGTAGTTATTTTTGGCTTTCGTCATGAGAAAACTTATGCATTTAGTGCCCCTTTGGTATTGTATAAATATTTTGTTACCCTTGTTGTATTTCCTCTTGAAGTAATCCTTGAATCTTCTAAGCTCATCAGCTGCCTTTTGATCATGTTCTTGTTCTCCCATATCCACAGACTTCTTGCCCCACCTCAGCCCTTGTGACTGACCACTGACTTGTTGTGTGTACATACACAACAGCAAACAGCTGAATAGAACGGTGGCGAGTAGAGTTTTAGAAGCCATCTGCGACGTAAATAACAATCAATTTAATGGTACGAATAACGGTTTCGTTCTCAATCTAACGCGGGCGAAACGTTATGCATGTAACTGATTCAGTTAAAAGTATCGAGACAGATTACACAAAGAATTACACCGCGTACTTCATGGTCGACTTATTAAACATTTTCGCGTTGCGGTTTCACCAAAAAATAGAATTTGCTTCTACTGAAGTTACGGCCGCAGCAAAACTTTCAGAATCATTGCATCGTGTAACACCCTCGTGAACATTTCTCAGCTTAAGCTTCGACGCCGCTGAACAAAGTTTCCGTGACATAAAATTGCACCACTTCACAGCAGCTTATAATAACCTAAATCACCTTTGGAAAAAGCCGGACCAAAATGGAACAACTGGGAAAACGAATGAAACAAGCACTTGCAAGTTAAACATCTCAGTGCCAAGATTTAATAACCATAGCACATTTCTTTATCAAAAGTCGGTAATTAAAGTCGTCATGATCATATAAACGGCAAAATTGAAAAACTAAAAACTCAATGCAACCAAGCATGGTCCGCTCGTTTGATGGTAACGTTTGACAAAGCTCGTGCAATACAAAAGTAAGTTGGACTGGGTGAACAAAAACAATAGAAGAAAACCCTATTGAATCAGTAAAAAAAGAAGTCGGCAGAGCGTACTTACACTGAGTTTCAGATTCTTTCAGTCTTGTGATAGTACTGGAAATATCTAATGCGGCACAAATCCTAATGTTCTGGATGAATCTATCGCTCAGTTTCATAAGGTAACTTTAAAAGAATTCTATCGTTTTTAATTAATTTCATAGTTCCGGAGTGTAAAGAGCTGTTGGCCCCGAGCTAGATTTGAAAGCTTATTGCACTTTAATATTAAACAGGATCTAAATTAGACATTGTTTTGCTTTCCTTTCTGCTGCAAAATATAATATATCTAGCTACAGCTAATCAACTGTTGGGCAGATTTCAGACGGCGAGCTTTTCATGCACCAAATCCAATACTATAATGACTAAACTATTGGAGGTAAACTATTGGCGCATGTTCGCCGTACCAAACAGGCCTAAATCCAGCCAAAACTATCGTACAATGTTGGATTACACGATAGTTTATCATCCCATGTTGGACCAACATATTTTGCATGATCAAATGTTGAATCAGTGAAGTTTGCTTTTGTTCGATCAAATGTTTGGCCGCCACCCGAACATTTTCAATCAACAAAGTCAGTTGGATAAGTGGATAAAACCAGTGTTCACTTCTCAGCCGACGCAAACCAAACGACACTGTTTTTTTTACAGAAACTAGGTAGATTCGAGGGAAACAAACCTCACTAGTTTTCCGAGTGTCCAGTCAATAAGTGATTTGTTATATAGCCTAACAATTATATTCCATATTTTCGAGAAAAAAGGTAAACCAAAACATTTTGAGACTGGTGTAACCACCCCTTCCGTCATGCTCTGATCACGTGCGCTAGGGAAACAATGCATAGTTTTACCCTCTGACGTCACAGTTATTTAAAATGCTGCCCGCTCATCTATTTCAGCGGGTAACAGTGTTTACCTGTCATGTGACCCTAAATCAACCATAAGGGCGTGCGTTATATCTGGAAAAATCACAGTAGAATTTATAGTCTTTTGCCAAAGTTTTTACTCGAGTTACCTTAATGATTTCATGACAATGCAATCGTGGATACTAAAATTCCCTATTGTCCTGAAAATCGGGGCCATCCTGTACCGCTCGAAACGAGCCACAGCATTGGCTTTCCCATTAGAATGTGCAGTACGAAAACAATAGAGCTACAGTACTTTAATGGTGTAATCAGAATACAGGTCTCGAGCGGTACAGGATTACTTGAAAATCGGCTGGAAAATAAGAACAATATACGCCCTAAATACTTCCTATAGTTTTATTCTCTGATATCGTAATATTATAGATATCTTCCTTGCTGTATTTGGCAGATTTACGCATCATCGCTCAGTGTAGGGCCACTCGAAGTCGAGACAAAACATAAAAATGACAGATTAATTACGCGGGCTGCCTGTTGGCAGGCCCGAGTCTAGTTTCCAAGTGTTCCTTTACTTTTGGTGTCGAGCTATTTCGCCGTCAACCAATCAGCTCCATCCTCTAATTGGCAATCACGCCGTGTTTTTCCACCAACCAATCAGAAAGCACTGTGCACGTGAACGTGGCACACTTTGTGAAGTGGAGGACTGGACACTGATAGACTTTTCGTGAACTCTTCGTAGAAGTGCTTGAAACGCGAGGAAATTTTTAGTCCATTCGTAGCTCAGTTACTTTGCTAAAACCAAAAGTTTCTTCGACTGAAATGCCAAAATGTTGAGTTTTTCTAGGGCTGACAAAATTCGCACATTTTACGAAAGGAACCTGGCACTCCTAAAATGTGCACTAGTGGCTCAGTAATAATCAACATTTGTACAATTGTAATTAAACATTACACATGATAACGTTTCGTGTTTATTGGTGCCTTTTAAAAGTAATGGCTTAAAATATATAGTAAATGGCTCGATCTCTCAGTTCGGATCATGTCCAGTTTACAACTCTATTGTCGATGGTGTCGTAAACTTTAGAGTCGTAAGCTTTAATTTTATATAAGTATATAGTTTACGACTGTTGTAAACTTGACATGATCCCACAGGTGATCTGAGGCCAGCTTCAGTACATCCTCTCGGTAAGCCTCAGAAGAACTTTTAAATATCGATATGAGCATCTTCTTGTTTTTAAGAGTAATGGCATCAAATATAGCAGTAAATGGCCCGATTCTGTTGTTCTATGCCAGCGTCGGCATTTTCACTCGGTCACTTAATAATGACATGAGCAAAAATTCGGGAAAGGCGACCCCAGTGATCGAAAAAAAAAACGAGAGGAAATAACATGTTTCCATATAAATATAAGACTCCTTCAAGATGTAGAAAATGAACACTAGCACAAATATTTGAAAAATCACCACTCTACTTCAATAAAACTGCATGCAGATCTAGATAGATGACTTTATTTCACATTTAGAACGACACATCCCTAAATAATCACAAGGGATATATCTATTATCTAAAGGAAAAGTTACATGTACATGTATGCTACAATAGCACCTGTGCTTGGACAGTGAAATTAGAAATAATATTATCAGTGCATGAATCCTACTGAAAAGCATTGATTTCTAAAAATGTTGAAAAGTATCAATGGGTTGGTAAACCCTGCTGAAATGAATTGTTTACTAAAATACAAAAAAACACATCTCAATTAATATTGTAATATTTTTGAGCAAGTTAAGTTGAGAGACGTTATGTGATGTATTATAATTACTGGGAGCAGTTGTAATAGGCCTTTAGCAAGAAACAGTCATGTACTGGTACAATACATTGGAAACGAATGAATTGAGCGTGTGATCTCCATGGGAAAGATGTTGCCATGGTGCTGGATGGCAAGCTATTAAATCTTTAAAAACGCTGTTTTTGAATGATCAACAAACATTTACGAACAGGTTTTGCTAAATTATAACACTACCGATCTCGTACAAGTACCTTTAAATATATGAATGTAGATGTGTTTGCCATCTAGTACATGCAACCATGTGATTACATTTCTGCAAAAGGTCCAAAATTGCCATTATGTATATAAATTATCATGAGCATGAGTAGTGAATCTATTATCTGGCTCCCCTAGCACAAACCATGTATAACACAAAAATATGCTAGAACTCCATGAACTACATATATTTAACTTTCCTAGGTGGCCCGAGTTAAGGCCACTCAGGGCCTCTTGTTGAATTCTAGATTTCCCCTAAAAAAATAGTCCATTATCTTAAAGTTCTCAAATTTGTAATGGATTTAATTTTGTGATCGACTTTTTTCTGTGATGTTGATGACTGCGCTGAGAAGGGAACTGGCTAGTTCCAGATCATACATCGTTCATTACTGGGGGAAACGAGGCCGAAGGCATTGTTGCATTGCGGAAACATTTGTAAAGTTCAGTGTTGCTTTGATGAGCAAACATTTAATTTTAGTGTTTCGCGTGCTCGCAAACGAGGAAACTTTTGGAAACACTGGAATTCACAAATGTTTACACGACAGTTTTTCCTCGTTTACGCACTAAAGCCAGGACTTTAATAATTTATTGAGCTAAAAGGAGAACATTTTATCTTACTAAAATCTTTTAACTTTGCTGTATAGAATATTTCACTCTCGATGTTTACAAATACTAGTCTTTGATTTAAAAGCTAGAAAAGCACAATTTTTAAATACATATATACGGCACTTTTTTTCAACTAATATTCTAATTCTGTTTTAGGAGTGTCAATTCTTTAGCATTTCTCGAATAAAACAGACACTAAAGCTATTTAATGAAAGGTTATTAAATATATCTAGCTCCGAAAACGTGCTAAGCTAAGACAATGTTTAGTCATGAATTGGGAGGCAAACAACTTTGAAACATAATCGTTGCATTGAAGTGCTCAGTTTAAAATGCTATAACGGCAATATTGACAGTAAAATGGTTGGAGAATTAAGAATTGCTGTTTTAATTCCGAAATTAACTAGAATATCTCGAAATACTGTACATATCAGTGATGTCCCTCTTCCGAAATGAGGAAACTAGTCGATACTTTTAGCCAGTAAGTCCCTTATTAATAGTAATTATTTTTTGGTATTTGATAATGTAAACAAAAATGATGTGGTTTCCTTTTCGGAGTACTAACAACTAAGAACAAGAAAGTCGTTCCTTTGATCACCCACGCAACCTATTCTAGTTCTAATCATGGGATTCAAACTTCCATCGGCTCAAAAAAGTACACTGTATAAATATAATATTTACTGGTCATTTCATGGTTTTGAATGGAATATGGGCGAATATTTCACTCCTGAATTGATTTTTCCTTTGTATATTGAAAAATCAAGTCACCGTCGTGGGATACCTTACTTTAGTATAAACCAACTAGTGGACTATTACAAATCCTGCATTCTGATTGGCTACCCTACTATAGGTCTATTTGTGATAGCCCATGGTAGAGAAAAACCGCACACATTTTCACGAAATTATAAAATATTTTCAATTTCTTTCTTTCTATTATTTCTACTGTCCGACTAGTTAGTTTATACTAAAACAATTAGACCTCTCGCCCTCATGGGCTACGAGTCAATACTGCCCATGAGGCGAGACCACTCGAAGGCAATGCATAACTATTGATCTATTTCATACAAATGTTGAGCTCTGATTGGCTGAAATATAATATTTACAGGATAAAATATAATTATCTACTTTCACTGTGGAGCAGTATAGAACGTACTTAAATATGTTACCAAGTGGGTTTGTCAAGCCCGAACCGACTGGATAGCAAGAACCGCCGATAACTTACTTATATAAAATCCGTAGTTTGTATGGAAGATGTATTTATGAATATGATTTTTGTTTTCAGTTTCTAAGCAAAGAAACTCGAAGAGAACCTTAACGATTTTTCTCTTTCTCGATTCTTTATATTCGCGATTCTTCTCTTTCATGTCAAATCTGTATTGTTTCCAAACGAAGAAATGATTTTCCCTTTCTAAACAGAACAGCTCGAAGAGCGGAATTTCGTAATTTACCTTTGTTAATATAAACGTAATGAAAATGAACTCTAAATAAAATACCTTTTTAGCTCGAACTAGATCAAATCCGAGTAAATTATAAAAACAAAAACAGAAATGCCAACCAGATGTTTCGGAAAATCCAAAGTAAAGTATCAATGAATACCTTTAAAATAAGATGCAATATTGAGCTCAAATCTCATACATACCACTAAAGAGCCGGTTATTTTCCCGCTAAGTTCTTCGCTATTTAGCCAAAGTAGTGATCAAATGGTAAAGTACTCTTTGCTTTCGGGAAATCCTCTTTATATGTTTTTAAAACTAGCTGATAAATTATCGAAACATACAAGCCATTGTCGTATTAACAGCAATTAAGACCATTTTAGTTCGTCTTAATTGATAGCTTTTGTCCGCGAAGAAACACTGATGTGTGATCAGTCTTCCATACGTACAAACCAACGCACACTTCCTTAGTTTCACACAAAGGCGACAATCACCAAGAGACTGGTTTAATTTACCGGAGGTCATTAGGATAATGTTAAAGATCAATTAATGTTTTCTTTATAGTCCTTTTATCCGAGAAATTGTCAGTTAGTTTATACAAAAAATGCGTTCCTAATTGAACCGATGCACCGATAAGATTGGGGTGTTTCGGCGCTTTATTCACGCGTTTGGCGAATTCCGAAATTCATTGTTTGGAATCTCTCTCAAAAATCAGAAACACTGTTGATTACATTTTCATTAGTGGAATCACCACGGCTTTCATCTGGAGCCATTACCTTAAAATAAAAGCCCGAAGGGACTTCATTTTGTTCAAGGTTGAACTTTGGAGAATCCGAAAATGGCGCTTGTGTCTTTCGAGGTTCAAAGCTGTACTTGTTTAAGGAAATTATATGGCAAATATAGATTTTACTCATTTGGAAACATGCAAAAAATAGGTTTTATCTTTAGAAATAGCACTTTAATGTTACCGCCTCGGTTTCTGTGGGCCTCGCGCGCTAGTTGTGTTTTAATTAACTCCAAGTTTTGCAATTTCCTGCTATAATACTCATCAGGATATATATCAGTCAATTCCGTATCACATTACATTCAGTCAAGCTTTTCCTTTCCTCGTTAAGCTACAGAGCTTACGAAACGATGTGTCATTATCACCTTAGAGCGCTCTACGAGACGAAATTCTTCTGGAGGAAAAGCTGATATATCTGGCGGTTGCTTCTCTTAGTGTCTACTATATCAAAGGATAATGATGCCTTTAGAAATTCTCTATTTTCTGCAAGGTTGCGAGAAACTTCTTTCACACTTTAATTATATTCTCTTTAATGTATTTGATCTAAATTATTGTACACGAGATTTCCGTTTTAGCTGCTAACAAAGATTCGTAATCCATGGTGTTAGAGAATCTAGACGTTTCATTTAATTAAAAATAAAAGCAGAAACATTATTGGGCCTCATTCGTTATGAATAATCCCTTCAGTAGTGTTCATAAATTGCTGAGAATCCCTCTGTCCGTATACAGTGTTCCTCTTGTCCTAACAGTACGTTGATCAAGTAGCCGATCCGGAAGGTTTATATTATCTCGAGCTAAGAGCATCAATACCTAGGTAAGATATACTACAATATATATGTACTAATTTAAGGGTTGTAGCATGTAGGTTTGCATGCATATCTTTAGTTCCTTATACAACATATATCGCCGTACTGCGTAATTCTTAGATGTTTTATGCGAAGTGTAAGCTCTTTCGAATGTGGTAATTTTGATCGTGCGAAATTCTAAAAAATGACTTAGCAAATCTGTCTTAGAAATCACGTAACGTTTTTACTCAAAAACTCGTTTAATTGGTTCCTTTTTAATAGGATAATTGTAGAGCTATAAAAGAAAAAAGTCAGTTGAAGCAAACAAGAAATTATTGTAAAGTTTGTGCCTCGACATACAAGGTTTTCACAATGCGGGTCTTATTCCGATAAAAAATACACACAAAAAAAACGCTATTGTTGACATTATGAAACACAAAAAAATCATTCCCAAAGGACGTACTAAAAATAGCTACATTTTGGAAGATTTCGAGATATTCTTATTTCCGAAACTAAGGGAGTGTTCATTATTTATGGCTTGGGGGGGAGGGGGGGGGGGGGGGGGGGTCGGCATTTCATCAGCTTCTCTTGTGATTCTGAAGAATATAAAGCAACGACTAAAAGACCGGCAGAACTACAAATTTGGTTAAGTGATATATTTAATGACCAACGACAGAATCCAAACCAGAGCAACAAACTACGAGTTTATCGAACATTCAAAACGAAGTATGAATTCGAAAACTATTTGGATCTTGTCAGAAACATCAAACTCATAGAATTACCTTCACAAAATTAAGAATAAGCAATCATTGCCTTCAAATTTAAAAAGGAAGACACCTTAAACCTTATCTAAACCCAGAAGAACGAATTTGCCGAACATGCAAACAAGAAATGGAAGACGAACTTCACTTCCTACTGAGATGCAAAACTTACCAGACAATCGGGCATGATTTCTTATCCTACTTAAAAACCCTAACGAAATTAGATAGCAGAAAAATGACAGAAAAAGAACTGTTTTCGGTAATCATTGATCCCCCGGCCCGAGACAAGTCACAACAGTAGCAGCAAAATATGTTTATGATTGTATGGACATGCGATCCACAATAATTTCAGCACAAATAATGTAAGCTAATTTAATGATAACTATACATACATATATATATATATATATATATTAGATCTTTAAGAATTTAAGTTAAAATAACAATATAATATAATCTTGAAGTAATATTAGGCACAATGTAGTGCAAAGAGCTAATGAATAAAGTCTGTCTGTCTTGTTAAAACTTTTATGACCCCCCTATGAATGAATTAAAACTTAGATGACCCCCTTATACAATTGCTAAAAACTTTATTGACCCCCCCCCCCCCGACAAAAAAGATGAATGTGCAAAAAAGAATGCAAACTGCATATACTGTAATCTATTAAATTTACTATTTTAAATGCTACTATTTTAAATGTTTCTAGATTTATGGTATTTTCCTTTGTTTAGTAGAAAACACATATATAAATGTATTCTTCTGAAAATCTCTACCTCACCATCCTTCTCGGCTGGGTACTTGAAATTGTACCGTTAATTTGTGCAATATATTGCATTCTAGTGCATCATATTGCATTGTTCTGTAGTCTCAAATAACTAACTAAATAAATAAATGAAAGAGCTCAGCATTGGCATTAATTGCATTAAACTAATCTCCTGAACACCAATGCATTATCTCTCCTATGCCTATGGGGATGTGCCTTTGATCATGAGCTTAGAGAATACCATCCTGCGTATAAAGGAAACAAAGCATAATACGTTTTTGAAATTTGGGAGGGTCGAAGGCCCGAGCCTAAATTTTTGAGATTTTTACTGCTCTCTAAAACACTGGTTTCCTGTATTCTGGAGACTAAACATTGGCTTAGCATTACAACAGCAATTTCATTTTACATGACAGGTATGTCAAAACTTTGATGACCCCCCCAAGGAGTAGGTAAAATCTTTGATGATCCCCCTAAAAAATGCACTTAAAACGTTTTTTTTTGCCTCCCTAAGTCGGAATTCTCACTGTCTTAGACATCAAGTTAATCTGCAAACATGATTTTGGATGATACATATTTTACGCCTTTTCGATCATAAAAAAACTACTGTATTGACACTAGAGACTTTAAAATGACGTCATAAGCCCGGCCTCTATAATACGGACACCTCTATAATACGGACACCTCTATAATACGGACACCTCTATAATACGGACACTTTCTCCGGCCCTTCGATCGGTGTCCGTATTAGAGAGGTCGGAAAACACGCTGGGCCTTTCTGCCATAAAATTCAATTGAATTTTACTCCTGAACAAAACACCCTATCGACGTGAAAGTTTCTACGTAGACTTTTATTATCGATGTCTATAATATAATGTTATACAAAGAACAGCTTTGTTGTTTATATTGTTGATTTTTGATGACGTCACATGCAAACCAAGAATTGGTTTCATCTGAGGCCGTTAACTTAATGTCTAGCTTCACTAAACAAACAAAAAGGTTGAGCCACTAACGGATGGAGATTGTCTTGTAATTATGAAGTCAATACCTATTCAGTCATTACGTGGTAGTTTTGCGTCTGAAATACTAGCGTGTGCAATAGTATACGTTTATTTGAACGCTAAAACTAAGTTTACCGAGTTTGAGGAATATTGATTTGATAATACAAAAATGTGGCTAGCTTTCAAAAACCGCAAAAATAAGAGAGAAGGTATGGCTTTTGAGGACGGCTTCCCCCAAACCGTACATTCTCTTATTTTTTTGACTTTTGAAAGCTTGCTAGTCAATTCGTAATTTATCCAAACATTCTCACACTAATTTCAGTGTGATCTTTCTTGCGATGGGGTTCACTTCTTAATCGAATTAATTTTCGATACTCGGTCCCAGTCCCTTCTTCAACTCCGAAATGGCTAATATATAATCTTCGAAATGCCAAAAAAAAAGAATTTTCGCCAACAAGAACCAGCTGTCTTAATGTGAAAATCAATATTGAAGTCATTCAAGAAAATAAGCAAAGTTCTTATTAGTCACAGTGGGGTTTCTGCCCTTCCCGACTACTGACTATACCAAAACAGGTGCAGATAAAGTGTGTCCGCCAAACAGTGACGTAATAATTACCTTCCCGTATTCCTTTTCCGCGCTTCAGCACAGGGAGCAGAATAGAGCAGATTTCGTACGAGTGGGACAAACTACAGCACTGACTACAGCACGGTTACCGTACGGCATGCCGTGACATCGAAATGGTTTCCCATTGTTTTTGTCCTGCTGATCCAATCAAATGACAGAAATACGGTACAGCACGGTTACGGACATGCCGTAGTGCATCAGCGACGGGCGGTCCTTTTAAGTCCTCAGTGAATTTCTCTGCTCACATTACCTTAGTGAGCGACTCGAGAAACTTTGATCACAATACTACCATTGTAAAATATTTACGCTGGATGCCATTTAAATCTCACCCATACTACCGCGATGCTGTGGCCGGCAGAGTATACCAATATATCTATCTTCACCGTTCATTAAGAGACTGGTGATGTAAGTAGACGTGCCACACGAAGCTCCCATGCAGCAGCTAAATATTCCTTTATTTATAAATACAACTGGAAAGAGAATGTTTTATTATCGTATTGCAACTTTATAAATCATTGAAATTAAGTAAAACAATTTTAGATTTGAAACGTAAATCTAAACAAGTTCATAGTATGAATTTGCATTGTTTTAATTAGCTAGACCTCTTGATTGTTTGCTACCCCGCAGCACTATTTTATAATTTCATACTACTTTTAATATATTACACACATTTATTTCTCCCCGCTATTAATTCCACGCTTACTTTATATAAAAATCATTTTATATTAGTATTATTAATTAGTAATTGTATGAGTATTATTAATTAGTAATTGTATGAGTATTATTAATTAGTAATTGTATGACTATTATTACCATCATTGTTGTTATTGCAATTGTCACTGCAAATCCCCATTGGGGAGTGGTTTGTATTATATATATTGTATCTTTTTTGTTCCCGCTATTTTCTCTCACTCGGCAGTTCGTGCCTCGCCTTGAGCTGGCTTCGTAGATTGGGCTCATGTTACAGTACAGCGATAATCACCACAACAAAACAATATGGCGGGGACTTAAAAGAAACCGCCCGGCACTGATGTTCTGCTCCTGCCGCTTCATCGCATGCTTCTAATAGAAGTTGTATTCTCGTTTCTCTGACGATTGCATGAACTGGAGAAGGAAACTATGAAATCTCCGCGCGCTCTTACAAAGTCCAATGCAGCAAAATCTAATCTAATTTCACGCCAAAAGGTGCGCTAGTTTTACCGTGACAGGCTCCTTAGCCGCACACGAGGTGTTCTCGTGCTCACGTGCGCTTACTTGATTTCAATTCTAAGGAGAAGCTGAATATAAATCTAATCCAAACTGGAACGTAGGAGGGTGTATAACACAAGTTGAGTTATATGTGGCCTTTAGTTTACCATTATGTTGCATACGCTGGCTTCCTGAAGAAAATGCTGATATATTATTAGAACTAGAAGTAATCATAGATTATCAAAGTGCGTTCGACATATTTTTTGAAAGAGAAAGGACTGTGGTAGCAGTCTGCAATGATGTGGACGGTGTACGTAATCCTGATCAAAAGTGCTAGTTTTTTAACTAATGTGAAAATTTTGATGTCTTGACTTACATGTTAATATACAAGGGGATGCATCTGGGTATAAAACTGTAATTATCTTTGTGTAACATTTGATCCGAACAATACCGAAGGAACCGTATACAGACAGCGTTTTCAGTATTTATTATAATTAACAATCTGAAGCTGAAACAAAATGAGAATAATTACTACAATAAAAGTGTCTGAAATTAAAACTAAGCAATAAACATGCAACTTACATTGTTACGCATTGTCTGCAGACTTAATGAGTCTTAAAAACTGTTAAATGCATCAACTAATAGACTTGGCCCATAAGCTTCACGTAAAGCTGCTTCACATAGCCAAAATGGCGGCTCTTTAGTCTCGTGGGCATCCGCCCCATAAGTCAGTGCGCGGGCTCGCCCCAGTCCACACAGTCACGGTAACAACATTAAATCATTGGATGCGATGCTTGGATGGGGCTATATGTATACATGTGTGTTTTATATGGTTATGGCATTTATTTGAGAATTTGTAGCACATTTTGCCTTGTGGTATACAATGTAAAGCAATAATTGAAGTTAGTGTAGAACACAAATCAACCCAGGCTATAGCTACATACATTTACATACATACATGCATACATGAACTTTATTTGAGTGTCAATAGTATTTAGCTGTAAAGCAAATTGGGGACACTATATTACAGGATTTATAAAATACAGTATATTACAGGATATATAAAGGGATTCATATAAAGTACGTATAAATAAATATTACTATTCAGATGTGTATAAACTGAATTCCAGTTCCTAGAACATAAATTATATATGCATGTGTATAAAGTATAGCCCATGCAGTTCCTTCGATTCAGATCATTCACATTATGTTTCCCGGGTATTTTTCAAGTGAGAACAAGGTTGGCTGCAGAATATTGAGCGCCATTGTTAGTTCCAGAATAATTTATGGTCAATGTTGGTAGCCGGGTCCTGGCTTTGATCGCTTTGATCAGCCTTGTTTCAGGTCTGTTAGAAATTCAGTGTAGATTAATTGAACACAGCAATGAAGTCAGTACTTTAAATTTCCCTAACCTTGTACTGTGTTGATATATCAAAGTGTCGGTATAGATTAACTCTCTGCCTGGATGTAGTGTTAATTTGAATCCGTTAATTTGTATAACCACAGGCAGCCCAGACTCGACATCTATTTCCCGCTTTTTGGGTTACCTGTGGTATGTTTCATAAGCGATCTCGGAAGAGTTTACATAATTGCTCCTTGTGAATTCTCTTTTCCGATTCCTACGAAATAAATCTTCAATAATAAAAGATTGATACTTAATGAAGTTTTGTGAGTGGTTTTGGGGTGATTTGGGGACTTCTAAAGCAGTTTATTAGGCCTCGAGGTTTTGACAGTTGGCCGCGTGTCTACTTCAAAGACACAAATATACACAAGGTATGCTCTCGCCCCATTTTTCGCGCGGCCAAATAGCGAAAAAGTCTTCCTACGCTCCGAAAAAAAACACTGAAACGCTTGCTACGCAGGCTAGTGTAGTATTTAAAAAACGTCTTCACAACTCACACTGAAATATTCATATCCATGTATTTCTCTTCAGCCTTCAGGTATGATTTATAGCATCTTGACCATTTGCAGTTTTGGTATCGAGCAAGCAGCGAGCAAGCCAACAGCATATTTCACTCGGGTTCAGCCACAGGCAGCCCAAGCTCTATTTTTGTGTCATTATTGCGAGATTTTGCAGAAATTAATAAAATGTAAGAAATATATACAGTACTCAAATAAAGGTTACATACCTCTTTAAAGTTGTGTTATTGATTGTCCTGTGTACACTCCTGGGGTCATTTTAGCCACTTTAACGAGATTTCCAATTCACCGTACCAGCTGTTATATAACATGACAAGGCTGGAGACTTCACCTCGCATCCAACGATGGCGATCGCCGAAAATCCCCTCGTATCGCGAATTTCCCCGGAATATTGTCACAAAATCACGCTAACCCTAAAGTCCAATGTTCTTTCCTTCACCTGCATCCTCCATGGCGATCACAGTTACTTTTTAGCCCGATTAATAGTCCCTTTTCCACAACTTCTTTCAATGCTGAGAAGCCTGTGATAGTCTCCGTGCCGACCACATCCACGCGTGCGCAATTTCAAAATAACTGCTGCACTCCCATTGGTTGGTTGGTACGAGCTTTCCCGCTAGATTTGATCCCGGACTTTAGCACAACTCATCGAAAACTAACAGGGTGCTAGTGATGACACTTTGCCGGCATTTGGATGTCGTGAGCGGGTTTTTCCCGGATTTGTATTTATATATAAATGGCAAAAGTCGATTGCAGCTCCTCTAGGTCAAAGTTATATATCACATACGACTTTTTAAAAGTACATTATCTTTATAATCACTCGTTCATACGATCGCGGACTTCGTTTATTTTATGATTTCTGCCACTGGATGCGCACGTACTTTTACACAAATATTTAATTTAGCTAACACTATTATACTTACATTTCTTTGTAAACAATGCAAACGAAATGCACAAACTGGGGGCTAGTTCCGTAGCGGGAGTTGGCTCAGTTTTCAATGTCGACTTGAGCAGTTTAAAGGCAAGAGAGTTTTTAAAACCACACAGTTACAACACTTTGCCGGCAAATGATGTTGTGATTTGGATGTCGTGAGCGGGTTTTCCCGGGAGCGATTAAAACAAATTGTTGTCCCTGATACGATTGGATGGGGAAAACCTTTAAATGGCTTCTCTGTCATCACTAGCACCCTGTTAGTTTTCGATGAGTTGTGCCAAACACGACTATCGTACAGGCCTGGCGGGATCAAACGTACCAACCAACCAATGGGAGTGCAGCAGTTATTTTGAAATTGCGCACGCGGGATGTGGTCGGCACGGAGTCTATCACAGGCTTCTCAGCATTGAAAAAGTTGTGGAAAAGGGACTATTAATCGGGCTAAAAAGTAACTGTGATCGCCATGGAGGATGCAGGTGAAGGAAAGAACATTGGACTTTAGGGTTAGCGTGATTTTGTGACAATATTCCGGGGAAATTCGCGATACGAGGGGATTTTCGGCGATCGCCATCGTTGGATGCGAGGTGAAGTCTCCAGCCTTGTCATTTTATATAACAGCTGGGACGGTGAATTGGAAATCTTGTTAAAGTGGCTAAAATGACCCCAGGAGCACACAGGACAATCAATAACACAACTTTAAAGAGGTATGTAACCTTTATTTGAGTACTGTATAGTTTCTTACATTTTATTAATTTCTGCAAAATCTCGCAATAATGACACAAAAATAGAGCTTGGGCTGCCTGTGATGGCATTCACCAAAATGGCCGTCGCATCGTGTACGTGTGGTTACCAGTTCCCCGGCCGAGATAATTTATTCCAAAAAGTACAAACATCTCGATTTTTTTCGCCGGTGAAAGCACAGGTAGCCCACACATAACCACAGGGAGTCCACTGCAAGATTAGTATGCGTTCTCCTTCGTCGAACGCAATTAATATTTTAAAAAGTAACTTAAGAATCTTGTAAAAGATTTCATTACAAAAAAAATCCAAAACAGTATTCTATAATATGTTTCCATAAAATCATTAAAGTTGGATTGGTTTGGCTAAATTAATTCAATGTCCAAATAAATGGTATTGCCTGATTGGAGCAATGACGTACCCTAGCGCATGTCTAGTTGAAGAATGTATGCTGACTAACATGGAACAACTGATTGCGGACAACCAAAAGCCTTTATCTTTGAAAAATACCAATGGTTTTCATGGCGGAATTTCAATTATCAGTTCAATTAAGATATACACAATTTCATGATTGTGACTTGGCCAAGTCACTGTTCTTGTTTTCTTATCAATGTAGACGTGAGTTAGTTTTATCTGAAGGCAGTCGTGCTAAGACTGCCTCTAAAATTAAGTTTTACCGAACATTTCGGCGCTATTGTGGTTTTAGCGGAATACTATGCGAGTGCCAGGCCAATCTCGTTCCATTAAGATATACACAATTTCATGATTGTGACTTCAGTTGGCCAAGTCACTGTTCTTGTTTTCTTATCAATGTAGACGTGAGTTAGTTTTATCTGAAGGCAGTCGTGCTAAAACTGCCTCTAAAATTAAGTTTTACCAAACATTTCGGCGCTATTGTGGTTTTAGCGGAATACTATGCGAGTGCCACGCCAATCTCGTTTTGTGTATTTTTGTTGTCTTTCCCGACAGGCTAGCCCAGTCTGTCGTGCTCGAAACCCCGGCCGGACCAACACCAGGGTCAGTCTTAAAATAACTGAGTAGAACCAGGTAGAAGGTACTGCCTTTGTGAAAGAATCTCGTTTTCGAATTGCAAATAGTCAGACCTTCACGTCTTCTCGGATAAGGACGTTAAATCGTATGTCTCCCATCGGAGTCTTTCAACACTGGTAAAACGACCTCAGTTAACGTCGGTAGACCAGTCGGCGCCAGGCTCAGTAGTACATTTTTTTACCTTTACAGGACATAAATGCATACACGCATACATACATAGCCTTTATTTTACTCAGATTTACAGAGGGCTACAGAATAAGTTATATATCCGAGAAGAAGAAGACAAGAACCTTGATTTATGTGCCATATCTTCAGACACTAAGCTTGCACGCCGTTCACTTCGATTCCCCCGCGTATGCTCTAGATACTTCTAATGCACATTAGTGCTGAATAAGTCTTGCCCCGCAACTCCTGCCATCTTTTACATATCGTCGGAGTCACACTTAATAGAATGGCGTCAAGGAACCAATCGAATAATGAAAACAAATGCGTTATTTCGAATGGCTCAAAGGGTCAGAGTTGTATAATAAGACAAAAGACTTAATTTGCTTCAGTACTATGCGAGCGTAGTTAAACTTACTTCGATTGATTCTATCTTCACACAGAACTTACAAAGAGCCTAGAAATGTCTATACTTCACAACAGAATACCTCGAGGCCAAAATTAATGGACTTGAGACAAAATAGACTTTGTTTTCTCTATTATATGCTCCCTTTTAGTCGTTTGGCAAAGGATCGGTGCTAAGATATCGTATGCTTATAAATGGTGTTGATATCTAAATGGTATTGTTATTCTGTTCATGATCATATTTTGGGAAAATAGCAAATGCTATTGATTCCACATTGATTAAGCAGAGCATACTCCTTTTATGCGGGATACCGTGAGGTAAATGTCATAACTGGATTGCTAGAAATTTAAAACGATGGAAGTGTCGAGACTTTCTCCTCCTCAGATTGCCACGATAGAGTCATAGCACAACTTAGTTCTTTAATCTTTGGGGCTAGATGGCCAGTGATAAGCCTAAAAGAAAGGATATTTCATTAATTCGTTAAAACAAAGTAATATTGCTGCTTTTGAAATGTGGAAATTGGCCTTCGAGTATACATTGTGTCGCCGTCATGGTTTAGTCTATAGTATAATAATAACACATTCTCGCGTCAATCATCACTTGAACTACTCTTTTCCATTGCCATGCATACCGACCAACCACTATATAAAAACACTCAGTCGAATCTATCTATCAGCATTCGATACAGCAGTGGTTTAATCTGTCTTGGATATCGCCTTGAAAGCCAGAATTATTTCCATCGTGCAGAGGTATGAGGAATTCTTGCTCTTTTTATTTATTTTTATCAAGAAAGAAAGGGACAATCTTTAATTATTTTTATTTACGAAACTCGGGTTCGGTTTTGTTTCTATTTGATAACGCCTTGTTTTTCTTGATGCTTGATAATGTTAATACGCCTAGTATTTACTAAGTTCTAGGCTTTGGGAAATTAACAGAATGAAAGTCGAACCTTTCTTCATATGTTTGTTTATTGCTTTGCAACAAAATGGCTGTAAACTGAAAAATTAATCAAATCTAAGTATAAACGTGCGTCAGACTTGCCACTAGGCTATGGTCAGTTAATTTGCGAATCTGCCAAATATTATTCATTTCAAAATTGTTGGTTAAAAAAGGGTGATAAAGCTGTACTTTTTTAGTCAAGCAAGACAGTGGCATATCAGATAGGAATCGCATCACAGTACACTGGGAGATTCTTACTGTTTCGTCAATTTTGGTTCGGTATCATGATAAAAAGGCTGTTTAGTTTTACTCAGAGATTCTAAGGTATAAATCGCAAGCAAGCTGTATTTCTAGCGACAAGTCCGCTTTTTAGTTTTCTCCGATAGATAGAAATAAATAATTAAATCTTCAAAGGAAACCCCGAGTTTCTGTTTTTAAATTGGCTATATGTCTTCAATCACAAGAAAACAAAACCTACAGGATTCTTCTAAGAAACTGTGAATACCATTTGACGTTATTTCTCGCCAATTGCAAGTATTTTGATAACTCTATAATTGGGTTTTCTATACTCCGGAAGGAATTGAGAACAATTTTTCTTAAAAAGTATTTGAAGAAGTCTTGAATTCGAGCCGACTCCAGGTAAGCAACACTTATAATTGCCTAGGTCACCAACTTGAAACAATTCAACCTCGTTTTAAGCGTTTTTGACACCAACCAGTGTAATTGAGATGTTTATGAGTCGTGTCTGTTTTCAGTGTATTCTAAATCGTAAAAAAATCCAATCTATGAAACATCCCGCTGGGAAAGCTGTTAAACAGAAGGTTTCATCTCTATAGGCCTGTCTTTAGACGGAATACCATTCCGTAAATGTTTTCCCCCAAGCTGTTGAAGCGTGAGGCAAGCCAAGCAGTATATCTTATTTACCCGCCGCTACGAAAATACGAAAACAAACGTACGAAGACAAACATAACTTCTCCCAAAGGGCAAGTTTATTTTGATATTTATTTACTTTTGTAAAGCAAGAGTTTTTTTGTATTTATAACTCACTAAAGTGTAAAGATTGCACTATTGTTTAGAATAGTTCGAAGCAGATGGCCTCGCCGCGTTGAAATTGGGATTTTTCAAAATAGAGAATAAATTATTAGGACTTTTATCTAGAGAGATACTGCCATGAACAAATACATTGCACGCGAGTTATACTCAGCTTATCTCAGTTGTGGACAAAAGTTGCTACCAGGATCAAGAATATTCCGAGACGGAAAAATATGTGCTTCAATCCAGTCATTAAATTAGAACATGAAAGGAGACGCACTTGTTTTCGTTTTCCAGAGACAAAACGTTAATAATAACACAATTACATTTCCAACTCTTACTAGAGCACCAAAATACCAGGATAACTGATTGAAATATGACTTTAGAGAAATGGTTTTCCTTCTTAAAATCCCGCCCAAGAGCAAAAGGACAGCCCTCACCGCGCCAGAAAGATAGCAAATCGGTCGAATCAGGAACTGTTGTTAGCCAAGAATGGCAGAGGGTATCTTAACAGTATTCTAGTCCGTAGCCACATAATCATTTAGCACTGAATTCCACACAGTACAAATTACCATTATTATACGGGCAGGTGACAAAAGTCATAAAAAGCTTTTCGGTTTTTCTCGGCAAATAGAAAAAAACCCTCAGCCCCCAAAATGTCGCGAGGAAATTTCTAAAATTCATGTGATTAGGTTTAATTCAACTTTATACCAAGACATTGAAGCAATTAGGCGAACAAAGCCGTCTTTCTCCGGCGTAAACTAATACTCTGCCTTTGTGTGGGTTATTGACGTTTTGGGGCAATATATCGGTCAATTTGTCCTCATAACAGATTAACACAAGCTTCCGTTTTTGTTGAACGAAAAATCCATTACGTTTTCAATACATCCAACTGAAACTACAGGCTATCTCAGACACTGCCATAGAGTCTAAGGTGTCTTCTTGACTTTGATAAGGAAAACTTTTTATCTTAACCCGACTGTTAAATGCCTCCAAAAACGCCGGAACAGAGTATTTGGGGCTAGGCGTGAACACATGCCCATTTTTATTTGATCTTGTCCACACTATATAGTTTATTCCGGTCATAAATTGGTGTGTTCGTTTCTTTGTTCGATTCGTGGGTTACACAACTTTAGCGCGGTCCAATTGAGCATTAACCATAAAAGTACTATCACCAAAATTGGTTAATTCATTTTCTTTAGTCTATAAATATCGGAACGCTTTTTGATCAATCGTGTAATTGCTTTTTTGTTTGCTAATTGCTTTGATGCACAACTTCAAACTACGAATGTCCTAAAACTTCAAAAGACATGATCTGTTTGCCTACCCGCTGAATTGGGAGAACACGCTTGGAATTGTCTTAAATTCTTTAAGAAATGGAACCGGCGGTTTTGAGGGGATTTTTATCAACGCTGTTAGATATAATCAATATCGTTTCGCCTTTGACTTTTATTCAGATATTACCGTCAATTAGTTTACTTCGGTACAACCAATAATTGGGGAACGTTGGAATTGTTTATTTAGGGAAAATATTTTGCCTGTGGTAAAGAGGACCGGAACTCATGTTATGTAGATTTCAAATAGCCAGCAATTTTGTTTGAAAAGCCCTTCCGTGGGCTTTCATATTATTAGTCAATAATCCAGGTCATTTGTTAGTGTAGCTGCTGATTATAAATCTCCCAAGCAGTCCAAATCTCTCTCACATATCAACTGTGTACGCGTTCAAGAAACATCACAGGCACGCTAAGAAATCTTCTCCTTAAGATTCCCGGTGAGTTTAACCCGTTCTACTTATTACTTTTATCCCCTTTTACGGGCCGACAGATAATTTACCACACGGCGGGTAGCAATTTATCAATATTCCTAGATCCCCGCCTTTTTCACCAATTTTATCGACCATATTAATAGTTAATATTTCACAACGCGTATTCGTTTGGAGAATTCTGAACACAGCTTCGGAAATTCTTTTGTCAGTTGATTTTACTTCCAACCGCAATTTCGTGAATTTCATCTAATGACTATTCTTAACTGCCACATTAATATAGTTATTGCAATTCAGAACGGTAAGCTAAGTTTCTATTCCAAGGAAATTTTAAATCTTTTATTTCCTTCCTTTTTTCGTTTCCCTTGTTACTCTATGTTTTCATTAGAAAAGATTCTCATCCCAGATTATTGGGTAGAAAATTCCTTTTCATCCCCTCGTCACAGTTTCGGTGTCTGATAAGTGAAGGTATCAGCCGTAAGCTACATTGCTAAAGTAATATTTATTCATTCAGTAAAGTAGCAAAACCCTTACGATAAAACCCTTATTGAGCAACACGGAAAAACCTGGCGAAACAGCTGTTAAATAACAGAGCTATACACTTGAAATATTCAAAGACAAGCCACAGAATAAGACAGTTAATTAGCGATATAAATATATGTTAAAATGTCCCTACATACGTAAAGAGATCGTTAGATATGAACGGTTAGTAAACTCCTAACTTATGGTTTTCACGCCTCTGGGTTAGCTCAGTGGTTAAGCTCTGGGCCGACGAATTATTCGAAGCAAGTTTAACGTTAACCCTAGTTTAACGCTAAATCTGTAATTGTAATCTGTACAGTTTAACCCCGGGTTAGCGATTTAACCCTCTGTGCGGCAGAACCTGGCCTGACCAACACTCAGGGTTTAAAAGAGAAATGACAAATTGTTCAAGCAAGCAACCGTAAACGACAAAAAAAAGAACACGAATGTAAGAAAGTAAAACACTCCGGTATTCGTTCGGCGTGAACGGAACTCTATGCTTATCGTATTTTTCGAAAAGCGACAACAGGTGAATAAAGGAAACGAACGATAAACAACTAATTTAGCGAGAAGACGTTTAGAACGGAGCTATCTAATGGCTATCGAGCAAAACATGCACACGAGTCTAAAAAGGGTTCAATGGCATAAACTATGTCCAAACCTGAACACTCAGATATTACCATATAATTATACGTATACTGATATTTTAAGTCTATTTTTATTATCCGAGATTCTAGTGAGTCCAGCTCGCGTTTGTCGGCGGAGCTATATAATATAAGAAAATGCGTAAAAGGAGCGGCCTATTTGATATTGGAAATGTGTTTAATTAGGATATTATTATATCGTCCACTAGATTCTTCTTAAACTTGGACTGATTATTAACACCGTTTTTATCTCATTAGGGGTATTTCCTTTTATTTGGACTGAATCATAATTTAATTTCTAAGTCTACGTTTACTATACAGTTACAGTAGACGACGAGCTATTTACATAAACTGATTCATATAT
This sequence comes from Actinernus sp. WN-2022, assembly GCA_030867875.1. Classification (NCBI taxonomy): domain Eukaryota; kingdom Metazoa; phylum Cnidaria; class Anthozoa; order Actiniaria; family Actinernidae; genus Actinernus; species Actinernus sp. WN-2022. Next base: position 103,227,101 of record JAOWCC010000577.1, on the reverse strand, counting down.
TCAGAGTTTTATTCTCCGTCACCATGTTGATTTGCTTTTTTGCTCTTAAACACTATGCTTTTGCCCTTGACGGCATTAAAACATTTAGCCAACTCCTTGAGTAATTTAACACACGCCTTGGTTTCCTAAACAAACCGGCGTACAACTCACTTTATTGATATATGGTAGCATGTTTACCGCTAACATGTAGTTCAGTAATCTTCCAAATGGTCCTCTGTTGACTTAGTCCTAAGATTTGACGTCCTTATCCGAAAAGACGTGACTGTTAGCTGCAAACGGCCTGTTAATATAGACACCAATCGAACATTTATTCCAGACCTGCGCAGTAAACTGCCACGGGAAGTGAGTAGCAGCTGACGTTTCGAGTGCTCGCCCGTCGTCAGAGCAAAAGAGGAGGGGATAGCGTTTGACACGTCGCTAATTCGCCGCCACGGGAAGCGAGTCGAAGCTTTAGCTTATTAACTTTAAGTTTATCAATCCCAGTGTCTTAATTTTGTTTTAGTCAATGTCGACAGCTTCATAAACCACATCAATCCCAAGCCAAATTTGTAACCTTGTTGTTTTCCAATATCATTGTTTTTCATCACTGTGATTGTTTATGTGTCAAGGTTTCCGTATGTTATCGTTGGACTTTCACATTGCCGTAAAAGTATTTCCATTGAATACTTTCCATTTTATCAAGAACTGCGACTTGATAAATTCCCGGTTAGCTCGCCGGTGGTCTAATGTGCACGAGGTCTAAGGCCGTTTAAACCCTGGCCAGACCAACACTCAGGGTCTAAATCTTAAAATAACTGAGTAGAAGGTGCTAAACAATCTTGTTCTCGAACTTCAAATGGTTAGACCTTCACACGAGAATGTTAAATTTTAGGCCCCACGTCGGCCCCAAGTTTATATCAGTCTTACAATAGTCACGAGATACTGACGCTAAATAAGGCAGCTGCTTTATTACCTGTAACACTTTTTACCCAACCGTTTTTTTTTCTTCATAGATAAATACAGCAATGGGATCAAACAGACTGCTTGTGATTCTGGTCATCTCTTTCGCACTCGTCTCGCTGTATCTTCAGCCAGCTGAGACACAGGGTCTGAGGTGGGGACGAGAGTTTCAGCCCGAGGAACATCCCAGGATGAACCCAATGAGGAAAGAGTACCTCAGCCGGAACGAAGACAACAAGAAGAGGGGTAAGGAATATCAACAACAACTTACTGTCATTATTTCACTCAAGGCGGAGGAGTTACATATAACAAAGCAATACAAAATGATATAAATTTCAGAGTTGGTAGGTCCTGTAAAAAACTTAGGGTTCTCTACCCAGGACAGGCGGGGAAATGTATTACAAATGACTATCAATTACAAACAAAATACGAAAAGAATATGATGAAAGAAAAGAAAAGAAAGGAGAAGAAGAAAAACTCAAAGCAACGATCAACTTCAACTTTATTATATCACCACTGAGCTTGTTATCGACCAAGCCCCGGATGTTAAAAGGGGATAAATCATTATCCAGTGCACCTAACCTAACTAGCTTATTTTACCCGGTGGATAGTGTTATCCACCCTACGAACAACCGGACCGACCTTATTAAGATCTATCATGAAATGTCCTATATATATCGCCGGCTTTATCGGGAAAGAAAGAAGGTGTAGGTGTAGGTTGGTGTCGGGTTTTGTTTCAACATTTAAAATTAAGGCCTCTCACTTTTCTATTCTTCCTGAATGTTGAAAGTAAAAACAAATTAAAGCTTCCATTGCAAATAAAAAATCACTAACAAGAACGGAAGGATAATTAATTTACGAAGCTTTTTATTAAAAACCTTTATGGTTGCTAAAGACTGACTCTATACCGACATATGCGGCACTCATTTAGAGTAATCAAGTTTGATGTTATGTCATCTTATTTCTAGCAATGAAGCTTGTCGTGTACTTATTTGCAGAGGAATTACTTCTTTCCTGTCTTATTCAATCACACATCCCTTTTTAGTTTGACAAGTTGAGAGAACATCCTTTATTTGTGTGAAATACACATTAGGCTTAGTTCTGAACGTGATGTTTTACTAAATGCTAAGTTTGCTTTAGAAAATGCCGATCCAAATTAAAGTAGTCGTACTTGATAAGTAATATAGACAAACACGTTTTAACATTATGTTTAGTTATCGTAACGTAGTGGCTGTAATGTTCGTAAAACACATTAAGAATAACGTTTATTCTTTCTCTTGACTCTGTAGCGAGGATCCTCTTACTTGCAATGCTTTCACGAAGTCAAAATAATACTAAGACTTATTTGTGTAGTGATTTCGCACCTTCCTTGGGGAGAAATACGGCCTTTAATATTTTTTTTCTTGGCTTGAACGTCTTCGTGAATGTCATTAACTAAACATCAGTTAAACGCACACTGCCGTTCCAGAATGTCATGCTAAATCCCCTAGTCTGATCTATAGAAAGCATCTCAAAAGAGGAAACTCCCGTAATATATGCCACGCACACTTCATATAAAGATGGAAAAGATAGATAGATAGATACTTTATTAAAAATTACATTTCTTCAAATGTGTTCTTTTCTCTCTCGTTTTTTTAAAAGCAGAAACGCTTAATTTTTTTGATCACCCAGTTGCATTGGGTTCTGTAAAAATGAGAAACTAAGGAAGATAAAAAAGATGCCAACAAACTTAGCTACATCCAAGAGAATGAGGTAGCTACTTAAATGGGCACTGTGTCAGTGGAATTGAACCTTCGATCGACCGTGGGATGAAATCAAGTTACTCTACACCGTGCAGATGTTTTCACACACACTATTTGTAATCGTTGATTAGAGTAGTATTGGAACGTATACCCTCGGGCCTGCTAATCTGATAAGTTTGTTTGTCTTTTGTACCACTACTAATAATAATAATAACTGAATAAAAATAAAATGGTGGTGAGGATGATGATGATGATGATAAATAATGTTTTTTCAGAGAGGCGCTAAACCTCAATTAATCCATTTAAGTTTGACAAAGTCCCTCCAGTGTGTAATGAATCTCAATTTTATATTTCAGAGTTTAAGTTCAACAAAGACTACTGATATGGACGCCACGAAACCCTCACAACGACTCAATGGAGTGGACAATGTAGAATAGTCGATACCAGCACTCATATTTCTAGTTCACAGTGATTTGTTGTTATGTACAGTTTCTTATTTATCGTTCGAGTTAAAGGCAATGCACAGAATAATAAATGAAAATGAATGCTGTAACAGCAAATGGAACGCCAATGTATCCACGAATATGGAATCAATACCATCAATTAAATGACATCATACAAATGATGTTGTCAATACTATTTATTACTTGTTGACTCTTAATTGTTTTGCTGATTGTAGTTCCGTTGAGCTGCATAAGGTCGCCTTACACCAAGGTGGTGTTTGGTGTTTGTAAACAAATCATTTCTCTGCAGCAATTCATATAACTTTACAGTCCAACTAAAGTTTGCACCATGACCACCATGAGAAATTTAACTTCAAGAGTTCTCAGCTCGATTCTTCCCCATTATTGTCGGCGTCGTATAATTTAACTACATAGCACTTAGTAGCTTCAAGTAGCTCGCTTTACACGTACACGTGCTTTCAGAGATTTTTGTGGAGAAAGGAAAAACTGGAGAACCAGGAGAAAAACCCTCGAAGCAAGGGAGAGATACCAACAAACTCAACTCACATATGATGCCGAGTTCGGGAATCGAACCTGGGTCACAGAGGCGAGAGGCGAACGATTTAACTACTCGGCCACCCTTGCTTCCCTTCCCTTCCCCCACTCCCTAAAATAGAAATAAAACATGCCCACACACTCCCAAGCATACACTGACTCGAAATCGAGTAATTTATCTTTGCCGATGACTCTGGACGGATGGTCGTAAAACATGGACGGGGTCGCGGGGACGTGGGGACAGGGACGTGAGGATAGGGACGCGTGGACCTGGGGACGGGACGTGACCTTAGAAACAGTATTTTTGACCGCTAAAAAAGGCGAGTAATTATAAGTGTTTTATCACTAGCCATTTAGGTTAGAAAACACGTAATCAAAATTCTTTTGCCTCACGAACCGACGCTATATTGGAAAAGCCTCGTTTCCGCGCTCCCTTAGTGAGATTATGGAGCCTGGGAAGGACCGGACCGCCATAGAGCTTCATCAAGCGACATAATATGCGGCCCGCTATACTCCGCCCTTGAAATGAAGAAAATTACAAGATTTTTCAAACTGTAAACAGTAGTTTAAAGGGAGTCATGAAATGAGCGCAAAGAAGTCGGAGGCTATCACGCTTGGCACAAATGACCCTAAAATCTATCACTTTGCTATATTTTCAAAAGTTTCCAACGTAGAAGTTTGATTTTTTGTGGGAGGATGAAGACCGATGACCTAAACGAAATCCGATGCTTTGAACTACCGTAGACATTTTGATGACGTCACAGTTACGTCATATATCCATTTATAATAGGTTTCTCGATGTTTTCAATTACCTTTAACATCAGAAAATTTTATATTTTCGATTTCCCATCATGTCAACAACAAAGAAACCGAAAACCCGAGTTCGATTGGTTAAGAGGGAGAAAAGTTATTAAATTTTGAATTTTGGCAATTTTTGGGAAATATTCAACACAGAACCATTTACAAAATAACTTCTTCATTCATCTTTTAGAGTTTAAAATATTTGTTTACGACAATCTAGCAATCAAAAGAGTAAATCGGTACCCACAACCGTATGTTTTTAGAATTTTCAATTTTTGAGAGGAAATACTTTAAAATTCACAGTGAAAAAGAGGAAACGTCATTATGACGTCATATTTTTTAAAATGTCTTTTAAAAATTTATAAATGAGCGACCACGAACAACACTCCACTGGTATACGTCGGATCAAACAATGATCTAAATGGTTCGCAGATTAAGAAATAAGTAGAATGAAGAATAACCAATACGACGTAGAATTATACGGATTTAATGTAGCACAATATTTCGACTAGCCATACTAGTCTTCATCAGGTGCTTAGGAGCTTTTACAATGTGACTTGACAATATATAATGGTAAAACGGAAATGACGTAAAAAACATAATATGATAACGAAAGATAACTAACGGTGTGTCTGATTAGTAAGTCTCATCGCGTTTGTTAAGGCCATTAGGTTCAAGAGTGTTAGCACGTGTTATGAGATAAGCTTCTCTAGCTTTGCGAATAGCATCACGAGAAGAGAAAATATGTTCTAAAGGAATTAAAAGGATATTAGATGCAGAGTGGTCAGGGTTAGATAGAAAATGTTCAGATGCAGTGGTGGGTTTGGATTTACTGGAAGGTTCTGGGACTGTTGTCATGAACTTACAATGGTACATTGACGAATGCAACCGACAACTTAACGATACCAAATTTTACCGACCACTGCATGACGAAGACAAGACCACACATATCCAACTACGTGTAACCGAATACATAGACAGAATGTTCCATAGCCATTACATTGACGATAAAACCCGTAAATATCTTATTCAACGCGATACTAAACCAGGGCGCTTTTATATTCTGCCTAAGATTCACAAACCAGGTAATCCTGGTCGTCCCATTGTCTCTTCCAACAGCCATCCTACCGAACGTATTTCGGAATTTGTTGATTACTACCTTCAACCTTTAGTTAGCAAACTTCCGTCTTATGTCAAAGACACTAATGATTTCCTTCATAAACTCTCCCTCCTCCGTGACCTTCCGGACAATGCTCTTCTTGTCACTTTAGATGTGTCCTCTCTTTATACCAACATTCCCCATAATGACGGTATCAATGCATGTTATCATTTTCTTAGCACTCGTTCTGATAAAACTATCCCTACTAGTACTTTATGTGATCTTATCCGTATGATTCTTACCATGAATAACTTCACTTTTAATAATAACAACTACCTACAAATTCATGGTACTGCTATGGGAACCAAAATGGCACCTTCCTTTGCTAATCTCTTTCTTGGTTACTTTGAAGCCAATGCTTTGAACAAAGCCCCTTTCACTCCCTATTCTTGGCTTAGATATATCGATGATATTTTTATGGTCTGGACGGAAGGTCCGGATAACCTCAAAACTTTCATCGATTATCTTAATAATATTCATCCTACTATCAAATTTACCAGTTTTCACTCTTCTAGTAATGTCCCGTTTCTTGATGTCAATGTATCCCTTAATAATGGAGTCATTGAAACTGACCTTTATTGTAAACCCACCGATAAACATCAGCATCTGCTTTTTTCATCTTGTCATCCTAGTCATACTAAAAAAGCCATTCCTTTCAGCTTAGCTCTCCGTCTCAGACGTATTTGTTCCACTAATGAAGCTTTTAAAAACCGTACCTCTGAACTCATCTCCTATCTCCTTAAACGAGGTTACAGCCGTAATTTACTCACTAAACAAACTAAACGCGCTGCCGATATCCCTCGTAATCTTGCTCTACAACCTAAACAGAAATCTAATTCCTCTCACCGTATTCCCTTTATAGTCACCTATAATCCGTCACTTCCATCTATCTTTCCTATCTTTGAGAAACATTTTGATCTTCTACATTCCTCCGTGCGTTGCAAAACTATTTTCCCCCAACGCCCTTTTGTAGCCTTCCGACGTTCGTCCAATCTACATGATTTGCTAGTCAAATCCAAACTACCTTCAGATAACTCCAACACTGCTTCCAACAACAATCCAGGTTCTTTTCGTTGTGGACAAAACTGTTTAACTTGCCCTTACATTTCTGATAACTGCACCCAATATACTTTTACTTCTACGGGTGAAACCAGAACCATTACAACACACATGGACTGTAACACTAAAAACGTCATCTACATGATTCAATGTACTAAATGTAACAAACAGTACATTGGTGAAACCAAACGTAGACTTAAAGACCGCTTCAACGAACATCGTAGGACAGTTGACAAACCTTCCAGTAAATCCAAACCCACCACTGCATCTGAACATTTTCTATCTAACCCTGACCACTCTGCATCTAATATCCTTTTAATTCCTTTAGAACATATTTTCTCTTCTCGTGATGCTATTCGCAAAGCTAGAGAAGCTTATCTCATAACACGTGCTAACACTCTTGAACCTAATGGCCTTAACAAACGCGATGAGACTTACTAATCAGACACACCGTTAGTTATCTTTCGTTATCATATTATGTTTTTTACGTCATTTCCGTTTTACCATTATATATTGTCAAGTCACATTGTAAAAGCTCCTAAGCACCTGATGAAGACTAGTATGGCTAGTCGAAATATTGTGCTACATTAAATCCGTATAATTCTACGTCGTATTGGTTATTCTTCATTCTACTTTTAAAAATAACTATTCGAGTATTTTTCGGGTTTTAAAGAGGAACTGTACTTACTGTACACTGAATCAACGCAATTTGGTCTTTTTATGTTTCTTCAATTTAGAAAGCATGACTGATGTCAGACCCATGACGTCAGAAAATGTGACGTCACAGGAAACTTCAGTTCTTAATAACTCAGCAAATATTTATCGTAGAGACTTTAAAACTGCGGCAATCAAAAACACACATTTATGTTGTTATGATAACAGGCTTTATTTCAAACGTATAGGTAACGCACAATTTGACCTTAAAAGGAGTCGTTCGTTATGACGTCACACTAACGTCAATATACAAATGTGTTTGATCCTAAAGATGTTATTACATTTTAATATTAACATACGAAAATTTCGTTAAATTTGACAGCGAATTAAACAAGATGTGCTGGTTTATATATTTTTGGCTCGCTTTTAGTGATCGATTTTGAGGTAACTTATGCCAAGCGTGTATGGGGGTGTTTACATGAAGTAGGGGGGATTGACCCTAGTGCTAGCACTAGGCTCAAAGATAGCCCGAGTTTACAAGCAAAATTATTTAGGTAGCTCGGATCTACTCAACATGATGCGGCCATGCACCAAAATCATTCAAGCATAGAGAACACGAGTAGAGTTTTGACGGGTCATTGGTGGATTGACGATGATTTTTTTCTGTGATGCACTTTATTGCTGCTGTCTAGTGTCCTAAAGTGCTGGTATGTGACCTACTAATTGATAGACAACTCCAGCAACTTGCAATGTAAAATTTGGCTCTAGAATAGAGTTGTCCCGAGTAGGGGAGTTGTCCCTAGCGAACCGTTTACATGAAGTAACGTGTGCTAAAGTTCAACTAGTGCTAGGATGATCCTACCTCTCAGGTACCCGAGACAAATCTGACCCTTTACATGTAAACAGAACGCAGAATACAATGGCGGTAGAATGACTCTACTACTAGGATGACCCTAGTACAGGTTAATTACTCTCTTATCATGTAAACAACCCCTCAGTTGTAAGTTTTGGTGAGTACCTTATTTTCCATCCGGGTTCTCAGGGAGCATGGAAACGAGGCTTTTCCAAGATGGCGTCGGTTTATGAGGTCAAACGGCTTTTGATTACGTTTTTCTAACCTAAATTAGAAGTTAGTGATAAAATAATAAAAAATTGCAAAAACCGTATACGACAATTCTGTTGGAGGTACGTTGGATCTTGCGGAGAGATCTGATCAGCCAAAAATACTAATAAGTAAACAAGTCCAAGGAATACAGAAAAGCTGATCGAACAACGTCTATATTGAGAATTCTACGATATTTCGGCTGGCCAAACCAGCCTTCTTCAATGCATTGAATACACACATAATTACCCGCTTTTATTTTAGCGGTCAAAAATACTGTGTTTCTAAGGCCCCGCGTCCCCGTCCCCACGTCCCCGCGTCCCCGTCCTGATTTACGACCACGGCCTCCATCGCAAAAGTACCCCCCCCCCCCTTATTTCAGTACAAGTCTCAACAAGCAACCCAAATCGATACATAATATACAAATCTGAGTTTGGTAAGGCTGGAAAGCTGTTGCACATATAGAGATTATTACTTGTCAAGAGCTTGATATCGTTTTTATTCACGAGTTTTTAACGCCATATTGCGAACAGTAAGTCTTCGAGCGAGCACAATGCAGACTCACCTCAACTCCTTGTTTTCGCACGCCAAGTATGAATTCTTTTAAGCAAGCATCCAATTGTTGTAGCGATAATTCCTCAGGTTCCGAAGCCGCCATTTCTTTCAGAAAACAGCAAAGCGAGCGCGAACGAGCGCCTCAAATGGCGAGAAACTGGCGTCAGCATTCAGCAACAAATAATACAAGAAATTTGATTGGTCTAAGTTATTTATTACGGGAAATTTGATTGGGCAATACAACCCGTGAAGTGATATCATATCACTTCACTGTTGATACATACGGATTTTATTCACAGCTTTATTACACTGATGTCGACCCTAAATATGCGATAAACGGCGGTATCCCACGGGTTGGATTCAACGGTTTTTCCCGCCATATTGTGCCACGCGCGTCCGCCACATCTTCCATATGTTTTCCCGCCGAAAACTCGTTATGCAGCACGCGCGCCAAGTAGTCTTTTTAATAGCGCTCCGCACAGATGAGACGTCACAAAATTTAGACCCCCCGCCAAGATGCGGACAAACAAACCACTTTTCGTGTTAGAACTTACAAGGATTGACCAGGGGCGCTTTCCATTCGACCAAAACGACTGGTTAGTAGTTTCGAAAATTTCGAATGTTGAATGGAACGGGATTTTTCGAATTAGAAAAACCGGTCGGAAAAATACGCGTTCCATTCGCAGAAACCACCCGGTTATTAGTAGCCTCGATTTCAATTCTCAAAACTGGCAAATCACGGCAAATTTGAATGGAACCGAGAACTTTCGGTCGAACCGGAATTTTCGGAAAAAAGAGGACAATTTCCGAAACTTCGGATCGGAAATTTTACTGTTCCATTTGTTTTCTGACCGGAATATTCGGAATATTCGGTTTCCGTTCTGCTTGAAGTACATGACAACTCTTCTTAGTGGGGGGGGGGGGGGGGGGGGGGGGGGTATTTTCAAAAAGTTTCAGTTGCCATGCCCACGCATCTTGAAAGCGTCGCCTGCGATGTCTACCGCTGATTTGTGGACCGATCAATCTGCAGATTGTATACCGAGAGTAATATTTTGAATTCGGAATTTATTTTCCAGGCCGTTTTCACGTCGTTTGGCCTGAAACGTGGATTAGAAGCTCTTAATACACATCTCTGGATTTGTGTGCCGAAAGCAGAGGCGAAATCGATTTGAATTTCTTGTCGAATTTCGGCGGCGAGTGAGGTCACATGGATGAAAAGCGCCTCGAAGCTGCATACCTTGTGTATATTTGTGTCCGATGGGTAGACACGCGGCCAACCGTCAAAACTTCGAGGCCAAATAAACTGCTTTAGAAGTCCCAAAATCGCCCCAAAACCACTCACACAATTTCATTAACTATCAATCTTTTATTATTAAAGATTTATTTCGTAGGAATCGAAAAAGATAATTCACAAGGAGCAATTATATAAACTCTTCCGAGATCGCTTATGAAACATACCACAGGTAACCCCAAAATGCGGGAAATATATGTCGGGTCTGGGTTGCCTGTGGTTTCACTGTACTTGTCTCGTGGTCTTCTGTACAAACATTTAGCGCTGACATTTCTCACTGCATTCCCTTTGAAGGTTTTGGAACGGAAAAGCTCCATCGAAAATTAAAAGGCCAAGAAAACCTCTATAATTATATACATCTCTGAGCGAGAGAAATCTTTGACTTTGAGCGATTTATGAAGGTTTTTTCACATCTACACTCTTACATCTCCCCCAGCAACCTAGCCTGCGTACAGCATCCCCTACTTGAGGGAGAACGGCGATTTCATCGTTTCCGTTTCTCCCCATGTAGGGTCTGCGACTCAGAGCCAAAAACCGTGTCGCAGAGAAAATTTCTCTCAAATTTGGAATCTCATCTCTCAAATGTGAACAGCTTAATGTTTTATGTAACTTTATTCGTGGGAAAGATGTGTTCGTGAGCCTTCCAACGTTAACAGGCTCAGGAAGGTCACTGATATTTTCAACTGGCGGCCCCTTCAAACAACTCGCTGCCAGGTTCGGGCATTTGGAAGAAAAATGCATTTGTCATTGAAGTTACTTCGCTTGTTGCCTTCATGAAGGATCAAGTGAAGCGCTATTCAGCTTCCTCAGCTCAGTTCAATTTTTTAAATTTGTTTTCGTACTTTCTTTAGCGAAGTATGCATGGATGATGAAATTTCTTTCATTTTTTCAGTATAAGTCATGGGATAGAAAAGTTATTCCACTTGTTATTTGATTTCTCTTTATACACTCGATAGCATCGTGTGCATGTTCGCAAACCATGTTTTGATCTTGCTAAATCAAAACGTTTACGTATTCAAAGGGAAAAGACAAATTAAGGCTCTGCCGAAACCCTGTTGCAGTCCCAACGTCAGCCGTCCGACCGGTTTCCCGTCGTCAAACCGGTTTTTACAGTGGACGCATTAATTTTATTGACCAACTCGGATGGTCAGGTGACTGAGACCAAATCACAATCTCGATGCAACTCGATTCAGCCTGCGCTCGAAATTGTATCAAATTGACAGGATTTCGGCAGAGCTTTCTTTTCTCTTTTCTCTTTTAGCGTGAAGTAAGCTCTTTTCACAGGGTGTGAAATCCACCAAACAACCACATTTAGCTAGTGCCGCCGTGAGAACTGAATTTTTTTACTTGCTTTATTTGATATTCCAAACCTCTTTATAGCAATTTGAAGGGGATTTAAAGTTTTTTGTACGCAAAGAATCACTCCAATGGACTGATTATCTGGGGCAGTTGCAACACGACCCTCTTTCAAGATCTTCAGGGAATGCATGTATCATCCACAGATATATATGACTGGACCACTCCCAGTGCAGACGTTATCAACAAGGCACACTGGAATCCGCTGTTCTGGAATTACAAATATTAGCTAGCAACATTTGTTCACAAATTGCTCAACTCAGAGAAACTCCAAAATAAACTCTTCACCCTAAGAAACAATACACACTCTCTAAGAGGCGTTCACTGGCTAGTCATCCCACACCCACGTACAGATGCTATACGCAAGTCAATCACATACAGAGCATCCGTACTGCATGTGGAACTACCTAGACGATCTCCTTAAAAACAGAAACACTCGACCTTTAAAACACTTGTCAAAAAATGTGTTAACTCCATACCACTGCAACCAAATATTAGGATCAACACTGATAAGTTCTCATACCACTAATATGTTTTATTTATGTTTCATGCATGCTTATCATGTTTACTCATCCAAGTGTTTACTTATTTATTAGACATCCGCCTATCCATTTACGCAACTACTCACTTATTCATCTAGTTATTAATCAATTAGTTAGTCACTCAACAAGTTAGTCAGTTAGTACCATTTCAATATCTTATAATGCAATAGTCTCTTTTGCCATCAACATCTTGTAATTTACATAATCAATATATGGTTAGCTAGAATTGTTATCGTTCCTTTTGTATTATCACGGCCACATCAGCTCTGAATGCTGCAGTATCGCCGATACCGTATTTAAATAAATACTATTATTATTATTATTGTTTGCCACCGTAGCTTTGTAATTTGAGTTTGTTGCACTCGCTTGGCGCATGAGCTTCAAACCGGGGGAGGGGGCACCGTTGTATAATAAAGGGAAGTATGTGAGGTGTTGTCTTCAGAGCTCGACCCGGTTTGCAAAAAGCCAGTAGTGAAGATAGTTTTTATTAACCATAATTTCCATGAAATTTAAGAAATTTACGAATTGATATATTGACCCTAACCCATAACATGACTTAAGAAATTTCTGCACTCTGATTGGCTAAGAGGAGTGGTATTTCAACGTAATATAGTGAAATTACCGGCAAACTCCAATTAAGGAGTAGTATTTCAAACTCCGGGGGCACTCATGTACATGACGTCATTGAGATGTACGGCGGTACCGAGTCCAGGCTTGACTACTATTTGGCAAACCAAGTCGTTTTGGAGCAAATACCATGGACATATAATGGAAATACCATGGAATACCATGGAATACCATGGAAATATCATGGAAATACCATGGAAATATCATGGAGATATCATGGAAATACAATGGAATACCATGCAAATACCATGCAAATATCATGAAAATGTTCAAACTATGGAAAAATACAATAATTTTGGTAATTCCAATTTAAAGAATTTGATTAGAAATTGTTTGGTCCAGTGAATTCTAGCCGCCATCTATTTCTGGATGGTGAATTGTCTATGAAATTGTCTATGTCTATGAATTCCTTACTCCACAGAAAAAAAATAGTTTTGGTTAACATAGGTTGAGCATGAGTATGAGAAACATAGTTTGAGCTTGAGTTTGAGAAAGGGAGTTTAATTGAGCTTTAGTGTGTTAGAACGCTGTAAAAGAAATTCGTTTGCTCCAATCTAAATGAGTGCACTGGTAATCGCTTTAACGTTATATATGAAGCAGTGCAGCTTAGGCATTTTCGATTGAACTGTTTTATTCGACCAGCCTTTCTATCATATTATTGTCCATCGGTTCAAAACCTTCATGCAATTTACTGTATCAGTGTTATTTTCTTTAATCATTATGCTCTAATATATCAGGAAGCTTTCTTACGTATAGACACTCAGTAAGTAGTTAATGTATTCCTACATGGAGGTGTTCGTATCGTGAAGCGATAATGTCGAACATCGGGTTCTTAGCGTAAAAATCATTATAACTTACAAGTCAGTTTTATTTCTTTGCCTGACTATAAAGAACTAGTCTATGCGGAGGGCGACTTTATTTTCATGAACAGCTCCGATGAATGCACCCCCACTCCATTGGTTGAAGTTTCAGCAAAACCACAGTACGCGCGCGCTGAAAATATTAATGTACCCGTGCTGAAATATAATTGGTTAACCATACCTGTCAATCACCTGTCAAGTGTTGAACCGGGAAAACCTGTTTGTAATTAATAGGTTCGCATATTTGGACTCGTTTTTGTGTGTATTTACGCTCGAAATTATATTTATTTTCCGCCAAAAAAAAACACGATTCGTTGAAGGCGAAGTTTCGTTATCTAGCCTATAGGCCCGTAGGCCTGGGCCTACACATTTTACAGCCTACTTGTCTTATTACAAGTGAATGTTGGGCTTGAGGAGCTGTCGAAATACACAAAACATGACCTGAAAGTGCAGCAGAAGGCATTTGCGAAAGTCTAAATCTAAAAATTTCCCCGGGAAGCATGCTCCCAAAAGAAGCGACCCTTACGGACCTGTTGTTTGGGCCTACAAATTATAAAAACCTGGCTACGCCACTGTTTCGGTTCATTTTATCGTAACATTCGTTACCCTTGTTAATGCTTTTTAGTGTAATATGTAATGTACTAGTTATTCGCGTAAATGATCATTACCTCTTATCATCCTTCGGTTTTCCTTTCAAGTTCGGGCGAATTACGATTGCAAAATCCTATACGAAAACTAAATTGAGGAAGTGGAAATGTCGAAATAGCTTCAAGCAAATGTTCCGATCTTTAGCTTTGAGATAAAACACGGAAACTTAACCCGTAATCTGTGCATTGAAGGAAAGGGAATGCGTTTAACCTTCAATTACTATGTTTACGAAGGAAATAGGATATCATGTTGATTATATTGAATTCCAATTATCATACTGAAGCCTGGACTTTTGTTAGTGAGAAACTAGAAACTAACACAAACTCCATCAGTTCTACATGGCTTGTATTTTTCTAACCGTACCTTTTCCCAAAAAAATTATCCAAATCTTTCTTGTACTCATTCAAACAGTAGACCTAACAGTAGCCTTTGCCTTGAAATTTTAAAATTAAGATAATCCGAAGATAATTATATTACGAGAATAGTTTGACAATAAAAGCGACATTAAGAAACATAAGAAGTAACGTCAATTTTCGAAATACACCCTGGTCGAAAAAATCTTAAAACATAAATTCTATACATAAGAACTTCTAAATATTTGATCGGACGAAAATCGTATATGAAACTGATCCATACATGAGAGAAAAATACTTTTTTATATAAAAGAAAAGCAGATCTTTTAAATTTGGGTATAACGTTCTATGAGTGAATCGTATTTGTGGAAGACATTTGACGTTCTATATACGCGTGTTGTCAAAGTTTCGTTTTGAAAATAGGCCTTACGCAACTAAAAAAGCTTTCAAATTCGGGCATAATTTCCGGCTATGAGTGAACAACAACAACAATTCTTTATTTATTATTTTATTATAATTGGGTTAAAAGAAAAGTAAGGAAAGGGGAGAAATATGGAGTACAACGTTCAACAGACTTGTCTATATACAGTGTCAGACATGAGTTAACAGGAAGATCCAAATACAAGTATCGAAAAAATATTATTTAAAAGTTTAAAATTTAGTATTTCTATAAAAGCTGGGCTTGTAGTCTAGATTTTAAGAAATTTCTTGAAGTTGTGGAAGACAAAACGTTCTTGCAGACGTGTTGTCAAGTTTCATTTTAAAAATAGACCTTACGCAACTAGATGAACTTGATAACACATGTATGGCGGTATCACGCATAGTTTCTTAAAGACATTTATCTTTTAGTTAAATACTTTTGTAATAGATAGCGCCTTGGGTGAAGACATGGAGAATGACCACAACTTTACCTGCAAACTAGGTTCCAGATCATTATCACATAAACTCCTGCAGGCGTGATGTTAATTTTCGTACGAGTAAACGCAAGTACGCCTGCTTCGTACCTAACGTTCAAAACTATAGATGTTGATTTGTTTCATCAGCACTACTTCGGGAACTTTCGGATCTGTAATTTGTATTTTCGAGCTAGCGAAATTCAAGATCTAAGTAAGATTATATATTTGGCTGTCTAGCTTTGAGCTAAACTGAAGATGTTCCCAAACCATTAAGTAAAACTATATCACACGTCTCTGTCGGTTAAAAGGTTTTACCATTAAATAGTAAACCTTTTAAAGGTACTTTCTTGGTACCCCATGGTGTTAATTGAAGAAAGGAGTGTTCTGCGGTCTCTTTATGGCCAATGTTTTTTTTACCCACAAGACAGAATAAGATCAGTTACACTAATGAAGCATTTAATAATTTCAAAATAATAATTATTTTGTGCTACTCTACATTAACACAAGTACTCGAAAACGGGTGAAATTGGCGCAAAAGTAACCTAGATAGCATTTAATTCTATATACATTTCAACGACACTTCGACAGCGACAGCTAAGGACCCGAACTTGCTAGCAAAACGTATTCCGTGATCATGGTCATAAATTCTTTGTTGCGACAAATGAACTAAACCCCCAATAGCCCATAAAAATATCTGGTAATCTACCTTAATCATCAACGATAATCCGTCATATGCTGCCTTCTATCATTTTTAGGAGTTCCTATATTTCTCATTTTCACTGATAGTTACTTTAAAAATTAGTCCCCCAAATGCTCGTTTTATAAAATATCTGGTAATTTATCTAAGTTATGTACGACAATCCGACATATGCTACCTTCTGTCATTTTTAGGAGTTCCTATATTTCTCATTTTCGCTATTGCTTTAGAATTCACTATTAGTTCATAATATGCTCTTTTTATTTCTTCAAATACTTATTAATTCTGGTATTATTGTGATATTATATATTTATTTGTGCTCCTCTTGTAATCCATGTAATACTATTACGATCTCGTAAAAATATTCTACCGCTAGCTTTCCTGCTGTCGACTTACCGACTTCTTATAGTTGTAAGTAGTTATGTGTTATGACACTTAGATATGAACGAGCTGACGTGGATCAAAAGAAGGACTTAGCTACTCAAGTTACGCAAGAAATAGCATAAAAATAGTTTGTACACATACGCGATGTTCGCTCCATATTTCTGAAACACTTGTCGATCTGCAAACTAAAACAAAAATGTTCTTTTATGTTAATGTAGTCTCATGATTATTAACAGCACAAAGTAATATGTTGTTTGTTAGGTACAGTATTCACAACATTAAGGGGTGGTCAGTCACAATCAAAGTGCATTTACGGAGACCTGGTTTATTGATAACAATAGAAAATAAGCAAAAACACTTTTCTTTGTTCTGTGATAGGTGAAATATTTCACGCCAATCAGTTATGACGTTATCGTGCAAAACAGAGGATAACGACTGGAACTAAAATACCTAGGAATATATTTATGCTTACATTAAAACACTCAGGATTTTTTTATGATTTACCTATTTGCTAGATTTTGCTTGTGAACTCTCGGTTTTTTTTAAGTATGTACCTAAAATACGCGTTTTCAAATGCCTAGAAAAAAAGCATCTGAAATTAAAAAGTATTCTGGAGAAATGTAGATATAATACCGCAGAGACTGAAAAAGCTTTGGGCGATGCAGAAGATGTATTATTTTTTTGCTAAAATTAGAAACTTTTAGAAATATTATTCAGTCATCTAAGAGCTGAAGTATTCTACTACTGAATTTATTCAAGAGTTTAAATTCGTTTATTTGAAAAGTTGTCAGACTTACTAAACTGATTCCAAAGTATTATTTGCAAACCCTTAGGGAATCATCTCCTTCTTTCTTGAATGAGAATACACAACACAATTTCTCTTTCACAATACTTAAATAAAATATTGAATTCAGAAGCACTTTATATGACAGACATATAATAAATTACCATTAGAACAGACATAAGAAATTAGCATTATTTTATCATGAAGTCAATGGTCTTCGAGTTTATTTCTGTCCACTAGGAAATCCGTATTGCAAAAACTCTCAGTTAAAATTATGATCAGGACAAGCCAGTATGCATTTTGAATTACTATTCATGGCATACTAAACAGAAAATAATGAATCAGAAATAGGCCATAGGTACATTTGCAAAAGATCCGAAATCTCATGCTAGGCAAGCCACCTTTGTTAGTAGTAGTAGTAGTAGTAGTAGTAGTAGTAGTATAGTAGAATCTTTATTTACGGAGGGTGGCAAACATTAGTTACCGGTTTCCCGGTAATTTACATAATGACCCTCTTAAATTACGCTACGAAAGACTAAGATAAATACAGAATAAATAAGTACTATTTACAATATTCGTGGCGATGTTGTATCGGATAAACAATAGTGAGCCGCTACGGCGAGTATCCGATACAACATTGCCACGAATATTGTAAAGTACTTATGATATGCACCGCATAAATTTTTAAGCTTTGATTTCTCCCACCTTGCTATCGATGTGGAATGAATTTTAAAATTTGTCACGAAAACATGTCCCACATCGAAGAGACGTGCGTATGCAATAAGAGAGCAGAGCGTAGTGTGCAGAAAAATAGGTCCCACATGGAAGAGACGGTGTGTACGCAATAAGAGAGTAGATGTACTTTGTTATTTCACCCTGCCCGGGATAGGGAAAGTCATTGATCGGTCGTGAGACCTCCTCATACTAACGCTAGATTGTTAGTATCCTGTATCATTCCATACAGGATGCCAGTTGGATTATAGTTAGTACTCTGTATCATTTGATACAGAATACTAAAAGGCTTAGTAGTATTCTATATCATTTATACGGGATACTAATAGGCTAACTAGAATTTTGTATGGCGTTTACAGTGTATCAACGTTACCCAAATGCTGGGTCTGGATTAACTAGTACCCTAATGAATTATTAATGATATTATAAAATCAATTGTAAATAATATGGTAGATATAGGCGAATCCTTGCTGACGTCATTGTTTACATTTTTGCCTCATTAGCATAAATTAAACTTCAAGCTACAAACAAACAGACTATATCAGTTGAAAGATAATTTTAAACTGAGTAACCACCGAAAATTTGAGATTGATATGTTAAATATTTACGGAGAAATTGACTTTTTAAAACTATAAAATGGGCTGGGGGGCAAGAGTTGCT
This sequence comes from Actinernus sp. WN-2022, assembly GCA_030867875.1. Lineage (NCBI taxonomy): Eukaryota > Metazoa > Cnidaria > Anthozoa > Actiniaria > Actinernidae > Actinernus > Actinernus sp. WN-2022. The sequence goes on along the minus strand of JAOWCC010000577.1, from coordinate 103,208,262 downwards.
GACAGCCATACATTCATTGTAAATTGTGAGCTTTTTAAACGCTCATTCCTCAAAATGTATTTATCATATCACTCTAAAATTTTCGGCGATTATCAAGTGTGACAATATCTTTCGATTTATGGACTCTGTTTGTTTGTATGTACGTCGCTTGAAGTTTGATGTATGCTAATGAGGAAAAAACGTAAACAAGGATTCGCCTATTGGGTGATACTACTACTAGTAATGTTTTTGAAAACTAATGACTAATGACTTGATTGGCAACTTGAAAAATATATCAGCAATGACATCCCATAATGTTTGTTATATCTTTGATATATATTTATATATGGTGAGGGAGGTCAGAATTTATGAAAATTGCTATAAAAAATATCAATATGTATACTTAATGATGCTGAACTAGTAGATTCTAGAAGTGTTAAAATGGTCTCAAGTAGCATTCTCTTTCAGTAGTTTATTATGTAAGTTCTTTCTAAAAGTATTGTGCGAGCCAGGTAATATTCCTATAGGGCAGTTGTTCCAGAGACGAGTACCATTTATATGAAATGTTTTTAGTCCAGAGTTTCTGTGAGAAATTGGTGTTGTAACATTATGTGGGAACTAAAATAGTCCGGGCAAAAATAACCATGTCTTATTTTATATAACATACAAGGTTTTCTGATGCGTATAGTGTCATCTATTGGTAGCCAGCTTAGCTCAGTAAAGAGTTTAACAGAGCTATCATTAATATTGGCATTTAAAATTATCCTAGCATAGAGTTTTTGTATTCGCAATAGTCTAACTTCTAAGTGTTTCTTAGAGCAGTTACCCCGGACTGCATGTGTAGCAGTATTCTAGGATCGGCTTAATGAGGGCATTATATAATAATTTTCTGCAGCATGTAGTTAAATGAGTCTTTGCTCTCTTGAGAAGGTGTATTCTAGAGTTCAGTTTACTAATTAGGTAATCAACGTACATGTTCCAGGAGAGGTTCACATCCATTCGATAAAAATTCCAAGGAGTTTTTCCTCCATGGCCTTGCCCAGCTTTTTTTGTTGTTAATGACGTCAAGTTCATAGTACTCTTATTACTGTTATAAAGCTTTTGTACAGAGCCGATGAACATATATATGCTTTGTCATCCTATTGTTTGGCTTCATTTTGTTTAGTATAAACCAGCTATTGGCCATGTTTAAGCTCTCTTGTATCGTGTGCTTTATACAATCACCATTATTTCCACTTGTCCAGATTGTGGTGTCGTCGGCATATATGTCTACTTCAGCTTCTTTTATCAGTAGTGGTAGATCATTAACATAATAAATGAAGAAGAATAGTGGGCCTAAGATAGAGCCTTGTAGAACTCCTACATCAAGAGGTAAGGGACTGGACAGCGAACCTGAGACAGAGCAGTTTTGTGAGCGGCCACACAGTTTTGATTTGAACCACTGCGTGTGCGTTAGTGTGATACTTGGCTTGCCTTAATAAGAGAATGTCATGACTGACTAAGTCAAACGCCTTGCTGAGGTCTTGGAAGACGGTGCCAACAAGATGACCTTAGTAAATTATAGGATCAACATTATAGGATCAACAAAATAACAAGGAAATAATAATTATATATATGTATAAACCCAGCTAGAATACCTATGATATTCTCTGAATTTCTAACGACACCTGAAATAACCATGGGGGCTGATCAAAGTCAGGTCCCGGCTAATCCACAGATCGAAATGGAATTTAGCGTGTTGGTTTTTGCGAAGGGAGGAAAACCAGAGAACCCGGAGAAAAACCCTCGGGGCAAGGGCGAGATACCAACAAACCCAACTCACATATGGCGCCGCGAACGGGAATCCAACCTGGGCCACAGAGGTGAGAGGTGAAGCACTTAACCAAATTAAAATACTAAAATATGAAATACTAAATTTCTACTGAGCTCTAAATTATGATCTACATTAATAAAATACTGAAACTATCCTACCTGATTACCTCGTCAACTATAAAATCCTTGAGTAACTCACTTCATACCAATACTGTACAAGAAAATGTAACGAAGGAGTCGGCAACGGAGGAGTCAGAACTTAATATTCTGACGGCTCGATTCAGAGGTTTATGGTGTGTGCGGAGCATTGTGGTTACTAATTATATGGATGTAAATGTTTTGGCGGGAACATTAGCCATTCTACGCCAGTCAGCCAACGGCCAAGGTTCAGATTTGGTTTCATTTTTATGCTTATCATTTATTTGTTCTATCAGTCACATATTTCAGTAGTAGTTTAATAATTCTCTAACCCTTGGAGAACCGTGCTACTGCTTTAGATCGCGGAACACGTTTCCACTTTTTTGGCCACAACGGCAGAATACTACATATTTATCAGTATGTCTATAATATACGGTTGTAAAGCCAATGATTACTCGTCATTCTGATTGACTGGTAAACAGCCTAAATAAACTATATATCTTACAAAAGTGTCTCTTTTAATTTAGTGTAGTCAGAATGAAGGTAAAGTAAACTGCATCAGTTCCACGCACTCTCTTCACTTCAACACCAACTCCCGCATTGTCCTAAATCTGTCGGAAAGGGGGAGGGGTCCGCATTGTCATAAATCTGTCGGACGGGGGAAGAGGTCCGCATTGTCAAGCACACAACACTTCGCATGACCTTGCCTCCATGATACGACTGTGCTGGTATTTATTATATCTATTCTAACATAGTCGAGTTGGTGGGGTTTCCTTATTTAGTGGTTGCGTCTCTTTTAAAAGATTTGCATGTCTCCTTCTCAGACTCTCCTAACTAGTAGTTTTGCCGTTCTCCATAATTACCTTTCTTCATATAGAACCAGCAAGACTGGTTTGGCTTTTAATACAAGAAGACTAATGATACTAGCGCCGAGAGAACGCAATGCAATGAACCCTTTGCACTTTACGTCATAGCCGCCATGTTGGTGTACAGTTAACAATATATTCTTCGTTAGCTTCTTTTGTTCTGTACACCAACATGGCCGCCATTCCCTTTGTCATTTGAATCTCTGGGGATTGAGTGCAACCATCTATAGAACATGACGACACTCAACTACAACCACCAGAATCCTATTCAAATTCTATTTCTTATTCAGATTTTTGAACTCCTTGACAATGGTCCAAATTAGAAAAACAAAAGGATCCGCGCAAGGTTGTTGTAGTATTGCTGGTTTGCACGTGACGTCATAGCCGCCATGTTGGTGTACCTTTAACAATAGATTCTTCGTTAGCTTCTTTTGTTAGGTACACCAACATGGCCGCCATGCCCTTTGTCATTTGAATCTCTGGGGATTGAGTGAAAACCAGCAATATGAACATTTGATCCAGGTGAAGTTGACTGTGAAAATACCAAGACGCGAAGCCAGGCCAAGAGACATTAAACAATCATTTTATTGTAGTAATACCTAAAAGGTACCACAAAAAAAACATGTAGCTGTTGACGTTTCAAATTGAATACCAAACTATGCATTTTAACCCCACTGAAGGCCCGTCAGTGCCAGATTCGGATTCAGATTCTTAATTTTCGATCATGCACAGTTGTACATAAATTAACATCCAACTGAATCGGCTAACTATAGAAATGATTACATTACATGCACGAACCATGCACCAACCCCAGATATGAAAACAGATCCCTACATGGCCGCAAAGAACAAGGGCACCCAACGAAGTTTTCGGTTAAAAAGCTGTTCGGGAGAGTAAGTTAGCCTAAACTGACTTTCGGATTTGAAATAATTGTCCCTAGAATTTTTTTTTCTGAAATACTGGCTAGAAATATTTTTTTAAATCCCTAGAAAAATATAGAAGAAAAGGGTGACTAAAAGGTTTTCCCTAAAATATTCGTACGTCTCAATTCGTCTGATCAATAGAGTCAGAACAACACATTTTCATTCCCTAAGAATTGCCTAAAGGAAAAAAGAATCCCTAACAAATTCGTACCTCCACAAAACTTTGCAACATGAAGTTACTTGGGCTAGAAATTCTTGTTTCTGTTCTAGACTACTAACAAATTCGTAGGCCGGGAATATTTTGCCATAGTATTTTCGGTTGACGCGATTTCCACCTAGAAAATCCGAACAGCTAATAGCTTTCTAGAATACGTCAAAAGACATAGTGGGCGCCTTAAAATGGCTAGATAAGCTGCAGACAACTGGTTTCAAACGAATTTCAAAAAGTATTTAATTATGCAAGGTCCAAATAAAGTAATGTCTACATTGTATGCCTATGTACTTATTTAACCTCTGGACAATGTTTTTGGGGGGCTATTCGACTGACATTCCCTCTCATTGCACCACTCGGAAATACATCTCAACAGTCAACACTTCGGTTTGCACAAGACGAGAAACATGCAAAAAAAACATTACAGCCAAAGGTTAAGTGCATCTAAAATTGACTGCACTGCGAATGCTTTCTGTTTCTTGCCTTGAGACAAATGTCAAAACATTCCTAAATTAAAGATGTATACAATTTATATTGTTAAAACTGTAAATGCGGTGACTTTTTGTCTTTGCTGAAGTAGCTAGCCAGTGCATTATGTTTTGAGGAAGTGATGTATTCAATGATATCTTACTGAGTTCGTGCTGAGACGCATCCAAATGTCGAGTCGCTTTAACAAGTTAGGCGCCACGGCGACCTTGATATATTTTGAACATCACTGAATTCCACATCACATCCCCAAGATTATAAAAATGTCTAAAACAACTGCAAGCTCTACTTAGAAGATTGTATACAAAGATTCATTTTTATGTGTGCAGGGACGACGGCAAGTCTAGTTGTTGCTTCTTAGGTTTAAGATAACAATATAATTATGGCACATTGATCCTTAGCTTGTAAAAAATGTTAACTTGTCGCAGAAATTGTATCAAGTTAATATGGTATTTTATAGAGCTGTTGATTTTATTCTCCCTGAAAACCAGAATGTATAAAATATTTACACAGGGGAAGAATACGGGATTTTTAAATGCTGACTTAAGGCAACAACATCTGCATGCTTATTAATTAAAGACAAATATCTTATATTTCCATAGCACTTTGATGCCCCATGCAGACGTTTACTAAACGTAGTATTTACACGCCACTTGGTCTATCAAAATAACATACAATAAGAACTAAATGCATTCAATAAGTACTGTGCTTCGAATACCCGAGAAAGAAAAAAAACTGGCGCCAGTGATATAAGCGTAGTTACAACACATGCGGGGTCCATTCACTTCTGTTGCCTTGAGCACGTTAGTTTGTGAAATTAAGATCCTGATGAGATAACAGATGGTAAGAACGTGTTGTTTACTGTATATTTTGTCTTGAAAACAGTTGTTATTTATCAATTTGACATGCAATGCCTTTTTCGATAGAAATATCTGGTACTACAACGAAGCATAATGAATGTTAACTAATGTTCTTGTTGAGTTCAAGTTATAGGGTCTACTGTTCAGAAAACAAAATAAACATTCTGCTGAGAAAGTAACTTTGATGTCTATTAATGTTATACAAAATTTAAATAATCCAATTGTAGGTGGAACTGTTTTCGGAAAATTAAAGTAATGTAAGAAAATCGTTGTGAACAAATTTGAAACAGTCCTTATTCCAGGGCGGTGGCTTTACTGATTCCTAGATTTAGTTGTTTAAGAAATCGAACACCTTTATATACAAAGTTTACTTAAGAACTATAAAGATATTTATATATACACTGCAAAATTATATTTTAGTGTAATTGCATCGAAAGGAGAATAGGGAATTTGTGACATTGATCGACTGATATAATACAACATGGACAATAGCATACATTTGAATCAATATCAAAATGATCTATAACAAAAAATGTTAAGAATCAACTAGGCTATAAATATTGCGAAATTGTATTGACTTGGTATCAGTTTGTAAACTGAAATACTTTAATTGACAAGAAGGCTATACATTTATCATTTTGCTAATACATTTGAACTAGTAATTATTAGTGCAGGAATATTTTACCGCTAAACAGAAAAACGTACCCTACCAGTTCTCTAAGCGAACTTATTAACATTTGAATTACCAACTATTTGTTTGCAAAGGCATAACGTTCTTTTACTCACCCCCTCCCCCTAGGATTTCTAAAATTATTAACAAAATAATTTTCAGGAATATTTCAGTTTCTTTTCGTGAAACTGACACATTAGAAACGTGATCCCAATTTTATGTCCATTTTCATTTTAAACGACTCGATATTCCAAAATTGCACACTATAAATTACTTTATGGAAATGATTATGGAGCGTACACAATCTTCAAATTATTCATCCAACCCATTTGTTGGCGAAATGCTTTTGATCAAGTTTTGACTAACTTCATTTATTCCTTTTTTAATTTCTCCTTTTTAAATCGCCTATATATCAAACAACGACAGGTAGGCATGTTATGAAAAATAGAAAGATCAAAAGCGCGTCTTTAGCACTCATGGGATTAAGGATAACAGCTTAGCCTAGCCAAGCATGCTCTCGTATATTTCGGCAGTAGGTAATAACTGTACATTCATTAAAATATACATCTAAGAAAAGCATTTAATAATAATAATAATAATGATCTTTATTTATGGTGGGTAGCAAATACAGCAATAAGTGTTGTTTCCAATTTGGCGCACAAGTATATAAGTCTACAAAAAATTAAATATATAAACGTATAAATAGAACAAATATATAAATACAATAAATTGGAAGGAATAACTATACGGTAGAGGAACTCTATAGAGCAAACAAACAGACCAATTTCTAGAACAAAACGGAACGGACTAGAAACAAAGTCACAATAAATAATAAATGATGAAATTACAGGTACTAATATTTAACATTCGTGGTACTAGAAAAAGGAAACTAATAAATTAGTATAATTTTGCTATGCTTAGTTTAGTTTAGAATGAAGACTACTATTTTTTTGAAAAAAAAGTCTATCAGAAAGGAACATTATATGATTAACAATTCACTGTGGACGATTTATCCAGGTGGGAAACTTCAGGAGTAGATAAGAAAATTAATTCTCCTCTACGAGTTCGCGTGGAAGTAAAAGATCGTAATTTCTACTTTCGGAAGCATATTGATAAAGAACGCCTTGATTGCGTCACTTCAACACGTAGAAATACATTTAGATTCGTACAGCTAACCCTAGGTGTTAAATTGAAATGAGAATTTTAATGAAATTATTTTCAAAAAGCGGAAAATCTTATCAGAGATAAGAAAGCGCTCAAGGACTCGAGAAGAAATAATCATATTTTAGTATTATTTGCATGGATCCCTGCCTGGGGGAATGGACTACTATACAAGGACGAGATAAAACTCCTTTCGTTAACATAACATTTTCCTACCATTTTGTTTCGCAAGACACAAAACTAAATATTTGAAAAAAGGAAGCGTATTGTCTTTGTGGATTAAAATCTTACTGCCCGTAGTGTTATACTACCTATGATACTTCGGCGAGGCTTTGAGATTTGCCTAAAACAGAACTCCCGCCTCGAGCGGTTTTATTATAATCGTGTTAATGAGCTAACTGGATCGAAATGTTTTCTCTTTATCCTCTTGAAGTCGTATCTTATTGTTTTGTCTTATCTTGGATAGATTTGTTCATTTCTGGGAGCTTTGATGTGGGACTGAATTCAGCATTTCCATGGGCGGTAACCAATAGAAAATTCCAACTCAAAAGCGAATACCAATTACTTGATAGGCATAAAATGCACTCGGGCCTATATCCTGTGTTGGGGGATGTATTTCTCTTTAAAATACAACAAGTGAAATGAACACGTGTTAGTAATAATACTGTGGTTCACAGCTGATCTAATTCCTATCATTACCCAACCCCCGACGGTCATTTGACAAGCTGAAAGGTATAAATACCTTGAAGGTTTGGGTTCATCTTACTTACCTCAGCGCTGTCAAAGAACAGAGAACAAACGGACCACTATCGTACATAGAAAAGGTATGCACAAGTCTCTGTTCAAACTATCCAACTCGCAAATATTAAGTTAAACTGTTTTTTGGGGTCTTTAATAGTGATATTTTCAAACCATGATTCTATTTCCAAATTCAAATTTTTAAACCAATAGTGAAGAAATTTCAATCAGTAAAATTCTTTGGGACGTTTTATATTCTTTCTTTTTCCTCTCCTTATTGCATAATCTTTAGAAAGTTTTATATTAAGCCGGTTACTAGATGCAACAGTTTGTTTGATACCAGAGTTATTCGAACATCTAAGCCAATTTAAAGCAAAGCCGGAGTTTTTCTCAAAGTGATTTTAATTTGGTTATTTCTTACCAATTTTAAATGACATCTTTCGGAAACTAAATGTGCGTTGAAAGATTTAAGACGAACAATACCAACACTTGAACAGTTCCAATCTAAAACAAATTTGCTTCATTTACAAATATTATTTTAACGTGTTTTTTTACATTGCAATATTTCTCTTGGAAGCTGATCCGTATTTAATTTCACTATTTAAAGAAAAGGATCTTGAAATTTGTTTTTCGATATGTTTTTCGAAATTAATCAGTTTTGTTTCTTCTGGGGTTAAAGTAGTCTATTCCCTCCGTTTAAATTATATAGGGCAGTATTTCTTTACAACAGTATTATTCATGATAGTATGCTATTACAGAATTCCTTTTTTTTAAAAACGTTAGCGGCGTTCATACTTTCATCGCTTAAATACGTTTCCTTATCTTTGTTTCACAACTCATTTATGAAACACTTATTTGCGCTTCGACGTTCTTTTAATATTTAGAATAAATAGACTTTATATAATCAATATCTCATATTTCACTCAATTTCTTGTTAGCTTTAGTCGGATTGTTGGTATTAACACAAGCCATGCTTCATATTTGTAATTGTTATTTTATTACTTTTTCCATTTCGTTCATTGCGTCCTCTCTCTCAGTAGAGGAGACTAATCCGCCTAACCAATACTAACTATCTATATTTTGCTAAATCTTGAATACTCGGCAAAGACTGAAACACTTAATTTACTAGACTGAGTGTTGGCTAAGTTTCATTGTTAATTGTCTACAGCAAATATTAGTTTTCAATGATCAGCTTTAATTTCTACATAATTCGGCGTTAGGTATTTCCCCAATTGAGTTCAAAGTGACTAATTTAATGTTTTCAATATGTTGTCATCCCAAGTTTATTACCAATTATTGAAGATTACATTATTTTAGTTTAAACAGAATTGTTAGCATGGACCTAACCTTTAACACAAACCTTGTGATAATAAATCGAAGTCAGTTGCATAAAAAGTAATTTTCTTCTCGATGCTGTGCACATGCTTTTAGTCGTTCGTGTATTTGTGTTATGGAACAAAAATAAAGTAGACTATTAATTAATATGGCTCGATTTTAACTAAACGGTTCTTATAATTTTGCCACAAAGATGCCGAATTAATAAAAAACACTACATAACTATAAGAACATTTAATACTAATATATGACGTTCCAAATTATACTAAATTAAGAAACAAATTACGATTACAGTTTTACAACCGAGTGTACTGACTTAATTATTAGATAAACTTGATAAACGGCAAAGAACTGATGTCATATAAAACTAGAAATTAGAAAAGTATAAACATAATCGAAACAACAGCATTTTGCTGTGCTATTTTTTTCAGTATTTTTAAAGTTTTATATCTATGTATTTGACAAAGTTCGAGTGAAAAATTAAGATGTAAAACTTCAAGTAGCATTCATTAGTGACTAACACCGGGGCTGATTTCTTTATCAGAATTATACTAACCATACATTATTCAGTTTATATAATTCATTATAATTATGAAAAGAAAATTAAATGTTATTTCCTTAGTCCGATAACCACGACCATCGTTAATTTGTTGCATGGGCGCGTACTGATATGAAGAATCACTGTGGCAAGTGCATGGCAGTTGAGTTTGTTGGTATTTCGTCCTTGCTTTTCGCCCTTGTTTTTCTCTGGATTCTCCGGTTTTCCTCCCTCCAAAAAAAACCAGAACGCTAAATTCCAATTCGATCTGTGTTTTAGTCGGATCCTGACTTTGATCAGCCCCTATCGTTGTTTCAGGTTCCGTTAAAATTCAATGTGTTACAGACGAATAAGCGAAATTTGAACTTTTTCGTGCATGCGCATTAGCAGTTCACCTGGAATCGACTGAATACTGAAGCCATTCTCGACCCTATTTTCCATGTTAATCAGATGCCTGTTGGATTACTTATCAGTAATCTAAGCTCCTGAGAACTCACCGATAAATATTCCCATGAAGTAGATACGATTACATCCGATCGCTACACAATAATTACTCAAAGAACACGCGTAAACAACTGAGTTATCAGTCAATTCCTTTAATTACTTGCTTCAAGGCAAAGCTAACGCCGATACGTGGCGGAAATTATGGCGACTGAAGCTTTTATTTACTGTTAGAGTAGGCGTTAATTGAGATAAGCCTCCCTAAACTTGTAATAAGAAGACCACCGATCTTCTCTGGTAAGAAAACCTGCACGACATGAGCATTTCGGCAGTGAGAATATCTAGCACATTGTACAACGGGGCGCAATTCAGTATGGAATGAGATACCAGATGATATCAGAAATTCAAAATCGCTTGAATCGTTTTGTAAGAAACTTTCTTCCTCTGGCTTTACTTTAAAATAAATATATATTTATATCTTCTTAATCATGTATACATGTATTTAGACTAAAGCCCGAGTTAGACTACAAGCATTTTGGGCGCGGTACATTTTAGGTATGAGGACCAAAATATTTCGGCACGGCACCCCTTATGTTTTCGTGTAAATGAAAATGTTCCGAGTACGTACGCCCGAAAATCTAGGGGTGCTGTGAAAAGGTAGTCTCGGCCCGCCTGTTAGGAATGCCGTGCCCAAGTTAGGAGTGCCGTGCCCAAGTTAGGAGTATCGTACCCAAGTCATGACTGCCGTACCCATGTCATGACTGCCGTACCCAAGTCATGACTGCCGTGCCCAAGTTAGGAGTGCCGTGTCCAAGGTAGGAGTGACGGATTCAAGATAGGAGTGCCGTGCCCAAATTATGAGTGTTGTGCCCAAGTTCTGAGTGCCGTGCCCAAGTTATGAGTGCCGGGTCCAAGTTAGGAGTGCCGTGCCCAAGCTATGAATGCCGTGCCCAAGTTACGAGTGCCGTGTCCAAGTTAGGGGTGCCGGGCGCAAGTTAGGAGTGCCGGGTTCAAGTAGGAGTGCCGGGCCCAAGTTAGGAGTGCCGTGCTCAAGTCATGTCGCGCCCAAGTTATGAGTTCCGTGCCCAAGTTAGGAGTGCCGGGCGCAAGTTAGGAGTGCCGGGTTCAAGTAGGAGTGCCGGGCCCAAGTTATGAGTGCCGTGCTCAAGTCATGAGTGCCGTGCTCAAGTTATGAGTGCCGTGGCCAAGTTATGAGTGCCGTGCTCAAGTTAGGAGTGCCGTGCTCAAGTTATGAGTGCAGTGCCCAAGTTAGGAGTGCCGTGCTCAAGTTAGGAGTGCCGTGCCCAAGTTAGGAGTGCCGTGCTCAAGTTAGGAGTGTCGCGCCCAAGTTATGAGTGCCGTGCTCAAGTTAGGAGTGCCGTGCTCAAGTTAGGAGTGCCGTGCCCAAGTTGGGAGTGCCGTACTCAAGTTAGGAGTGCCGTGCTCAAGTTAGGAGTGCCGTGCTCAAGTTATGAGTGCAGTGCCCAAGTTAGGAGTGCCGTGCTCAAGTTAGGAGTGCCGTGCCCAAGTTAGGAGTGCCGTGCTCAAGTTAGGAGTGCCGTGCTCAAGTTGGGAGTGCCGTACTCAAGTTAGGAGTGCCGTGCTCAAGTTAGGAGTGCCGTGCTCAAGTTAGGAGTGCCGTGCTCAAGTTAGGAGTGCCGTGCCCAAGTTGGGAGTGCCGTACTCAAGTTAGGAGTGCCGTGCTCAAGTTAGGAGTGCCGTGCTCAAGTTATGAGTGCAGTGCCCAAGTTAGGAGTGCCGTGCTCAAGTTAGGAGTGCCGTGCCCAAGTTAGGAGTGCCGTGCTCAAGTTAGGAGTGCCGTGCTCAAGTTAGGAGTGCCGTGCTCAAGTTAGGAGTGCCGTGCTCAAGTTAGGAGTGCCGTGCTCAAGTTAGGAGTGCCGTGCTCAAGTTAGGAGTGCCGTGCTCAAGTTAGGAGTGCCGTGCCCAAGTTGGGAGTGCCGTACTCAAGTTAGGAGTGCCGTGCTCAAGTTAGGAGTGCCGTGCTCAAGTTAGGAGTGCCGTGCCCAAGTTAGGAGTGCCGTGCTCAAGTTAGGAGTGCCGTGCCCAAGTTAGGAGTGCCGTGCTCAAGTTAGGAGTGCCGTGCTCAAGTTAGGAGTGCCGTGCTCAAGTTAGGAGTGCCGTGCTCAAGTTATGAGTGCCGTGGCCAAGTTATGAGTGCCGTGCTCAAGTTAGGAGTGCCGTGTCCAAAACGCTTGTCGCGTAAACCGGGCTTACGTGAGAATTTTATATTTATTAACGCTATATTTTTAGTCATGTATATTTATTTCCTTTTTTCCCTTATGGTTATTAACACGCCCCTCGCGCAAACCAGTTGTATAGTTGATGGAACCAGGGTGGATAAACAAAGTTAGTATATACCACACAAGTAGGTGAATATAATAGTGCTTTTCGCGCGCTCTGATTGGCTACACTGGAGGTGAATATCCTTTGCCATTCACCTTCGAGCGAAGCTGCCATCACCTCGCGCAAGCTTTTGTCCATTTGACAGAAAATAAAATAACTATATTTGGTGCTGACTATTCACTTGTGTGATACATACAAAAACAATTATTCACCTCAGTGTCGGTGAAAAGTATAGTGGATATTTTGGTAAATATCCAGCACTATTCACCTCCACTTCGGTGATTCATTGTTCACTGTTTGCGGTCTCATGCATGGCCGAAGGATTCACTTGTTTGTGGCATTTTGAACTTTTTGAACCAATTTGAGGCTGGCTAATTCACTCGTGTGGTATATACCAAAACAATTATTCCCTTCGTTTCGTGGCTCTGTAAATATCCACCCACTAGGCACCTCCACTTCGGTGAATAATTGTTAATTATAATCATCATAAATATTTAATTTCGAATAGAAACCCATGCTCATCTTTGCTTTCTTTTTATTAGTGAACCGTTGACAACTTACTCTCTTACGCGTTTATCATAATAAAAAAAAACGCCTAAACTTCACGAAATTATTCTAATCGAGGTGTATAGCATATTCATTTCAGTCACAAGTTTGCCAGATTATCCTGCCTATATATATAGCGGAACCCCGATTTAACGAAGTGCCAGGGGACTGGGGAAATTGGTTCGTGAAATCGAGGTTTCGTGAAATCGAGAACCCCGATATAACGAATTTGTTGAAAACTGACCAAAAACTTCGTTGAATCGGGGGTATAGTTAATAATTAATTTGCCGTAATGTTAGACGGTGTTTGTCAATAGCGCTGCACTCCACAACACTTCCGCGTCTGGACGTTATACTGTACCTATAGCACTCGTGATTTATTAATATCTGTACGTATGTAGCTATTGACAACAGTAGTCAATTCATCTTCTGTGGCGTGATGACATTTATTCGTTATATCGGTGTAGATTTTACATTCGGGCTTCTACATTGTGTTCATTATATCGGGTATTTCGTTAAATCGGGGTTCTTTTCCAAACATTTTACTGTAACTCTGGCCGGGCTTAATAAATTTGTGCGTTAAATCGGGGTTCCACTGCAAGTTAATCAAAATTATATTGACAATCCTTTTTATAACCATTTTCATTGAAGAGTCACCGTCAATCAAACACGGAGTGTAGTCTCATACAAAGCTTTCAAAGGCGTAACCACCTGGACTTAAGCCCGAGTACACGACAATCACTTTGGGCATTAGGGCATTCTTGGGCACTCTTGTCTTTTGCCGTGTGAATCAAGAGTGCCGGTTCCAAAATTATCGGCCCGCGGTCCCAAATTTAGGAGTGCCGTGCACAAAATTAATATCGTATACATGGGCTTTTAATCAAGTCTAAGCGCGGTACGCTACTTGAAACTTCAACAAAGAAAGTGTATGGCATTTTAAGACCAAATTGATATTGACAAACTCTTTCAGTTCTAGGGTATATACCGTAGAATCCCGGTTATAAGCCCCCCGGTTATAAGCCCTCCCGGTTATAAGCCAAAACCAAAACCACCCAAAACCCTTACGAAGTTGTATAAGCCCAGAGCTTATAACCGGGATTCTACGGTATAAGGCTAAATTTCAAAAAGTTCATCATAATTTAAAAAAGGCCTAAACTTCACAAAATTATTCTGATCGAGATTTATGGTTGGATGTCATAAGTTTAATTTGCTAGATTTTTTAGTATTTTAGTATACCAATATCCTTTTAGGCATAAAACCCTATTGATGTTACAATCTCCATTGTGTTGGTCGTAATAACGGTTTGGGTAACATAGTGCTTGATTATCATTGCTATATATTAACGATAATTACGATGCCAAATAATTTTCTTAAAATCAAATTTCTGAAATATTCACTGTCTGCAAAATTAAGATACCTATACCAAGTAAAAGATTAACTGATCAAAATACATTTGTCTGTAATAACGAGTGAAAAGAACTGAAAACACGATTGCATGCTTCCCAGCACAGCTACATCCCTCAAATTTTGATCAATTAATCTTTTACCTGGTATCTTAATTTTGCAGACAGTGAATATTTCAGAAATTTGATTTTAAGTAAATTATTTGGCGTTGTATTCCATACAAACATTGTATTTCGGGCCATGTTTGCACCCCTTTCAAAATGTCGGAATAGGCCCTTTCAGCTTGCCTGTTTGTTGCCCCATTTCAGACCACGTGATAGTTCTCCAGAAGATTCAGTGCTTTGTTTTCCAATTATAGAAATTGGTACATTTCCTCTTGGGATACAGAAAAACAAAAACGCATTACTTTAGGGAAAGGTCTCATGGTCTGAAAATGGGGCAACATTGGGGTCAGTTGGGGCAAGTTGAATGGGGCAAGTTGAAAGGGTCTGTTAACCGCGAACTGGTCTATATCCAAACTAAAGGTTATGCATTTTAACACAATACTGATTGATTATTTAGTCATGGCTAGTATGTTTAAAAGGAAATTCATACTCTTCCTCTTTATTGTTTTTTTTGGAAACACCCTTTATAACAAACAGCATAAATTCAACAGCTCTCTTTTGCAAAATCTGGTCATTAAACCAGACATGACTCAAGAACTTCATTTTACATCGTTCTATCGGCTGTTTTATTAAAATAATAAATGCAAATATAGCTGAAAAAGTCTTCCAATAAGACGGAGCTATTAATGTCACACCCTTCTGAAGTCGGAATCTATGTACAGTAATTGCACAATGACTAATGACACTCTAATACCTAAAGATAGTAATTCCTTGAAGAATGATATATAATAATGCTCTACTGAAGTCTAAAAGCGTTAATTCATTTTCATTTTTTATTACTTGAGATACTTAAAACTAAAAAAAATACAGCTCCTTGAGTCGCGAAGACCAAACGAAAATGAAATAAAACCACTCCAGCAAGATCACGGCAGACATATCATAGCGCTGTCTCCTCAGGGTCCGCCAGATGTTTTGGGTATACTGGTATCCTAGGGTTTCTAAAGTGCTGATTGAGTATACGGTATTTTTACATAGAAATAAGCTTCAATTATTGCGGAACTTGAGAACGTAATAATTGAATTTATGTCGAGACATAGCCAAGCTAAGAGTTTGACAGCTCATAAACCGGTAAAACCAGTAACCGATGACGTAAGAGGTATTTTGGGTAGTCTTTAGTCGAATACTAACTGATATCAACCTCTTTTTGTGAGAAGACGATCCAGCACTTATTTAAAATTATTCAAGATTTTGAAATATGATTTGAATTTAGGGTATTTATGTATAATGGGTAATTTAGGGTATTTATGTATAATGGGTAATTTAGGGTATTTATGTATAATGGGTAATTTTTAAAAGGCTTCTGGGAATACTTTCAAAAAGGCTGCAAGAACCACTGTTACAAACAAAAGTGTAGCCGGATCTGTGGAGATCAGGATCAGCAGAAGGATTGAAATATATGAAAACTGCAAGGCTGATCGGACGGCTGTATGATATTATGTATTGTACCTATATTTCGGTTCGGCAGAACGAACCTGCCAACCGAAATATCGGGTACAATAACTAACATTGTACAGCCGTGCGATCAGCCTTGCAGTCTTCGTATATCTGGGTATACTCAAATTTTTCGACGTATTTTCATTGTTTGGAGAATAATACTGTTAAATACTTCTCATGTAGAAAAATAAAGACGATTTCAGCTTTAACTGTGAAGGGCGGTTGATAGAATCTCACGCGAGAGGGTGAAACCAAGTTCATCAGTGGTACTACTAATAATAAAATACAGCTGTTTTCCAAGAATATTTTCACATCCAATTAATAATAATAATAGTGATACAATGATTGGTAATAATAATTATAATGAATACGATGCTACTACTACAACGCATTTAAATAAGTACTACCTGAACTACTACTAATAATAATAATAATAATAATATACAGTTCTTATATAGCGCCATTTCCATCTCTGTCCAATGGCGCTTTACAATAGGTTTAAATACACATATCTAATATTAAAAGAACGAAAATATCATAGCGAATAAATATGTATATGATAAAAAGCATTAAGAGAAATTAAAACTATCCTTAAATCTGATCTAAAAATATGTGATAAAAAGTACTACGAAAAATTAAAAATGTCCTGAATAAGCCTTCCTGAAAAGGTAAGTTTTTACTTTACTCTTAAATTCATTTATTGTTAAACAATTTCTAATGTCTTGTGGAAGGCCGTTCCATAGGGCAGGTGCAGCAGTTGAAAATGCCCTACAACCATATGAACTTAATTTATATGGCACCTGAACCAGCCTATCGCTGGTGGCAGATCTCAAAGAACGCGTAGGTACATATCGAGTGACCAAATCAGCAATATACGGAGGTGCCAAACCATGAAGGGACTTGAATGTCAGCAAAAGAATCTTAAAAACAATCCGTTCTTCGATAGGAAGCCAATGTAAGTTATATAAAACAGGGGTAATATGTTCAGATTTTCTACTTAAAGTAACAATTCTTGCTGCTGCATTCTGTACGCTCTGTAGCCGCTTGGTAACGTGTTTAGTAATACCAGGTAATACTTGGTAACGTGTTTAGTAATAACTACTAATACCAATAATACTACGACAATTATTCTGGTAATAATAGCCAATAATAATAATAATAATGAGGGTGCGGGCTTTCATTTATTAGAGCAGTGGGGGTCGGCAAGATTGTGTGGGTCAGTGGGGGGTTATGTTGTTTTGAGAAGCTGGTAGGGGGGGGGGGGGGGGGGTTAGGAATTTTGCAAAAAAAATCATTGTCTAGCTTAGGCGTAAGTCAAAAGTATTAACTCTCAATTTTAACTAAACACACTGTGGATTTAAATTTTAACCGGGCTTGGTTCATAACCTATTGACTTTGTAGATGGCCGTATATTTGTCATTTTTAGGTACATGTCATGTTATACGCCATATCATACATAATAATGTCAATGTGCAAATGTCATTATGAAGTATGTCAGTTCTAAAAAAAAAAACATTAAATACACTGTAGACTGCCTGAACCCAGAGATAATAATCAAATACAAAGAGGTACAGGCCAGATGTAAATAGACCCGGGAAATAGAACAAAATAAAAAGTTAATAATTGTATTTATTTAGGTGGTAACTGTCCCTTGGTCTTGTGTTTAGGAAAGATTGGTTTTTACCAGTGTCAATAACACGCCACAGATAAATATGCGATTTCCACATTAGAGTCATTTATCGTTCGTTTGAAAAAAATCTTCATTTCGGATTACTTACTCAGTTTATTCTCACTTACTGCATGCTAGATTTTCGTTCCCGAATTTATAAACATTATATGTGCATATAATATTTTAAAAGGCCCCTGTCAGTCAGAGAACTGAGAAATCGGGTCATTTCTACTGTGCTTTCGAGAGGTTAATAACAATAAATAACAACACAACGACAGTCAATTGGTATAAATTAAAGTTATCATGTTCAGATTAGCGGCTACTTACATTTACAAGCTGTTGTCGTTATTAGTCAGTGTTGATCGCAGCGCCAGTATACGTAATTACGTGGAACACACCAGAGCTCGATAAGGGCTTTTAATTACAACGGGAACTCCAAGATGGAGGACCAGGAACGCGTGCCGAGAGCGCATGCTCAATAGCAATTTACAACTACACTACTGGCGCAGAGCAGACTGTCACGAGTCTATCTTAAAGCATGTCGCATAATATGTGATAAATTTCCGTCCAAAGCCCGTGAAACACCTCTCAGCTTTAGAAAAGACAAAAATATTGGTATTGCACTTGAAGGAACCTTTGGTTTACACAAAAAAACAGCTGATATTAAAGGTTTTGCTAAGTCAAAACTCCCACTCGCCGCCATCTTGAAAAATCTGCAAATGTTGTCCACTGTTCACGTGACCAGCACAGTGCAATCTGATTGATACGGTGGCGAAAAGAACTTCCAAAGAAGGTGCAATCTGACTGGTTGACGGCGCAAAATCTCGACACAAAAAATAAAAATTAAAACTTGCATTTTCTGACTCGTGCCGGCCAAAGGCCTGGCACGAGTAATACATTTTCACTCGTGTTCACCTTTATTTCACTCGTGTTCACCTGTTTTACCATCTTTTTCACTCGTGTTCACCTGCTTTACCATCTTTTTCACTCGTGTTCACTCATGTTCACTCGTGTTTACTCGTGTTCACTCGTGTCCACTCGTGTGTAGTTTTAGTCAACATCCTCTTTCAGCAGTATCGGTGCTATAGCTCAATAAGTAGACATCGTAACTCAGTGGCGGGAAACCGAGTGGATTGGTATATATAAATTAAAGGCGCGGCGTTTGCATATTTCCCAAGGCTTGTTATAGACATTAGTCTGGCTTTCTAGAAATCTTTTAATACCACATAAAGTATATATGACTGTTCTATTATATACAGTAGCTTGTAGTTAAGAATATGTTAAGTTTTCATGCATGTCAACTGATCGATAGGTCAACAAAGATACAATTAAAAATGGAAGTAGTGAATAACTGATGGCAGTACTCTGACAAAACTGACACTCGACACTATTGTTGATTCACTTACATTATTGATAACACCGTTTTCGTTGAAGTGGCCCTGAGAAAGTTTCAAGCTTGGAAAATTGCATTCAGCCGACCGTGAATCAAACGTGGAGCCTAGTCTCATACAAAGCTTTTATAGGTAACCGCCTGGCTCTGTTTAAAATGTTTGAGACCACATTCGACATAAAAATTCCAATGTACTATTGTTGTATAAGGATGAATACATTATTATTATTACGTACTGATTCGACACAATCATTCCGCGCAAATTTCCGCCACTTTGGCGAAGACTGGCGAGTACTTGGAATACGAAAACGCTTTTTACCTCAAAAGCTTGATAAACCAGTGAACCTGGGTACAATGCATGTCGAATGATTAATTGTGTTGAATGACGTAGGTCGAGTGATTACCATAGCTAATACACATCACCGGCACTTAAATTGATTGTAATAACACATCTAGGTGGTAAGTGTTTGATAGACGGCTGAATGCAATTTTCCAAACGCGACGTGAAACTCACTTCAACGAAAACGGTTACAATATATTTAGAGTATGTTAGTCAGTCATGCAAACAATATTTGTAGTTATATATGATGATATTCATAGTCTGAAATTCATTCCGTTTGAAGACCTCAACACTCGTCACAGCTAACTGAGCACCGAAAGCCGGGTTAGTTTTACATTTTCGCTGAATTAACTAGATATGCCTTACTGGCCGGTTTTTCTGTTACAGCTACAGAATTTTCGCTATTCCTATTTCCATCACGTTACAAATGGTTCACTAAAAGTACCAGCCGCTGCACTTCTAAGCCTCGCATGAAACGGCGGGATATTTTCCCGCCACAATTCTCACTCAGTGATTATTTTAAAAGTTATGAGCGTTCAGGACACTTTAGTTTCACATTAGAAAACATAAGACCTTCAGAAATGGGTAAGAACTTCAATTCAGAAAACCAAATGATTTCATTTTAGGAAGATACATAACCTACGTAGATTATGCATAATATTTAAATGTGCATGATTCCTTGTTTAAGACGTGAACATTAAAGCTAATCCCAGTTGACACAAATATTTCAGCAATAATGAACAATTATTCAATTCACCGAAGTGGAGGTGAATAGTGGTTCGCGGCGAGGTAAATGTCCACCACGTTTCACCAACACTGAGGTGTATAATTGTTTTAGTATATACCACACAAGGTAATAGCCAGCACCAAATAGTTATTTTATTTTCTGTCAAATGAACAAAAACTCGTGCGAGGTGATCGCTGCTTCGCTCGGAGGTGAATAGCAAAGGAATATTCACCTGCGGAGTCGATTAGCCAATCATAGCGCGCGAAAAGCACTATTCACTTGTGTGGTATATACTAATGTAACTTTCTTAGTTTTTCTTCAACGTTATGGAATTTTTAGCATGAAGTAGAATATCACTATTTGACTCCTTGTTTTTCGGCGTAAAATGTAGATTTAAGTTAGTATTAATTAACAATTCCTATTATGACTTTTCTTGTTTCTATGGCAGTCTCAACTGTTTACCAGAGATTGTTTTTTCCAATATGTGGGTGTCCAAACAAAAGCTGTATAATTACTCGCACATGCCAGATTTTCTCTCATTTGCGATGAACATTTTCTCAAATTATATTACGCAACTGGCTACGTACTTAGCCTGGATCCTGACAGTTAATAATAAGAAGATTATGGGTAAGAAAATAAATTTCCCTACCATCAGGCCGATAGTAATATTTTGCAAAACTCAATGAATTTGGTATCAAACTCGTCAAATATATTGAACTGGATTCTAAAAAAGGCGGGTTTTTTTCGTTACGGCCGTTACGCCCGGCAGCCGTCCGATTTACTTATGGTCGAACCCGGCCGAAAAGCCGACCTGTAAATAATTATCTGATCTGACACATGAGCTCAAGATATGGTATTTGGGTTGTAGTTCTTTTTATTCTATGCGCTGTTTTTTACCCTGGGTGCCAGAGGTAAATTTTCCCGCCGACGCCGCAGCGAGAGTCCGAGCGCCGACGCCGCAGCGAGAGTCAGAGCGCCGAATTTGCAAGCGACGTTCTACCGCCGCTCGGTGCATGTGTTGGCGGGAAAACATAACCTCTGGCACCCTGGGTAGTGAAATGAAAATGTGCGACACGGATCGGATTTCGTATGCGTGGTCTAAAATAATAGGAAGAGACTGATCGAATCAGAAAAATTAAGATTGTATTTTAAAGCTAGGACTAGGTTAGGTTAGGTTTATCTGACCCTAGCCCAAATTCTGTAAAAGGTGTTAGATAAATTTAGTCGGTAGATCTATGAGAGCTACTCAAATAAATTAGGATCAGGATTATAACTTGACCAGTGGGAAGACATCACATGACGTCAACTGATGTTAATCAAATATATCGTGGGAGAATAATTGTTTATAACATGCAACTCTCCTATAATGATACCAGATGTCTACGACGTACTCTACTAGTAACTAATGATTTAGATTCTTTGTGCTAAAAAAAGAGTTAGTCAAGTAATCAAAGTAAACTGGTTGATGCTCCTGTGTTTTTTGTAGATCTATCGCAATGGACGCCAAGAAAATTATGATCATCGCCGTTATCTCATGCGTACTGATGGCAGTATGCATCGAGCGAACCGTTGCCCAGCTCCGGTGGGGGAGAGAATTCGAAGACGAGTACCCCTGGGCGAAGGGTAGTAAACGCTACCCCGTTAGGGAGAACGAGAGAAGGACAGCCGAACAGAAGAGAGGTGAGAAATAGAATTCTCGTACACTGTTTATCGGTCATATGCAGAAGGACTCGGGGACGATCCGTATTCCATCGATGGTATCAGATCGTCCATTATATAGCACGTCTTCGTGAAGGAATATTACCCTATATCATTATGACGTCACGGCTTGTTTTATGAGGGGGACATAATCGACTTGAACAATAGAGTTTTGAACTAAATCTGCTCTGCTGAGGAAAATGTAACTTCGAATTGTCTGGTTTCCAGAGATCAGCTGTATCAATGTTTATCCCACAATATTTACCTTATTTGGTGGCTGTTACCGCTATTCTACGTTCTACAAAATGCATTTGATAGCGATTTCCTTTGTGTTGTTGCTGTTTTGTCCCCCTCCCACGACCGTGATCCTTAGCGTTTAAACAATAGATTGTTTTGATTTGACGTAATATTGATATAGGTCAATTCCTCCGGCAGTGTACTATAACTAATGTTCCTTGCCTACATTAACGAGATTTATCCTTCAAGTAATTGGTTAATTCATATCGTACTTAAGTAACCGCATCCAGCGAACTGATCTCTGGAATAGTTCCTCTTCGACAAGGAACAATTGTGTTGGATTTGTGTTGGATTTCTATATAATTGTATATTTTTCCCACATAGAACTTGGGAGCTTCAAGCTGCTCGTGTCCCAGATCGAATTGGAATTTGTTATTTCATTTTTTGTACAATAAGTTAAAGGAACTGTGTCACAGTGAGAGGCCTTTCACCGTCCAGGCCGGACACAGTTATTATCAGCGATTTTCATGTGAACTGACGACCCTCGCGCACATGTGGGATGGTGAAAATCATAGCAAATGTGCGGCAAAAATTATAAACAAACTATGTGTAGATCTAGTCTTCAAGGAAAATATTTCAATCACGCATTGAGTAACAGCCATCAATTGAACAATGACTCCAGACATGCGCAACACCATGATATAGCCCCTTTTTTCTCAACGTATTATCTGTCATTTTTATTCTCGATGACCGACTAATTTCGTTTGCTTTTTTGTTCGCAGCTTTCAAATACAATACAGAATAGATGTCAACACGGCCGTAAACTTGACGTGGTAAAGGACAATGCGCCATATTATTGTCACTAATGGTGGACAGCAGATACATATTATTTTGTAGTTGAATCATGCAAATAGAATAAAACTTGGAAACTCTCAATTTCCAGTCATGTTCTTAATATTAATATTTAACAAATGATTTTCTAATTCCCCTCCTACTGCACGAGTTAAAACTCAATCAAGACACACATCAAGCCTAGGTTTTACTACTCAAGCAGTTAAGAGCAGTAGTAATGAAACACTCACAATTCGTTATCTTTCTCATTAATATACCATTAATATACCTTCACGACCATTTTCATCTGATGAAATTAGATTCAATAGACCCTTTCAGCTTGCCTGTTTGTTGCCCCATTTCAGACCACCTGACTTTTCCCTTGCGGTAATGCATTTTTGTTTTTCTGTATCCCAAGAGGAAATATACCAATTTCTATAATTGGAAAACAAAGCACTGAATCCTCTGGAGAACTATCACCTGGTCTGAAATGGGGCAACAAACAGGCAAGTTGAGTTCGGAATTTTCTGTATATCACGTGGTCGTTCACGTGATTATACATTTTATCTGAATTATAAATTTCTGCGCCTGCGTTAAAGGTCAAATTCACACCAATCAGATTGCACTGTGCTGGTCACGCAACAATCGCCAGGTTAATTTTTTTACATAATTTAATACAGTAAAAGCAAGATGGCGGAGAACCCGCGAGCGACTTTCGAATTCTCTCTAATTTGGAGTCCCATCTCTCAAATGTAAGCAGTTTAATGTTTTATTTAACTTCACTCGTGCGAAAGCCTTCCAACAGGCTCAGGATATTTCAACTGGCGCTCTTGTTTGAGGTACTAAACACTCAGCACAGAAATAATTTATGATGACCGAAGCAGTTATTCAACTCTCAAGCTAAACAAGACTCCTCTCACGGCCGAGGTTTTGGTTCGAGAAATTAAAGGCTTCCAACAGTTCCCTTTATAGTTCTGTAATATAATGAGCAGACTGCAGTTTTGGGAAGGAGGGTAAAAGCTTTTAAATAGAGATAAACAAAACGGGCATTTCAGTTAATAATCTTTAATCCAACAAATACTGATATGGACGCGATCAGCGAGCTGCGATAAAGAGCCGGCGCAGGATAGAAAGAACAGTAGAGAAATATAGTGATAGCTCCGATCCATCATCGGTGGACAGGATATATATTTGAGACACTCATCTATTAGTACTCTGAACCTGCAGAACAGCAGACTAAATTAGGACCGAATTCGAATTTTTTTTTATCAAAAAAAGAATCAATGCCTTCAGTAAGATTCCCAGTCATATCAGTAATGGTGACTACCAAGCATTGTTGCTAGGGGAGATGTAATAAGAGTGACTCTAGATGTGAAAAACCTTCATAAATCCGGCGCTCAAAGAGATATGTCTCGGAGAATGAAGCATCGATCGGTACACCGCTAGTAGAGCTTTCTCATCTTTTCTCGGCCTTTTTGATCACTCACAGGAGGAGCTTTTCTGTTCCAAAACCTTTACAGCAAATTCAGTGAGAAATGTCAGCGTTGGATAATGTTTGTACAAGAGACCTTAAAAGCACAGAACAACGAGACTAGGTCTGGTAATGAAACGTAAGTGGCTATAAATTACTGAAACCCTGACTATACCCACCAGTAAACAATGAGAAGGAACTACTGTTCAACCATTAAGTTTACTTGAATTTATCAGTGGATTCTAAATACATTTTGGAAGCAAAGCCTCGTCTACAGTACATCTACAATGCTTTGATTTATTTTCTGAGCACAAATGAAGTTAATTTCTTTCGGAGCTGCAGGTATTCAATTTGAAAACTCGATAAATGCAAACAATAATATAATGTTTTGAAAGAGCACACCAACATAAGCAAGATTGCCGAATTTTAGGATGCTATCAGTTCATAGTTTTAATGTATATGCTCTTCCAGCCATAACAGCTTTGGTCTCCGATGAGTTTTATTGAAGAATTTCCTATCTCCATTCGCCGATGAAATTGCACTCGGCACACGGCTACATTCTTTTGTTTTTACCTTAATACAGGAAAACCTGACCTTTGTAACTTTTCAATGTTTAGGTGAAGTCTTACAACGATATTGCATGGAAAAAGATGAGTTTGGGATACAGTTTAAATAGGAATTGACAGTCTATATAGTAAGCATGTCTCGTTGGTTGGCCAGCGACGATGCAAAACTCGCTTGACAAGACTGGATCGACGTTTGTCGCTTAGTTTCAATCCTCTGTATTTCAGCCAAAGTTTAAGCTGTTCGACAGTATAATCATCAGGTTCTCTTTCAAAATATGGTCTAGGAAAGCAGTCATTTCTGGTAGAATAGACAGAGGACGAACTCCCCCACCGGAGCTGGGCAACGGTTCGCTCGATGCATACTGCCATCAGTACGCATGAGATAACGGCGATGATCATAATTTTCTTGGCGACCATTGCGATAGATCTACAAAAAACACAGGAGCATCAACCAGTTTACTTTGATTACTTGACTAGTGCTAGTCAATTCTTGTAAGTTGATACAAAAAAAGGCGGTTTGTTTGTCTGAGTCTTGGCGGGGGGTCTAGACTTGTGACGTAATTACCGCGCTCCGCCAACTTCTTTAATTTACATACACGAGAAAAACAAAAATATTAAATTACATATATATACTAGGGGAGCAGAGAATGAATGTCAC
Source organism: Actinernus sp. WN-2022 (assembly GCA_030867875.1). Classification (NCBI taxonomy): domain Eukaryota; kingdom Metazoa; phylum Cnidaria; class Anthozoa; order Actiniaria; family Actinernidae; genus Actinernus; species Actinernus sp. WN-2022. The sequence continues at coordinate 103,182,606 of JAOWCC010000577.1, read as the reverse complement.
CGCGCTACCGGCCACTCCTAAAGACTGCTAAATTCAGCTAATAATTCTTCCCTTCGGTTATTACTAGAGGAGTTCAAATGAAAGTGTATTTCATCTTCAATCTCATGTGGCCCGAGTGAAAGCCCAGATGGGCTCTTGTTTTAAATAATTTGGTACGGTGTTGACATCTATAAATAACGTGACTTTACGTTTGCCCTATTCAATAAAATGGCTATAGCCTTAATTTCATGTTCAAACCAGCCTTAACATACTTGCGTAGCTACCGACATAAGCATAGGAACAAGAAATATACGCGGACACAGTAATGCGTTGATCATTAGCGGCGGTTGTTATTATCGGTTGTGAGTAGAACAAGTACCACTCAGTAATGATAAATACGGCACTGCGTCTGCGTATGTTGCTTGTGCTATATATAAGACGTTTTGAAAAACAGTTCATGCTTGCCTTAAACAGGAAGTTTAATAAAATTCAAAAACTCATGAATAATTAATGAGCATTTTGTCCAATCAAATGAAGCAAATCAGTCACGTGCATGCTCCTTTATCCCTGATAAAATCTCATCATTCTAAAAGGCCCGCGGAGGAATTTGAATTCTGTCCCAGGGAGAAACGGGGTTAATGATTGAGACAATGGAATTTCTATTGATATTTCAGCTTTCTCATTGAATTGCTAATTAGGATGAACGTTTAAAATAAAGAATACCAATGAACATGAAATTTTATATAAAGTTTCATCCTAATTAAGAATTCATGCACTGATAAAGACCCAAAGATAGCAAAAAGTACATGGAACATAAGGTACCTAGATAATAAATTTTGCACTAAATTTACTAATATCAGCAGACTACCGAGATACACAGATAATATTTTTAAAATGAAGTTATCCAACTACCATTACTTGTTTACCGAGCCACTGTTTAGTTCCAATTATTAAACCAAACTCAAAGCCGTAAAATAATAAAAACGTGCATGAAACGTACATATTTTGTGCCGGAGTAAAAAAATACAGTCTGCCGTCATGTCAGTCACATCGCTTTCCAAGTCTTGAACTTTATCGAGGTAAACCACGACACCAAATCCTTCAAGTGCAGGTTCTTCTTGCATTGCGAAACGCCGCTTCAAACAACATAGTATGGTAATTTCTTCATGTCATTCCCTTGAGATGTTCGTAATTGCTGGCGGTGATTACTCGAATATTTTGCATGGCGTTGTGAATACAAAGGTTCAATGGTTCATTAAGTAACCATTCCCTTGAGATGTGCGTCTTTCTTTCATTGCATTCTTAAAGCGTTTTTGAAGCCGTTTAAAACACTCACAGCACGTGTTTTATCAAGTCTAAAAATTATCGGCCTTCGCCCTCGAATTTTTTAACTTGATAAAACACTGCTGTTCGTGTTTTAAACAGTACATAAAATAAAAATATATTTTTTATTTGTTATAGCAAGCTGAGTATTACAGCTTACAGCTGGTGGGGGCCTGTTTTTACTCCTCACACACTCCCCACTACATTAACTGTTTTGGACACACTACACTCGACTCACGGTTGATTTTTACGAAGGGAGAAAAACCAGAGAACCCGGAGAAAAAACCCTCGAATGTAGATTAGGAATCAACAACAAACCTAACTCACATACGGTGCCCGAGCCGGGAATCGAACCCGGAACCACGGCGGTGAGAGGCGAGTGTAGTTTACCAACTGCGCCAACCTGCATTCCGGTATAAAAGGGCCATGGCCAGGAAATTCAAATCAAGCATATAGATGTTAAATTTCAAAGTAACGGCTACAGAATTCGTGAACAGTCATAATTAAATACCATTGGCAGTCATGAATGAACTGATTTATCTGCCCTCGGTTTAGTTTAGCTTAATATTAAACCTTGCAAATCTAGCATTGTAACAGGAGTAGCCTCCTATGCGGCCGTCCTTTGTGTTGCTCTCAGGCTGCATAGGAGGCTTAGCCTGCTTACAGGCTCTCGGTTTTTTTCGTAAATATTAGTTTTCGGGTTGGGTGGAAATGTTGGGTTACCTGTGGGCCGAGCGAGGTCCGGACCCGAGCGAGGCGGAGGCGAGTGGTCGGGTTGGGTGGAAATGTTGGGTTACCTGTGGGCCGAGCGAGGTCCGGAAACTAACATTTCCGAAAAAACCCGAGAGCCTGTAAGCAGGCTATAGGAGGCTAAACTGGACCGTTATGTACTGCTCTGCAATTTGAAATTCAAATTTCGAGTTTCAACAGCGTGGAGAGGGGAAGGGCTAACACTTTTATACTGGTTCAAGTTCAAGTTTATTCACACTATATCGGTATAGATACAATAATATATGGTAGATAAAAAGCTAAATTGAAGTACGTAGTTAGTTAATATAAAAAATGGAGATTGTGTGTCAGTGTGGAACTTCTCGTAACGAGCGACAGTATTGGCCTACCCAACAATAGAAATTACCCTAACCAACAATAGAAGTATAGTATTATGGGTGCAATCAGAATACAGGTCTCGAGAGGTTCCGTGCTACTCGTTTAATAGAGAGGCTAAACACAATGTGTATAGCACACTATCCATTAAACACTAATCAATTTTTGTTTAATAGGAAAGGCTAAACACAATGTACCGATAGCACACTATCCATTAGACACTTATCGCCACATTTAATTTACTCCTCTCCCTTCAGATGTCGTCCAACCCTTATCGTATTTCCACAGGAAGCCCAAACCGGCGAAAACCAAACAGTCATTACTGGGAATGTATGGGAATGTTTAACATTTTTTGAAATGGTACTAAAATGGTCAATAAATCATCAAAGTGAGGAAGAGGAACCACCTTTTCAACAAGCAGGTATACTTTTATGACTTTATTGACCATTTTAGTACTGTTTAAGATTTTTCTAAACAATCTATACATTCTTTATAATAATCATTAATTGGGCTTCCGGTGATACTACCAGGCTAGAACAGGGAGCGAGATAGCATTTTAATGATGGGTTGATGCTTACTTTTAACTATTACTCTGGATTTGTCATTTACAGTGGTGGTTAGCAGTATCAGGTTTTTATAATCATAACTTGACAATTTAGATATCCATAACAAACATTTGAAATTAAAGACAGTTTTTCATCCTAGATTCCCTTTAAAAACAATAACAGCAAGAGCTAAGATTATACAAATTGATTGAAGAACTGATACAAAAAGTATCATATTCATGATTTCTCAATGGGCCTTTATATACAGGAGCGAATGCAATCACGTGGTTGTACTGGCTGGCAAAAAATCTTAATTCATATATTTAAAGGCATTTCTACGAGATCGGTGGTGTTATTAGCAAAATGCTATTTCCATCTCCAATCGATTGTCGATCTTTCTAAAACAGCGTATTGAAGTTTGTTTGCCATCCAGTAAAGCCTTTCCCATGGGATCATGACAGCTCAATTAATTGGTTATTGAAGTGATATATCAGCACGTGATGATATGCATGTTAGCGTTTAATTTGTGAAGTGTTCATTCAGTCAGATTCCTTTTTTCGATCATGCATTTTAGATTGAACCAATGCCTCGAAAGAGAAATTGCTTTCTGATTTTTTCATTGCCGAGACGTTTCCTCATGATCTTCTCGATCTTCTTGTAAAGCAGTTCATTAGCGTTCATTCCAAACAGAAAGTCTGCGTGATTCCATTTGGGAATTTCCTCAGAGTATACGAGATTTTGTATCCGAGACTTGAGCATGCCGACATCCAGGGGATCTGCAAGTGTATCGTGTGAACCCGAGAAAAGGACAGTCGGGGTAGACATTCTCTCAACCTCGTATTCAGGAGGCTCGAGCTGAAAACAAAAAAAGTAGTGTTAACCTTCTTAGAATAAACAAGAAATCCACCAAAATAATGGTTGTGCGCATGTGTAAAGATGCTGGCCATGTTTTGGTGCTGACCAAAACGAACGCGGACTCTGGGAAGGAGATTGGACCAGAGCCCTTTTCTTTTGCGCATGCTGAATGTCTCGAAAACTGAAAATCGACGGAGAGGAGAGGAGCGTGCTCACCTCAGAGTGCAGTATTTTAAGTATTTTCATTGAACATCTTATAATCTATAGGAAAAGACGTGGACTTTATGATAGCCAGTCAAGTAGCGTTCTATAAAAGATATTTCCAGAGCTTATATTATCAACATTCATATTCGTACTTTGCTAATTTCTTCTATAAATCCGATACAGTCTCCATTAAAGCCCGGTGTACACGTACAAGTATTTAGGACACGGCACTACTATTTGGGCAGACCGGGACTACCTTTTCACAGGGTCTCACAACCCCTAGAGTTTCGGTACAGGTACTCGGAACATTGCCATTTACATGAGTGCCGTGCCGAAAAAGAATGTAGGAGTGTAGGAGTGTCGTGATCCAAATGGTTCAGTCGTGTACACTGGACTGAAGTGTCTCGCTATATTTACCTGGCCATACTTTTTCCAGTTATACCAGTATCCAAAATTGTACTTATGACATTTTCCAGAAGTGATCATCTGAAGAAGAAAACACGATAATATTCCATAAACAAACATCTTCACAAAACTTCTTACATAACAGTGGCGTAGGGAGGGGGAGCGAGGGTGGGCAGTCCCCCCCCCCCCCCCCCCCCACTCACCCCCCACCTTCCCCCCTGCCCAGTTCCATGCAGAAGTCATCAATGAAAATGTCCTTGAATTCATAATTTTGCCCCCCCCCCAAAAAAAAAAGAATGACTTCCTTGATAAATAATATTATGAAAACTATACTGACACGTAATTATATAAATCGCGCTATAACTGAAGGGTCAACGCCAGGAGACTGGCTTCAGTTCTCCCCAAGTTTATAACAGAAGAAAAGGGGAAGAGCAATCTCTTCTGTAGTGCAGCTTCTTGTTTAAACTTTCTTTTAAAAAGTAAGGAAGAAAGAAGAGGGGATTTTACCTGCCCAAAGTGCACGAGGTTTTTGAACGAAGTTCCTGATCCCCAGTGAGCAGCAATAACTGGAACGCGTGACTAGAAGAAAACAATATCGAACAATTTAAACACTTTTAAAACAAATAACAGCTAAAGTACTTGTTTCTACAATCTTTTAAGTGACACAAAAATAATAAAGGAAATAAAATGACACTTTTCACTTGAATACAATTGTGTTCACCCTATTAAAGTAGCTCTGTTAATCCAATCAGGAACTGTGAAGTGTTTTTTAAAACTAAACTACAAAAATGACAGAGAAATACAATACGACTGTCGTGATATGCTTTTCAAGTATTTTCTATATAGGTTGGCAAAGATTAAATTAAAGTGGATTTCAAAAGCTTATTCTAGAAACTCCATTTCGGTTACCGATTTCAAGGTGCTCCATCCACTCCAATATTTAATTTACAATCCTTCATCTAAAAGGTCTCAAATATATATTCTCCAGTATACCTGGTAAGCATATCCTGCAAGCCTGAGTATAGTTATTTTGTTGTTCGTCATGAGAAAAGTAACGTTTGGGGGTTAACAAAGCCCTGGCCTTAAAACCCTAAAAACTGCATGGCCATGGAGTGATACTCACCCATACAGTCAATGCACACTCATGGCTCGTAACATGGAGATAAAGCAGCTTAGATCTACATTAAAACGGGGAAAGAAGGGAGGCAAGAACCCTTTGTCTACTGGTTAAAGGTATGCTTACCTACGAACATTTTAAATGTACCACTTAATTTCGATTTGCTGTATTAAAGAAGGTATTGGTAACCAGTTGTATTTCACCATATGAAGTAAATGTTTTGAAGTATTAGAATGTTTCTTTATGCCGTCTAGTTTCGCTTTTCTCAGGCACAAATTAGTCCATTTTAAGGACAAAAACTCCTTTGTTGAAACGAAGACTAAAATCAACAAATGTGAACGTATATGACGTCAAGCTATCCCATATTGTTTTAACCTCGCTTCCCATAATGCATAGTAAATGGATCACCACACACGGGTGTTTGAGTTTTGCGGCTTCGTTCTCGTATTAATTCTCACCATGTTCAGGTTCTTGCTATCGAAGCCAAACATAGTTTCGCTCATTTCGTAGCACAGCGCCTCAGAATTAGATTTCCCACAGAATCCAGCCTCACTGAGCATTTTCATCAGCTTACTCGGCACGAACTCCTTATTCACATGGTTTTGAAATACATGCTGCAAAAATAAAATAAAAATCAGTAAATTATAAAGGCGCTGTTTCATTTCCTCTGTAACTTGTCTCGCAACGAGAACAATTACGAGACAAGCTGCACGAGGGACGTGGCGCAAGGTAGCACGGGAAGGGCTCGGTTCACCCTTCCCTTGGTCCTTTGCGCTATCTCTGATCCTTCCCGTGGTCCTTTGCTCTCTGATATCTCTAAGCGCCTGGGTACGCAACATGATCTCGAGTTTGAAATTACGATTATCGTAAATTCTTATTGGCCGCTCAAATTACGATAATCGTAATTCTCGTGACCAGTCAAGGATAAAGATAAACATTTGTCACATTCCGAACGGCTGTAGACGGGCTTAGTGTAGCAGAAATGGCCTCTGCGCTACACTGCACTGCACTACCCCAGTAGGATCGCTTAAAAAATCTTTTTCTCTCCTTCATGTTCTCTTCTTGTTTACCTGTGAACCCTAGCTCTGGGTGAGTGAGAACCCGTCGTTTACCCGTGAACTCGTCCGATGGTTAGGGTTACTTTTGTGGTTCGGGTTAGGATGTCAGTAGAATTACGATTATCGTAATTTCAGCGGCCAATAACAATTTACGATAATCGTAATTCTAGACCTCGAGAACACGTTGGGGTACGAGGCAGCTAATTTTAGTAGTCACGATAGCAACCACTTGCATTGTTATGTTACACCGTACAATGTTCCAGCAATTCGTGTCTCGCTTTACCATTGCGAGAGCAATCCACCGAGAAAGCCTGTACGTTTGACGCGACAATCCCTTGCGAACCTAAAACAGTCAAAACACTAAGTAGAAATCCTCTATTCTTTTAAATTACGGTGTATTGGCTACAGCACTTGTATTGGCTTGTTTGTAATACTTAAAACCTCTGTATAGCGATTTTATAACGATTTAAAGATTTTCACGCGCAAAGGATTGTGGGTAACATTACAAACCGTCGTCTTTTTCGGGTGGTGGATTGCACAGTGTAGCAACGCATTAACAGCCAGTAATGTTTTATTTTCTTGTTGCCGCTTACCGTGATCGGGAAAAGCGCGTAGGCTGCCGCCTTCATGTATTCAGAGCAGTGAGCCAAGGTATAGACCGGGGCGAGTGCGAAGAAGATCTTGATCTTTTTGGCGAGGGTCCTGTTTAACGAGAAACCTGTGAAGCCGATGAGTGTTCCCTGGGAGTGACCCACGTAGAAGACTTGTGATTGGCCAGTCACGGCAAGCACGTGATCTATCATGGCGGGAAGATCGTACTTTGCCATCTCATCCCATCTGTGGCAAAAATAAATTCATTTATAAGATAGTTCAGATTGGTCAGTTTGCCGTCCTAACTTCACGTACGGACCACAAAATTGAAGCAAGCCGGTTTTGAAAACTTTTGAGCCATATAATAAACATCTTCTTAAACTCGCTTACTGGGTCCGTACCGTAAGTTATGGTCCCAGTTTTTCCTCTTTTTTTTTTTGGTGTGCACGATTCGCGCTTGGGTCATAAAGCAGGGGAAAAACCGGTCCATAACTTACAGTACGGTACGGTACGGACCGAGTAAGCGAGTTTAATAATAACTTTATTTTAATTAAGGGGCTATATCATGGTGTTGCACATGTATGGATAGACTTGCTCCAAGTCGAACTCGCTGAGTCGCTGGGTAAGCGATTACTGGGTTAGCGCGAGAATCGAAGCGAGAGGCGAGTTCGACTTGTTTCACTTGCAGGAAATTGAATCGGGGGATTATGTTTTGGCGCGAAAACACGTTTCAGGGGCGGAGCTTACATTTCGCGCCTTTGACAAACTCTTTCTGAGTACAATCAAATTGTAAATACCACATCCACGGTCGACTGACTTGACACGTCAACATACAATGCCTGAAGAATTGACGTTTTGTGATTGGGCAAATCTTAGTACGTCATAAGCCACGCCTCCGGTTGAAAAATCAACCGGTAAATTTGGCGCGCTGCAAGTGGGAAAAGTCCTTCGTGCGGGGGGCTAAGAAGGACTATGAGAAAGTCTAATGTATGGAGTCAATGTTTTTATCAGTGTCTGTTAATTGTCTGTATCAGTTAAAGACTCCTCCCTCAATGCTTGATTGAAATGATGGTTATTTTTCCATATTTGCGTTGATCGGTTAACCATTCCACATGTGCTCCCCCTTCTCCCCCCAACTCCCGCAACTTATATGAAGTGTATTTTGAAAATGATTCTCATGTAATGGGCTCCTGCAGAAATAGGATGCAGAAATTTAAACTAAAAACTTAAAATAATAATTGTCAATAGCTGTCACATTTTCCTCATCTTTTAATATTGTAAGATCCTTTACGTAATTTTATTGGACCAATAAAGACATTATTACTATTATTATTTATATACATCATACATGACAGATGAAGCTTTGAACAGAACTCACGTCCAATCCCATAAACTCGAGTCTGACGCATCCAGCGTGACATGTCTTTTGGAGTACGCATTACCCCGGATGTTACCCAGCCACACATCATATCCCTTATCAGCTAATATATACCCCAAGCTGTCAGACGGAGAATTAAGAACCCAGTTGGTACTATCCATTAGAAGGCCATGCTGAAGAAAGGCCACTGGCTTGGGTTTAGATGTACGGGATGTGGGGTGTCTTCCATGTGGGATACGTTGGAGATTCAGGATGAATCCATCTTGGGTTGTGACGTAATGTTCTTCAACGGGATAGCCTCGATTTCGAATCAGTTGGCTCTATTAGATAGCGGGATAAAGCTTATGAGCTAAACTGAGGATAGAACAAGGGCAGGTAGGCAGACTGCTTGTTGTCTTGGTCCGAGTTGTCAACCGATCTCTGAGACGCTATCTTGGAATACATTTATTACCATGCGAGTTTTCGTTGACCACAAACAATGTTGGCGCTCAGAACTTCCAACTCCCGATGGCGGTCCGGTCTCTGCCTTTCAAGATGGTAGCTAAGAAATCGGTTGACAATAACCTGCTAGCTAGCGACTCTTATGGGTGATTTTTTGCTAATTTGTTTTCGCGCCACAAAATCCAAGAATATATGTCTTACGACTTCCTTATTAGGATATACGTGTAGAGGGCCACTGAAGTACACGAGGGAGGTCACCGATGTACACACAGGAGGCTCGCAGTTTGCGGGTAGTGTTATGTATTAAAATTAGTCACAAACCGAGCACTGAAGGTCGCTTAGATTAGTGGTGACCATGAACACTTGGTCTACATTGTGAGGACTCGGATTCGAACCTCAGAAATAACGATCATTTGTTTTCGATATTTGATTTTTTTCCTTCTATATTTTGGTCAGTTTAAACTCGTCGTTTGCCTATGAATCCTAGCCTTAGGCCAGTGAGAACTCGTTGTTTACCTGTGAACCCTAGCTCTATAGGTGGGTGAGACCTCGACGTTTACCTGGGAACTTGTTTACTGTTGACCAGTTAGGGTTAGGTTTATGTTACGGGTTAGGGTTTAGTGTTAGTGCATGTGAAGTTAGGTAAAAGGGAATACGTCTCCACCAAGTTTGTGAGGCTGAAAGTTTCAAAATGGTGAATTAAACGAGTGGGACTCGAAAAGATTCATGGCCGCTTTCCTACGCCATTTTGGAAATTCACGGCCAATCGAAAGCTGGGACGAGTCTTCTGTGCGTACATCGATCAGTGACATCACTCGCGTACTTTAATGACCTTCTTTATATAAGGAGGTCGTACGATAGACCCTTCTCCATTTCGGCCCCATGGCCCCCATTTTGACCGCGCACTACAGGTAGTCCAATCTGAAAACAAATTGGCAAAAATCACCCATAAAGCCGCTAGCAGGCTAGGTTGACAACTGAAACAAAATGACAAGCAGTCTGCCGTGCTCCCTTGGGTAGAAAAGTTTATCTCTGTGTGGTAGGGACGGGGAGTATTTTTGCAGGATTATTGTTTACGGTATTTGCTTATATATTTTTTAGTAATACAGTACCGCTCGAAACCTGTATTCTGATTGCACCATTATCACCTGTAGTTCTATTGTTTCTGTACTGCACGTTCTAAAGGTTAGAGTGTTTTGTATTGTTGGGTAAGCCAACGCTGTGGCTCGTTTCGAGCAGTCACAGGGAATTTACTCCCCCCCCTCCAGGGAATCCCCCCCCCCCAACTGCTATTCATACACTATCACTGAACAACACACGCAAATAATACTTCTTCAATGGCCATGTGTGCTAATTCAAACCCTACCCCTACATTTAAAAAACCTTAACTGTCGACAACGGGTGCTCACTGATTTAGGGATTTTAGAGCTACAGGGCTAGATCACTGAACAACACAAAAATAATGCTTCTTCAATGGTCATGTGAGCTAATCCAAACCCTACCCCTACATTTAAAAACACCATAACCGCCAACAACGGGTGCTCACTAATTTAGGATTTTTAGAGCTGGTCACTAACGCTGTGTTGGTTCTCCTGGCCTCTATGTTTTGTTTGTTGTATATCACTGAACAACACACAAAAATAATGCTTCTTTAATGATCCTGTGAACTACAATAAACCCTACTCCAACATTTAAATAACTTTACCTAACCTCAGATATATTTCTTGAAATCTAAGTTTATTTCTTCTCCAGTTTGGAGGGGGGGATAAACTCCCTGAAGGGGGACCGGTATATTTCCTAGGGAATGTACCCCCGGGGGGCAGGATTCCTAGGAAATTTACCCCCGAGTGGTAAAATTGAGGGGGGTAAATTCCCCCGGACCTGCTCGGGACGGAAGGATTGCGCAGAACGCTTGAGGGGAGCACGGCAGGTGATGTGAAAAAACGTGTTTAAACTGGACGAGCAGGAATGACAACGTTATAATTATATTGTTTCTTCGTCATATCTATCTAACGAATGAAGTGTGCATGTTTTTCGTGTTTCACGTACCGCACAGCATGCAGTAAGAAAGTTACTGAAACAGGAGTAATTTAAGTACTCAGCGTCAATTTCATAAAGCTGTAATGGTTTATAAATCTCTTAACGATTTTATACATAAATATCTAAGTTCTAAATTCGTAAATCGCAGTGATATAACTACTTACTCATCGAGAGACTCCACTAACAACCTCGCTATTCCTTTACCGCGTACCAACTATTTAAACAATAGTTTTAGCTAAATAATTTATTGTAGTTTTGATAATTAACATTAGATACATTATTGTAGTAATTTTGATATTATTAAGTAAGAAATTTATTGTTAAATTAAGAATTGTAATTTTTATTTTAAAATCCTGATGAATCACTACCGTGCTAAAATAAAGATATCGTATCTTATCTTAAAGAGAAAGGGGTAGCCATCAAGCAAGATCTAGAGTTACACATACAATATATACGTGGACTCCCTTTAATGATTTTCTCAGGAGGACAACGCCAGCAACTTTCAACACTTTTTAATCCACCTCTTTCTAAATTATATAGAGAAGACACGTTTTGTTTCTAGGAGTACTGTGGTACAGTGTACTTGTATGCAGATCAAAACAATGCTCTGATGTCGGCATGAAGCTGAAATGCCGCAAAAAAACAATGTTTTGTTAAGTGCCTGTTTACAAGGAAATAGGTTTACTCTAGGTAATTTAGCATTCTAGGACACTAGGCAGCAGCAATAAAGGGTACCACAGAAAGAAGAACACGTCAACGTTAATCCACCAAAACCCGCCAAAACTCCACTCGTGTCCATCATTTTGTTTTCTATGCTTGAATATGATTATGGTGGCCGCATCGTGTTGAGTTGACCCGGGCAGTAGGGTAACTCGCTTGTAAATCCGGGTTATCTTTAACCCTACTGCTCCGTAGGGTAATCCTATCTCCTTGTAAACATGCCCTAATTTGATACCAGACTCCCGCTAACCCAAACTATATCTTATTTCCCCTGGGAGTTCGAGTTAACTTCAGTTTCAATAAACACATACATGTACATAAACAAAATAAACCATAATAATTGGAAATAATATATTGACGCATTAATCTGAGACACGTCTTTTCATTTCTCTCAGTCATATTTCATCGTACCAGGGAAATAATAAGGAATGCAGTATCATCAAGTAATAATACTGACAACACTTTCATTAAACTTACCGCGTTTCTATCAATGTCAGGATGATATGACGACTGTACATCAGAAACACCAGATCGAGAAAAAAATGGCATACCCAATGTAACATCGGTAGCGATTACACAAAGAGTACAAGCGAATAAGAGATACCCCATGTTGAGCTTGTGCTGAGATATTCCAACGCTATGAAGCACGCTATTCCGATCTCTGAAAGAAAAAAGAGTCATAGCGTTAATTTAGCTGATTTAGGGTAGACTGTTGTAACATGGTGGCAAAACGTTAATAATATATGTACGGAATCAAGTGTAAAATTGTACATAGGACTGGTGTTCGTACATGTATATTAGTTACAATGTAAGTCTTGTTCAAGATACTGCTTAGACTACGTAGAATGTAGGCAAAACGTTTGGCCCACACACACGGTGGTGAAAAAGTGTAGATATAAGAATAATTATTTCAAAAGTAATCATGATGTATAGATATTGGATGGTCACAGTCAGTTTTGAATCAATTGCTAGCAATTTAGCAGTAACAGACATGTTACAAGACGTGTTAGGCTTAAGGTTCCATTTAAAGTCCACAACGTAAGGAGAAAGTAGTGGCAAAAAGTGTATTTTATCAACTAGAAGTTGGTAAAGGTTGCTTACCGCCTTGTGAAGCGAATGGCAGCTGACACCGGTTGCGAGTACTGGCCACCGACTTCGTCCAAGCAAGAGAGCCAAACTAGCCTGCAAGGAGGCTAAGAATTCCGGTTCATTTCAGTGGCGGCACTTGACCTTGGTATAGGCCTGGGGCATGTGTCCGATATGCCGCAGTGTTAATGGCCATCGTGACCGGATATCCACAAAGAGCGATCAATTTCGTTTTGTTACTGATTCCACATTTCAGTACCCTGACCCCTGACCCCCAAATCGTGAAATATTTCCCACCCTAAAATGTACCTCATGGTCTAAAAAATAACCCTGAAAAATACTAAATCGCCGATTTCAAACCCTAAAAAATACGGCGATCACCTCTACCAGCCGAATATAGGAAGAAACCCCCCCCCCCCCCCCCTCCCGGGCAAATTATATGCACACTGGAGTAACATTTACTGACGTTTATTGGAGGGGCTGAATGGGGTTAACTGATAACTGAGAAATGGCCAAAAATATTACTGTTAACTGAGAATTTTACCTTTTTTTAGCTGTTAGCTGATATTTGTGAGATAGCTGTTACCTGATATTTCATTATTTTTTATTAAAATGACGTAACGTCACATGCTATTATTGGCTTTTCGGATGGTTTTCGACAGATTTGATCCAGTTGATAATAGTCAAATATTAAACATGACACATCAGAGTTATCTGATACTAGAAAAATCTATTGAATAAACAAAATGTAGTGTTTGATGTTGAATTAGCGGTTATTATTCATTTCATACCAGCAAATATGTATTCAAATCAGGTTAGGGTAGTCTTTTTATATAACTTAACTGATAACAGCAAAATTTAACTGATAACTGATAAATAGCTAAAAATTTAGCTGTTAACTGATATTGGTACCCCCCCCCCCCCCCCCCCATTCAGCCCCCCTTATTGCCATTCGAGGGAAATTGAAAGAGAAATTGAAATTGAAAGAGTTGAGAATTGAAGTCTAGCAATTGTAGGTGTCACCAGAGTCACCCTTGAGAAGCTTAGTATTAGGCGGGATAGGGCCACAAAGCGTGAACTAGAGCAGCGTATCTAGCTAGCTGACAAACAACATCCTTGATATAATTTCATCCCTAGGAGTAGTGTCGAGCGTCGATACAGTCTCAGGTCAGCGCGCTCAAATACCTCTCTCGAATATAAAACAATGATATGCCTCCTAGCTATTGAGTTACTTTGACCGTTACTAGCCAATCTCGGTTTCTGGTAAACCCCCACCCCTCCCCCACACTTCACCCTAATGGTTAATCATTAATAAAACGATGCATATCCAGAGAGGGGTGGGTCCCAGAAACCGGGATTGATTCGAGTTACCTGGAGTTACTCAAGTATGATGTGCGTGCGGTCGAGCTCGGTTGACTCGGTTGACTCGGTCGACTCGGTTGACATATATATATAAGATACAACTCGTTTTTATAACAAATAAACCGAGACATTTTATTTATTTTAGTTGTGTATTAAAATTACATTAGCCATTAAGTGAAGGTGGGGCAACAAAAACGCCACCTGCCACAGAGATGTGGCGCCCACATAGTTTATTTGTCGAGGTTAAAAGCACGAGAGGCCTTGTCTAGCCGATTGTGTGTATATCCATGGGCCTACAACTTTATCACGCTCTGGCTATGCCCTGATATGGACCTGCACTTTACACAATAAAACGACAGTAATAAACAATCCATACTAATAATATGTGATGAAATTGCTTACAAAACATGAAATTACAGTAACTATAGTCACTATACCTATAACAAGAGACAATTTAAAGTCTCCAAATGCATAAGAATTGAATTAAATTAATTGAATCTGATAAAAACTGAGTAAAAAATCCATCTTCCATACTTGATCTGTGAGTCAGTACATTTCCAGATCACGTTATTTTTAGAACACTCAAGGTGAATAAATCCTATACTCCCGAGCGAAAGACCGATAAAATGCTTTTTTTTCACAATGGGTTATTATCACAGTTCGGCCATCTTGAAAAAAACAATAGTTTTGGCCCCGGTAGCCTCGCACTGGTGGGCTTCTGGACGAGTTTACCGGACGAAAACAAAGGTTCTTATTCTCCTGGGACTCAACATGGCCGACGCGTGTTCAAAGCCCATGGCGAGGTAATAACAATATCATTTCTCATAAATCGTTAGGAAATATTGGTTGTCCAGTACATCGTTGCATAAAATTACTTGCTTGGATGAATGAGGCTGATCAGGCCTCTAGTACGTAAAATGCAGAAAGAGGTGGCCAAAAAAATGCGGCGTAAGCCGAACCTAGCGCCGTATAGGCGGAGGTACGGGAGGGGGGGGGGGAGGGGATGCGAACGAAAGGGGTAGTCGCGGTCCCCTTGCCCCCCCCCCCCCCCCCCCCCCCTAATTCCGCGACTGGATGCTCAATTTACTACATTCATATATGGGCCGCGTCAGGCAAAAAGGGCCCGGACGACATAATATGTAAATGTTTTTTTTAAATTGTACCCTGTTTTTCATACTTGTGGTTCGATTACAATATGCATCGCGAGCGCCAAATTGTGCTACTAACAAGTAGTGTTGATTTCATGAAATTGACCAGTGAAATCGAAGACGAAATTTACGATATTTTTACAGAAGGGTGTGATCACAATTTTAGCAGGCGCAAATGATTCCTTATCATCAGATGATTGTTTCAAGGTGTAACTTGTACTATTGCTAAAATCATATTATGAGCTACGGGGAGTAGAATGACTGCAGAAAAGAATATTTTGGGCCAAAAAGTGACCATCTTGTTCATCTTATTTATTTTTTACTCTTTAATGCCAGTAGGTATAAATGAATGTCATACATCAAAATCATATTCCCCTCTGACAGGATTCCTAATTTTTGTTGTCGTATTTGTAATCGGGCCCTTGCATCAAAAGCGCGTAAATTTCACCCCTGATTTTTGTTGTCAATTTCTTGAAACTGACATTTATTGTTAGGAATGAAATGTAGCACTCCTCGTCAAGAATACAATACAATCTTCAACCTGTCATTAGGAACACTGTTGTAGGAATTATTTAACTTGAATGTCGTCCGGGCCCTTTTTGCCTGACGCGGCCCATATTATTTGTATTCAACGCTCAACTCACATGTTGACAGATAGACGTTCCTGGTAATGGGCTCCTGATTCTAGTTAGCTTTTTTAGTGTGTTAGAAGTAATGTTTAAAGTCCGACAATGAGGACTGGACGGGGATTTCAAGTCCGCGCAATTTGTTCCAGTCCGAGGCGCAGCCGAGGACTGGAACTAATTGCAAGGACTTGAAATCCCCGTCCAGTCCGAAATTGGAGGACTTTGAACGACTTCAACTCCTCATTAATTATTCGGGAGGAATCAAAGACAAATAAAAGTTGCTGGTAGTTTAGTATTTTGCAAGGAAAACTAAAAAATATCGAGAAAATAGGGCTACAAATTCTTTTAATCACTGTTATTATGAAGAGCAAAGTTAATTGAACAATCAGTGCTATTCAATTGCCTTTTGTTCATAATGCAATCAAATATTTTTTAAAGCATAGTCTCTCGGGATATGTTAGCTGCATTACCTGTTACAGTTACTGGTTTCAATTAAGCTAGTTCAGTGTTAATTGAACAAAACTTTATTGAGCAATCATAATAATAATCAGTGCTATTCATGCCATTCGTACATATTGCTTTCAAGTAATGATGTTTTCTAAAGGCATAGTCTCTCGGGATATGCTAAATCAAGCCTGCGTTGCGAGTTACAGTTTTCCGGTTCAGTTCAGTGCAAATCCAGCATGGCGTCAAGAGCAACCGATTCCTCTGACGAGTTTGAGCCTCCACTAAAGCGGTTCAGAAAACCTCTAGCGCCGAAGGAACAAGATTTAAAATTGAAAAATGCTATCCCAAAAGCAACATTATACAAGAATAACTGGGCAGTGAACATCTTTACTGAATGGCGTGATAATAGAGAAAACAAGATGTCGTAGTAACTGGAAAAATTTCCAGTTACTGGAACAACTTGTTCCAGTAACTAGAAACTTTTCCAGTTACTGCTAGGAGGACTAGACCAGGTATCCAGTGTCCTCAAGGGATTAAAATCAGACCATTGGATTGGCTGAATACCTCGTGAATAATTAATGAGGACTTGAACCTCAATTCAGGGACTCATTAATGATGTGACTGACGTGACTAATTAAACACGTTCATTACATTAATATCCTGCGTTATTCTTGCGTGACAATTAAATTAATCCAGTCACTTACATTTCGTATGCCAGTGAAATATATGAATTTAAAAAATGAATTTTTATGACAATGAATGTGAAAAATTAATATTGCGTGACACCTTGTGATGTTTTCATGAGTGACATCAGGGTAAAGCAATCCTACAGAGCCATTTTCATCATCTCGACCAGCTTGGGATACAGTACTGTTTTTGCGTTTTCAGCAAACAAAAAGTCGGCGTGATTCCAGTCCTTTATCACCTCGTAGTAAACCAAATTCTGTAGCTGAGACTTCAAGGGATCCACATCAGCAACAACACTTAGCGCATCATGTTCGCCCAAGAAGAATGCAGTGGGCGTGGTCATCTTGCTGACGTCATAGGCCGGTGCAGTTGGCTGAGAAATACACGAGTGATTATTAATACATTAATTTTTGTCGCGGTTTTATAAGATACTGATCAATCACGGGAAGGACTTGAAAATAATTTTGGGACATCTGAGCTAGCAACAACAACATTTATTATACCAACAAAAAGAAATTACAATCACAAGATAATTAATATATATTAACTAAAATTCGGTACGGGCCTTCTAGTGTAACTAAGGTAGCTAGTCCAGTTTGGTGACACGCTCATAATAGTATTGTTACTACATTTATGGTAATATTTTTTTCGCTCTCGCATCACATCCAAATTCTTTTGAACATAAATAAATTCCTGTTGTTGTTATTGTAAGCCTTAGCTAGATATCGAATTGGAATTAAACATATTGGAGTTCTTGAAGGGAAGAAACAAAACGTTTTCACAAACGCTTCGATGAATTGGCCACTTCAGAATTTAAATTAGTTACTGGGATCGAATATGAATTATTAATAAACTTATTAATGAAGTGAGAGTGGTCAAACGCCCGCATTGTAACATTGGTTTCTTATACGTGATCACAAATATATTGATACATTATAGCCTGCGAAACATATCCTCGGTATTATTCAACGCAAAGAAAGGAGACTGGTTCAGATTCTGAACTAACGACTAAATGACAAAAAAAGCAAATATACGTGCATGGATGTCTAAAACACACGGCGGTTTTCTGTTTACCTGATTATAATGCTTCCAGTTTCCATGCCTGCCATAGTCAAACTTTGCTGTCCTACCAAAGTAGATAACCTGTAGAATGAAGGTTAAGTACATTTCTTATATCAATCAAACTATCAATAACAACTGTTGGTTTTCCTAAAATGAAATTGTATAGACAGAATGCAAACGTATATTAACGCAACCCGTGACAGTCTAAGAGTCTGATAAACTTGAGGCAGCACTCACACTTTATCTCTTTCCCGTCAGAGCTCCCGAGTAAGAGAATTCAAGGCTGTACAAGCTACTCTGATCACAGAAATGGCGGTGCAGAAGTACCGGTCTGGCACAGAAATCGAACTCGGGACCGCATGCTCTAACCCATTACAGGGAAGGAAGGGTGGCTGAGTAGTGTGAGCGCTCGCCTCTAGCTGTGCGCGCAACATCGTCAAAATGGCCTATTAAACTATTTGGCCATTGAGCCACACACATGCACCTAGTTGGCGAATTTTAATTTCCCTTACCCAAAAGTCTTCCTATAAAAACTGCCCCTACCCTCTAAGATATAATTTTGAAATCAATATAGTTTTACGAAAATTTAGATAGCCTGACTAACCTCGTTTTGGTGTTTTTCACATAGTATTACTTTAAACCTTGATAAATTCACAAGAGTTCACTTAATTTGTTTCATCTTCAAACTTATACAACTTACTAACACGCACATTTCCTTTTAAGATGACTCAGTTTATCATGACTTACTTGCCCGAAGTGAATGATGGTCTTGAAAGAGGTCCCGGATGGCCAGTGGGCGAGGTAAACAGGAACTCGGCTCTGGAGGGAAAAAAGGACTATAAACGGCCTTCTTTTAATCTGAAAATCAAAACAGTATATTGAAAACCCACTGTTGTGCAAACTTGTCAAGAGCTGACAAACTAAAATAGTGAGTCCTCTTTTCTTTACTAACGCTGAAATGTCAGCTGCTACTCGTTGTTCACGGCGGTTATCATAGTTGATTATATACCAACATCTTTTCTGTCAGGCCTGTTTCAGTGCCATGTAACGGCACCGATCGAGATCGGTCTGCAGAGCGGCTCCATGTATTTAGGCAAAAAGGGAGAAAAACCGGAGAAAAACCGTCGAAGAAAGAGAGAGAAACCAAGAAAAGCTCACTCAATATGACGCCGAGTGGCGGGAATAGGAATTCGGGCCACAGAGTGAGGGGCAAGCAGGCGGCAAGCGCTTTAACCGCTCGGCCAGCCTAGCTAGCTACGCAGAAGATTTCAGGAAAAGAATTGCCCACAGGAGAATAATCTGCAGGATGTACTTACCATGTTGTTGTTCTTGTCGTCGAATCCAAACAGAATCTCCCCAATATCATAACATGCCTTCTCAGAGTACTTGGCGCCACAGAAACCCAACTTCGTTAAAGCTTTGAAGAGATAGCCGGGTAGGAACTGAGTAGCGGCCAATGGGAAAAAGAGCTCCTGCAAAAACCAACCGCATTTAATAAAGGCCATTCATTATGTTGCTCCCATTTACAGTGTGCAATATATCTCCTAAGCAAATATTAATTTTCAAATTTCAACATTAATAGCTCATTATCATATCATACGAAATTCGCTTGGGTTGCGCAAAGATCAACGGTTGCCATTGGGTCTTTAATCTCTAGTGTCGGCGGGGGGGACTCACCTGTACTGGTCCAAGCGCGAATGCAGCATCTCTAGCAATAGCCGCAGTGTGATTCAGATGATATATTGGAGCGAGAGCGAGGAACAGCTTCACTTTCTTAGCGATCTCAGGGTACGTGGAGAAAGAAAGGAACCCGACCAGTGTTCCCTGCGAATGTCCTACGTAAAATAACTGAGGCTGTCTCGTGATACTGAGTGCGTAGTCGATCATGGCGGGAATATCATACTCGGCCATCTCTTGCCAACTGTTAACAGGATAAAAATATATATGGACTGACCCTATTGCCTCGAATTAAAATCGCACCGCTTGAACAGTAACACCTCCCCTCCCTTTTTAGCACCAAAACGTTAACATTCAAATTCTCTTAACTGGACTACCGGGGCGATTATTCAAGGCAATACAGTACTCAATAAATGTACTTGTCATGAGTCTACGGACAATCTTCCAAAATACCGGGAACACATAAAAGCACCATTTATATAACTAAATTAATACTACATCGTTACTTTATATTAAGTGAATTTACAGTGAATTTGCCTTAACCACAGTGTAGAAAAGCGTCTGAAATACTTTGAAATATTTCGGAAAATATTCTGAAATAACTCTAGCAAAATCTGACTGCATGTCGACAACTTCACTAACTTTGATTTCATTCAGGAGCTTTTTATTCGATTTCAATATAAATTTCAACCAAAACGTGCAATAGTTTGGACTGATAAAGTTCTGCACTCCTCACAGCCAATCAGAATAGATACATTTTTATATAATAATCAGTCCCTCTGATTGGTCAAGAGCCGTGTGTTATTAGAGGACACACACGTGGATGGCGTCATGAGCGCGCGCAACGAATTATCAACTCGTTGCATGTGATTGGATATTTTCATAGTTTTTAGCTTGCGATTATATAAAACAAATAGAGCGGATTTCAATTGAGTGTCGGAAGTGTTTTGGTTTTGCGTTTACTAAGCTCTCCTATTGGCTGAGAAAGTAAACCAACCAATCAGAGTCCAAAGTAAAACCAAACGCAAATTGGTTTTGGTTTTGCTTTGGTTTGTCGTTGGCTCACAGGGAAGCCATTTATGAGTTACTTGTGATTACTCGCTCCTATGATTGGCTGGCCGTGGGTAGTTTGCGTTTGGTTTTACTACACTCAATTGAAAACCGCTCTATGTGTCTATACTGCGTCTTGTGGCGCACTTCTTCGTTATCTTCACGTTGTGACGTCATTTGTGCATCTATAAGAGACAGACGCACGGCAGAATAGAATCTATTTGTGAAATGAATGAATGTAGGGGTCAAGGGACAATCACTACGATATTAAACGCTGCAAGCAAACATACATGCAGTCACGCGCCTACATTTGGATCTGCAAAATACAACGCCATGAAAACTCGAGCGCGCCTATTCTCACCTCCAGTCCCAGAATTCCCTCTGCCTTGGGTTGTACTTCACATGACTTCTGGAGTACCTATTACCCCGGATGTTCCCCAGCCAGACGTCGAATCCCTGGTCGGCCAGAATGTACCCCAGGGAATTATCCTCCCAATTAGTTACCCAGTTAGTTGAGTCACCAAGCAATCCATGCTGCACGAAGACCACAGGCTTGGGGTCATTATCTACCTTACCCCTCCTCCCGTGGGGGATTCTTTGCACGCTAAGAATGAAGCCATCATTTGTTGTAACGTAGTGTTGTTCAACAGGAAAACCACGACTTTGGATTAGTTGGGTCTGTGAGAAGAACAAGAACATTTGAATCAGGTTTTAGGCTTTATGTGCAAACGTATTGACTAATTTGATTCAATTAAACATATTTATAGTACCACGACATTATCCCACGCACGGGGGAAATTTGTACGCGGAGGTCCATCACAGGCAACCCAAGCTCTAATTGTGAGTTTTGAGAATTACTAACGAGTTCAGTCCTATTCTGATCTAAAAAAAAAAAGCCAGAATCGCAAATTAACGACAAATGACAACAGATAGATCATATGTACATTTATTTCATTTGATGTTAACCTACTAATAATGGTAAAAATTGCAATTTTCCCGTATATAATATTTCCCATACAAAGTCTATACACTGACATATAGTAAACATGCCAACAACTCGCCATCATAGTCTAAAGCTTGGCTGTAAATATCACAATGACTGAAAATTATATGAAAGCATTGGAATCGATATGGCTAGCGAAACTTTATGTTGTAGGCCAGGTTGCAGGCTGAGAATTTCGACCCGCATCACCACGGATGTAGGCAACACATGAATTGTTATCAAAATACAATAGGATTAACACAATACAAAACAAGAGAACGAAATACACTATACAATAGAACACAATACACAATACAATTGGGTAGTAATTCATGTCAAAATACAATAGAATTAACACAATACAAAACAACAGAACGAAATACACTATACAATAAAACGCAATACACAATACAATTTGGTAGTAATTCATGTCTGCCTACATGAAGGGAGAACCATCTCACTTCAATCTATTCGCCTTACAATCATGACACTGGGGTATCGAAACTAAAGCATAGTAACGCGAGTTCGGCAGCTTTTCAGTTTAGAAGGGAATCAGTTTAAAAATACAGACCCGGCCATCAAATAATTCTAATTGAATATCGTATCATGTTGATCCGATTCTTGTCTGTACAGATAAAGAATGTTATGACGTCATTCAGTCACGGTGACATGCCGCCCCGGGGTCTCAAAACCCTGATTTATTACTCGGGCTGCCTGTGGCAGCGCCGAGTCTTAAAATGCAAGTCGTTATTATTATTATTTTTATTTCATGTCAGACGGCTTCTGCGCATGCGTTAAAGGTCAAATTCGAACCAATCAGATTGCACTGTGCTGGTCACGCAAACAAAGGTTAGATTTCCTCAGGCGCGCTCAGATAAGAAAATTCAAAGCTCAGACTAGGCGAGACAAGGAGATATCAATTTCAAATAGTCATTGTCAGAAATCTATTCCATCGTGGGCAATTATGCAATACAACCTAAATTTGGGTCAGGTCCATGTTTTACGACAGAATAACCAGAGTCTTTCTACTGGATTCGGAGAGCTCGAGACATTATACAAGTCTGCTAATATGGGGAAAACTGAAACAAAAAATGAACTCCCTCATATTTGAGCCAAGCGGAATATTTACATGATCCGCTAAGATTTTTACAAATCTAATTAGTTAAGCAGATGTACGCAGTGTATGCCAACTGAAATGCTGTGCCCGTTTTCTGGTTACGGCTCAGTGGGGCAACTACACGAACAAGAAGCATGAACTGCCAGCAAAGAGAGAGGAATTGATCGGAGACGTTAAATTACGTTACTGTGAAGAGGATCAAAATTCAAGTTCTTTGAGACTGTCTTCTGCCGTGACTCGTGAGAGAAATTGGAAAAGATCTAGCTGTTTCATTCAGACACTGGCAAATTTATTGAAAGCTACGGGCTTACTTTATGAGATTATTATTCATTGTGGAATGAAAGGAAACAGGTTAGCTGAAAGTTAAGTTCGAGGTAGGCTTCGACTTTCATTCCGATTCAGTGCATATGTGCACGAAGGTGGAATGCTTTCAACAACACTAACAATAGAACCAAAACGAAAGATTCAGTTACGTAAGTACTGTAAGTAAACTCTTTTAGATTTGAATACATTTCCTCTCAGTTTGTCTGTTAATGTACTTTTTCTTCTAATTATCGCTTTATTTAACATCTCTGTGATTTAGAGTATGCGTACCTCAGAATAAATTATTTGAAAGGTCGACTGAACTCTTGTGTCGATAAGCCCAAATGTTTTTGTAAAACAGTCTGTGAATTTGAGAAGCGGACTTAGAAGAGCTTTCTAATTAGGAATTACATGTTTTTCTTGCTATGAAATTTATGTTTCATTTCACATTTATTCATACAGTTTTAGCCGGACATTTCCCCGAGTTTTTGATCTATTTTCAATCAAATTCAAATGAAAGTGTATTTCATCTTCAAATTATCTCATGTGGCCCGAGTGAAAGGCCAGATGGGCTCTTTTCTACTTTCAACACACAGTCGCTAAACTGTACGAAATCTCCAAGAATAAATCCCTAATGTCCAAACTAACGGGGAAAACTGAAAGAGGAAATCCTTGTGAGAAATCGACGTACATATGAAGCTATATAAGTTATCATCGACTATATGGGAGTCAAACATCGAGCTGCTATGAAACCGCTTGTGACAGTTTGTTTACGCACTTTCATGACAAACGAACGTTTCTACTTTCGACACAACGGTCGCTAAACTGTACGAAATCTCCAAGGATATATCCCTAATGTCCAAACTAAAGGGAAAAACTGAAAGAGGAAATCATTGTGACCAATCGACATAAATATGAAGCTCCAGAAGTAATTATTGAATACATGAGAACCCATAGAGAAAACCGATAATAATGAACACGGTATTAGTTTCACCGACATTTGTGGCGTAACTGAACTCGCACTACAGCATAGTTTGAAATACTGTACGAAAACTCCCGTTTAAAAATTTGCTGATGCCGAAAGGACCGTAGCATTTAAACAAGATATCCTTCTGACCAATCGACATACATATTAAGCTGTGAAAGTATGTTTCCATTCCATAACAGCCGATAGTGCAAACTAGTAAACTGCCACTAGTAAATTGACCTTGCGTACTTCCGCGAGTACTGAACTTTCTAGCGTCAAATGCATGTGTTACGTTTCCAAACTTTAGGACAAGAAATCTTCCATAGAATGTTCTATTTTTTTTACAGCTGAGAACTGTATTATTAAACATAAGAAATAAAACAATGGTGCCATTTGAAGAATTATATCATGTCAAAAGTGCAAACGAAGAAATATATATCTACGGACGCGAGCAGCTCGATCGTTTCACTTTGGTCAAACTCGGACTGTTTACGACTGGAACCTGCAGTTTTATCGGACCTGCAGACTAAATTGTAAACGTGTGGCCGTGTTCAGGCTAGTAAATCTAGCTAGCTAACCACAGGAGGTAGCGAGCTTCTTTAGTCTGAACAGTTTTTCTGCTCTGGTGATTAGCTAGCTAGTGGTCGGTGGAATACTTTGAAGTTCCAAGCTACCTAGCGAGGTAGCTTGAATAGAATCTAGCGCGCTAAAAGCCCATCGATGACAGATTTTAGTTATTTTAAGGTTTTGAAATGTACACAAATGTCAAGTCAGTGTTATCATCCGATCTAGCCGACTTCTAGCTCTCGCTACGACCACGTTCACTACTCGCTCCAAGGTAATTTCTCTTACCACGACAACTACCGGGTGTATTGTACGTCAATTGAGCCATCATGGATAACGAGGATCGCCAAACACCAGTCAGTAGCAGTTTTTCGCACAGTTTTAATATTTTGGTTGAAATTTCAATTGAGCACTTTGGCGGTCAATTATTTGCGATTACGAAACACTTGCGCCAAGGGCAGTTATAGACCAAATTTCTATCTTTTAGAGATCTTTAGAGATAGAAACAAACCAGAAGAGGGAAAAACAAAAAGTAAAACCTACTAAGTTACTAGGTCTGAACAGTACTAATAAATTAACTAGCTGCGAGTTGCTGACAGATATCTCAAGACTCTAGCTAGCTGCACGATAGTAGTCTGAACATACATACACACATGAATAAGTAGTGTTTTCAATAAAAGATCAACTACTTTAATTTACATACGAGAAAACAAAAATATTAAATTACATACATGTATATATATTTATATATATACTAGGGGACCAGAGAATGAAAGTCACCGCGCTACCGGCCACTCCTAAAGACTGCTAATAATTCTTCCCTTTGGTTATTACTAAGAGGATTTCAAATGAAAGTGTATTTCATCTTCAATCTCATGTGGCCCGAGTGAAAGCCCAGATGGGCTCTTGTTTAGGATGCGTTCGATTGACTGTATACACAGACTGATTACTACAAATCATTTATATCGGGACATTTTAGCCACTGGAATACTAAATGTATCCTGAATATAACATTTGTAGCATACAGTAAAACGTGCCTGAACCAGTGATTTGCAATTGATGGTTTACACGTTACGTCATTCTTCGTTTATATATAGCTTCTTTTGTTCTGTACACCAACATGCATGACCGCCATGCCCTTTGTCATTTGAATCTCTGGGGATTGAGTGCAAACTATCTATTAAGACTAGATTTCCGATCCAGTGGTCCCTTCATGTAGGCAACACATGAATTGCTATCAAAATACGATAGAATTAACACAATACAAATCAATAGAATGAAATACACTATACAATATAGAACACAATACACAATACAATTTGGTAGTAATTCATTTCTGCCTTCATGAAGGGAGAACCAGATTTACAATCTATTCCTGTTATATATCAGACTTTTAAAACAGCTCGAGAACTATAAACGATTTACATTGGGGGAGCACACCCCTTTCCGATCATAGGGTACCATGATCGAAACTATTGGAATAAATGGGCATAAGAGAAAGGCAAGCGAATTTGCGCTTGATTCCAAAAATAACTTCTAATTTATTCTATTTTATTTATCTATTGTTAACTGAAACTCCACAAGCAAAGTCATTAAATTGTGCATACTATTGCTCTATCAATTCCAAACCTGCCCATCCCCCGCGCATTTGTGGGGCATTTTACATTTTTGAATCAGAGCGTTGCAAAGTGACCCGCAAATTTCCCACCGTGGGGTTAGCTAAGCTATGAAAATGCCCCACCGGAGCAGTAATCCTGTACCGCTCGAGACCTGTATTCTGATTGCACCATTGTACTGTAGCTCTATTGTTTTCGTATTGCACGTTCTAAATATTAGGGTGTTTTGTATTGTTGGGAAAGCCAATGCTGTGCCGGAGGTTTGTAATTCATAGAGCATTAAACTCACATCATTAGGCACTTAATACAGAGACAAAGAGCTGAGACATGAAAACCAGAGTAAATTTAGAATCAAATGAAGTTCCTGTAAGAAACACAAATCTTGACCTCACATGGCCTCACATACTGCTCGAGAGAAGCGAACTGAACAACGAAAACAATAACAACATTAATCAGTACAGCTGTTCAATTATCGATTCACTGAGGTAGTCACAATAAACTAAAAGTGACTGAACTTAACTGACGTAATTAAAAGTGAAGCATGTTTACTGACCACATTTCTGGAGACATCAGGATCTACTGGTCGACATCTTTGTGAAAGACACCGTCCTTGCACCGGATGTAAGCTCCAGTAGGAACTGAGTACCACAATAGTAAACAGGACTGGAGTTTTAAAAGTCATCATTCCTCCAATTGCCACCCACTAGCAATGTTAATGAAGCTGCTACGAGCTAATTACGTAAATCAAGTAGGTTCGTTGAAGCCGTCAAATATCGAGATGACGAACACTACCGCACTGAAGTACTACAGTCTCTTCAATCGGCTAGCCAATCTCCAAACTGTTTAAACACGGCGACAAGCGCGATATACTCTTGTAGGCCTCAGCTCACAGTCTAGCAAGGCTTCGTTCCGCTAGATCAATGCTTGCCTTAGTTCAGCCGGAAGCATCCTGTTCCTGGGGGAGGGGGAGGGGAAGGGGTGGGGTGTACGCTGGGAGCGAGTTAAAACATATCAAATCAGTATCATTATTGAACTTAGAGGTCAAAGTAGATCAGACTTTCTCCAAGTCCATTTATGAGATACGTTGTTATTTTTATTTCAGAGCAACGAATACGCATACGGATCCATGTTTGAAGCAAAAATTCGTGTCGATTTTCAGAAAAAAATATTTAATCCGGCCGCGTAATTTGTTTAAAAAGTTATCATAGACATAGTTATGGCAAATCCGAGTCGACACTGAACCGCTTAGATGAATTTCTTTATCAACAAGCTAAAAATGTAACATTTAAAAATGTAACATCATATGATGCTGTAAACAAATAAAGTTGAAGTTGAAAGTTGACGGCCGGTATTTAAGTATCCAGCCATTTCGTGTACCGGTATTAATCTATTAAACGGACCGTCATGCAAAGCGAGTGTGACGTTTACCGAGGTTACAGAAAATCACAAAAATAAGAGAGTTCGTATCTGTTATTTAAACTGACTCTCTTTTTTGGTGATTTTTTTCAAACTTTACTACCTCGATCGTTAAGGAATAGTCCGCGCAAGAGGTAGGCACAATTGTTCAGATGCAATTTGCTTTCCCCACTTTAGTATTTTCTGTTTTTCATACTGACAACTCATCAACCCTTAAATTATAAATTTCTAAAATTAAATCCACTAAAACTGAATTTTAAAAGTACATTTCTTTTGTGTGAAAACATTTCGTCCAATAATAATAATAATGTATTTATATAGCGCAATCTCCATAAATGCCCGAGTGCGCTTTACATCAAGCAGAAATCTACAACTATATATATATATATATATATAACTATATACAACGCAACACAATGTTAAAATAAATAAAAATTATAATTACTAATCCAGAATTATAAAAAGTTATACATAAAAGAATCAGCAATAAGTCTTAAGTTTGCACTTAAAAATAGAAATGGAAGGGCTACTCTTGATTTCATGTGGACGTGTATTCCAAAGACTAGGCGCACACACCCAAAATTTCCCTGAGGCCGTACGATTTCAGCCTGAAGGTGGGCTGCTGTAGCAGCAATTTATCCGCAGATCTAAGAGCGCGCCGAGGAACTGATAAGGAGTTATGAGCTCACTAAGATATACCATTAAGTATCTTGTACGTATACAGCAGGATCTTAAAAATAATGCGTTGCTCTACCAGGAGCCAATGTAGTTGAACTAATATTGGCGTAGTATGTTAAATCAGAAGAGTCAGTCCAAAATAATAACCAAGAAAACGCCTTCAATTTTAAAATGTTCCCCACATTGAAAGTTCATCATATTCAAAAGTTATGAGAGTTATTCAAATCTGTTTACAAAATGATTTTTTTTTCTTCTTCAAGTTTAGATAGATTTTACTATCTAAGCCAATGACGGTGGAAGATATTACCACAATTAACACCGTTTCACATTACATGCATTACATATGCCTACCTCTTGCCCGGACATTACTTAAACACCCAGTTATAAATTTCGAATAAATATTTACATGCTCGGCCACAGTCTATTTTTCGTTTACCAAATCTAGCATATTAAAAAATATAAATATATAATAATGGCCATATATAATGGGAATATTTAAAACTGAAAGGCATCGGACGACAAAAAGACACACATAAAATTGAGTGCACATAGGCCACAGGAAGCCCAAAACCAATTTTGAAGTTGGGACGTCGACGCGGGCAACCATGTGTGTTTCACCACGTACCACTGATGTTTTAGCCCGGGGGGGGGACTCCCTTATGTGAGGGGTACATGGATGCTCGTCGTACCTTTTAGGGGTCAAAATCAGGAGTTTGGTACCACTTAGGGTATCCACCATCAAACACAGACATTTCTATGTAAAGCGGTACCTTTTAGGGGTCGGGTGTCAATTGAACAAAAAAACTGTTATCAATTTACATTTTTATTATCTTTTAGGGGTCAAAATAAGCTTGAGCCACGCCCATTTTAGTACCTCTTAGGGGTCAAATCGAAAATGTCCGCCGAGCATCCCTACCCCTTTTATATCGGAGTCCCCCCCCCGGGTGTTTTAGATCTATCCGGAGGTGGCATGGTATCAATATGGTAAGTTCTTATAGATTTGTTAACACTAGAAATAATTCGCTTTATAAGGAATTGTACATGCTCTCGATAAGAATAACCATTTAATTATTATGAACTTTTATATGATCACAGCCAGTGGCATTGCCATTGCATGATGCAGCCCACCCCTGGAAAACGAAGACCCTTGGGCTAGTGATGGTTAAAAGTTACTAGACCCGCTCCAGTTGAACAAATTGAAGATGAAGCTGGTTAATCCATACACACAAGGACTGATGGTACATCCGACAAGTTAGTGACAAGTTACAATATATTATTCAATAGTTCTCGAATTACTGAAGTGGATAGTTCATCTGCTCCGGCATATTCAAACCTAGGTCGAACTCAAAGATTCCCGGAAAGAGTCGAGCGCGTGGAAATTCTTATTAGTTTTATTCATACTAGGCCATTTTAACCTCTACGTTACGAGCTTTATATCCCATAGAGAATGAATCATGTAGACACTGTGTACTGAAACTTCACATACAAGATGGCTACTGTGCGCCCGCAAACTTGACCAGCAGCTGAAGAGGTGTTGCTATGACAACAGTTGTATACGGTCCATTGGAACACACGGGCTTTGCTCTTTCCACAGACACGAGCAATTCGTGGGAAAAACCGCCGAAAAGGTAAACCGATTTCTTAGATATTTTAAGAAGTATGAGAGTTACAAGTGTTTTACAGTCTGGAAGATTTACGTGGCTTTTATGTAAGGGAAATTAACTCAAAATTGCACTGACAATTCGACTCGACATGGTTTCATAGCTATGCTCTCGAAACGTTAGAGAGTTACCATAATCCGCTAAATGTTTTTCGATTTCTTTTTTGTGTTATAAATTTAGTATTTAACCGGTGGTTTTCGAATTAGTGAGCTTCTTGTGTGGCTAAAGTAGAGAAAACTATTTTACAATGTTTAGGTAAAAACTTGGTTTCTGGGCTTCGATCGTATTGTTTCTTCAAGCTCAATATCACTTGCTCAGTTTAAAGAAGTTATGTTTCTTCTTGCCGTGACTTTTAAAGTCTTGCTTTCTTTGAGTAATTATCTTCAACAGGAAGCTTTCAGCACGCGAAACACGTAACTTAAAGGAGGCTTTCATTCTCAAAATTATGGAGAAAAAAACCATGTCACGACATGGGTTGTTAAATGTTGCCATTGCCAAAAAATGTATATCGGATTCATATTAGATTAATTAAGTCAACTCTCACGCTGTTTCTGCTGTTTCTCTTCAATTTTTTAAAGGACTGATTATATTTATTACATTGTGCTGGGGGAGGGTGCAGTGCTTTTCTTTAAAAAAAATCAATACAATTTGCAACCCCCCCCCCCCTAAACAAATTATTTTAAACTGAAAGAATTATTAAGCACCAGTCTAACACATCCAAACTATTGCCAGGTTACAATTTCATCACTATGATGAGCTACCTGTGTGCTTGCTAAATGACAGCCTCAGGGGGTCATGGTATTTAACCAAATACAAATACCTTTTAAAAATACCCCAAATTAAAAGTTCTGAGACAGCTCCAGAAAACTTTGTGGCATTCAAATCATATTATCTTGCCAGATACATGTATACATGCATGTACTTTATACCAATATTGTAATTTAAAATACTGTAAGTTTTAATAAAGTCCTTGGATACCAGCTGACTATAGACCCAAAACTCCTGGCTGGTCCTGCTGGAATGAAGATTAATTAAAGGAAATGTTGTAAGGCTTATAAGTGATATTTATAATCTTTACATGTATTAGCTGAGCCATGGGGCGGCTACCTTATGGTCCAGGAAATGCACACGTCTTGCAGAGTAAAGGTGCTGATGTGGGAGTTATGAAGTTTTATTGCACTGAATACTCCAGTCATTATGGTGAGGAGGGTTTTAACCCAAAAATAGGAAAACATCTGGGTACTGGCTACCAGTCAAACTTCAGACCAGGAGTCTACTACACTCGACGACTTGATGAACTTGATAATCCTGTTATAGGGTGAGTAGCCTACTGGAACCTTCAATAATTTTAAAACAAAAACTACAGTTCAATGTATCAACTATTAAGAAACAATATTTTACAGATAAGTGTGACTACCAATGATAAATACCAGCATATAGGCCATACTTTTCAGGTGTATACATGTAGTTCACCAGAAAACCTCACTTTCTCTTGTGCTTTAAGAAATGACGTTCCTTGAAATTCTTGTCAGTTAATGGGAAAATAAAAGAATAATTATTCAGTGATTTAAAGACAGAAATGTTAAGATACACGTACATGTACTAGCTTGTACATGCATGCACAAGAAATGAAAAGGAAATTTTTAACCATATTCGAAGTTGTGATAGCAGTTGGCAATGACCACAATCTCTTCTGAAGAAGTTTTGCTTTAAGTTCATTAGCATTTATGAACCTTGTGACTCCACCCCCCCTCCCCCAACCCCCCAAAAAAGGTGTGAATAAATTGCAAGTTTTGGATGCAGCCTATATGCGGGTATTTAAGGTATTTGTTTTTCCATTTCAGGCACCTGGTAGCTGATAATTATGCCTCAATCACTAAGAAGCATTTCTTACCATCTAAGGGGTCCCCTGGTACTGATCCATTCTCACGAGAAATGTACACGACTGCCACAAGTGGCTTTGTTAAGGATGTACCAGTTACCATACCAAGGTCAAAACAGGTGCAAATTGTGTATAAATTTGGGCTTTATATCTAACTGTTATATTATATATGTACCTGTATGTACCTGTATATATATATATTATACATATGGTATATATATATATATATATATATATATAAAAACAGAAGGTAATAAAGTGGACCGGCGTGAAATCTAGCTTCAGGAGTGAATTATAAAGACTTTATAATTCACTCAGCTAGATTTCATGCCGGTCCACTTTATTACCTTCTGTTTTTCGTTAATAAGTGCAACCCTAAAAGTATCAAGTCTTGTTTGGAAAATTGCATTTAGCCAACTGTCATTCAATATTTCATTAAATTTACATGTACAATGTAGGTGGTAAAAGCTTTGTACAGTATGAGCCTAGACAGTTTAATTGCTTGACTGTCGGCTAAATACAATTTTTCGAAGGATACTTGAAACTTTCAGGGTTGCACTTCAACAGAAACAGTTAATATTTTCTGTAACTGAAGTCAAGTTGCAATCAATGTGACATGATTTCACATTATTCACCTTAATTTTTACCATGATAATATACATGTACATTTAATTCCATTGTTAATAGTCCAGTTTCGCATTGAATAATTACCGCTGGGTGCGATGGCTACAGATGCATTTATTCAACGTTAGTCTTATTCTGATGTAAAATATTCATAAATACCAGCGGCAACTATGGGTTAATTTATTCACAGCTCTATGTAATATATATGTTGTAGGTTGTTTCTAATTTCAGGTTGTTTTTCAAACAACCTTGGTTATTTTCAAACAACCTACTAGGTTATTTCTCATTTCTGTTTCTTTTTGAAACGGGTCTACATGTACATGTATATTAAATAATCTTACTAGTACATTTACAGGTACCATATATTCTGCCATGCAGATCACACTGGTTGACACCATGCCAAATATTGTCTGGTTTGTGTTAGTCTCCTTGTTAATTGCTCTCTTTAAGCCTAATTTTGCCATGACATGGGCCATACAATGTACATGTATGTGTTGGGCTGACCCACGACGAGCCTGAGAAATTTATGAATAGTGTCTGGTTAGTGTTATAGTCTCCCTGTTATTGCTCTCTTCAAGCCTTAAATTTTGCCATAACATTGGCCATACATGTGTTAGGTTGGTCCACAATGAGCCTGATAAATTTATGTTGGGTTCATATCTGGTTCGTATTAATGGCTTTGATAATCGTTTTATGGTCAGAGTCATGCAGCTTGATTTTGGCTCTGCCAGGTCAGACTTTTTCGTACGGGCAGTCTTGCATCTGCAGTCCAAAAGCTCCTATTAATAATAATTGTACATGTAGTTAACGTTTTTAAACAGTTTTAACTTTTAATTGTCTCATTAAATTATTCAAACAGTTTCAAAATCATAAATGTAGTTATGATGTTCACAAGGTATTTCTTTTCTATCCTTATAAGGCTCGTATGCAAACAGTACATGACTTGTATACATTGTTACCCAATGGCACCTAAATGCATTCCATATTATTCCATTGACAGGCATTGCCTCTAAGGAATATAGGTCTTTTGCAGGAACATGCAGTCATATATGCTGATGATCGATATATTATCACTTCAATCAATGACCAATGAATTGCACTTGTGATCCCATGGGAAAGGTTTTACTGGTCAGGACAGCAAACAAACTTCTAAATGCCATTTTAGAAAGATCAACAATCGATTAGAGGTGGAAAATAGCATTATTTTACAAACAGGTTTTCAAGCTATAAACACTATTGATCTAGTACTGGTACCTTTACATAAATAAAGTTAAAATGATTTTTTTTGCTGGAAGCCCAGTACAATCCTGCAAAAGGGCCATTAATGTTTAATAATATGCTGGTTTTTTTTAGGTTAGTGGTGTTCATATTGATACAAGAGCAGCTGGTACTGTGTATCCATTCCATCGTCCACTGCTTCACACACTGAAACAGAAAAACCCCATTGGCAGAGAAAATGCAAGACATGTAAGAAAACAGCTCATCTTAATTTTAAGTCATTTAAAGGAATCCCTGGCTGTTGGAACAAGTTGCCGTTAAATTGTTTGCAATATGGTCTAAGTTGAAAATTGGAAAATATATTTTAGTTTTTGAAGAAATTGCATGGACATGATCAATATATGAGCCATTTTGGACGTGGGTGCTCTGCCATCTTAATTGGATCTGGTGATGTTTTTGGGTGGTCCCTATTATTTGTTACATGACAAAAGCTATTGTTTTTTGAAAATAGGGACTGCCAAAAAATATCATCAGATCCAAGATGGCGGTGCCCACCGCCAAAATGGCTTATACAAGTTTGTGTCCAATTTCTTCAAAAACTAAAATATATTTCCAATTTTGTCAATATATTTTCAACTTAGAGCAACAATTTAATGGCAACTTCTATTCCAACAGCCAGGGAATCTTCTTTAATTCTATTGAGTACTGTTATGTACATGCATTCCCAAGTAGAATTATAAAGAAATGAAAAAAATAACATCTACATTGTAATTTATATTAATTAAAATGATATAATTATTGATAATTCTAAAATGTCTTAACATCATCAATAAATTATTGCAAGCTTAGTAATAGCCTGGCTTAAAGATGCTATGTCATGGTACTGCACATGCATAACAAACTGATGATTTGTGAATTTCAGTCTAGCCCAGACAGAAATTCTTAGAGCGGTGAGATACCCATTTTGAAATTGACGTCCATCTGACAGAGTGTGTTCTTTTTGAACTCGTCCTTATCAATAAGTCATTTACGGTAATGAAAGAATTTTTTTTGTCCTTAAATAAGTTTTAGTTATTATTGTTTAGTTTATTCAAAAGTCATTGTTGCGGACTGGCCAACACAACTACATGTAAAAAAAAATGCATAAGTGCTGCTTCCTGGCAGGGGAGATAAACTCACTGCCACCGAGTACTCCGAATACAGTGGCTGAAAGATGCAAGAAATTGGAAGCTTTTTGGCACTCCACCAGAAGCGAAGTGGAGTCCATGAAGCACATGGCAACTTTTCAAGTCATAATGATAATTTTTATGGCATTAATATTTTCAACAGCGATTGCTGCCTATACTGCTATCTTCTTGCTCTTGAGCTGCAGCAAGCAAATTAACATGCAGCCAGTTTACATGCATATACAGCTGTCTCGCATCAGGAACCACAATCAAAACTTGGCCCCCAAGAGAGATGTCTGCGTCTTGAGACAGAAAATTCCATACTGATGACATTTTGCGGACAGGATCTGGTCGCGTCATTTGATTGGCTAGTAGACGTATCTCTTGGGGGCCACACAAAACATTATTTAAACTAATGTTTCTGCAACAATGTATCATCCTTTGCCCATGCAGACCTTAAAAATCAATTTTATTACTGACAAAAATAACTTGGTATTACACATGTACATATTTCACACTGACCAGTAAGTTCATCTCCTGGCTTGATTATGCCGACATATTACTTAATTGTATATTCATTTTATTGTAGTTTTAATTAAATGTTTCTGTTTTCATTGAAGTGCAACCCTGGAAGTTTCAATTCCTGTTTGGATAATTGCATCTTAACAGGCAACTGTTAATAAAAAAATAATGAAGTCTTGGTAGTGAAAGCTTGTATGAGACTAGAGAGTATTATATAGACTCCTCATCATTTCATTGATGGTTGGCTGAATACAAGTTTCCAAATGTGCCTTAAAACTAATCCAGGGTTCACAGCACTTCAATTAAGAGAGTTATAATAATTATAATTACTTGGTTAAATTTGTTTGGTAGGGACCACTTTACATGTCCACAGAGACACACACCAACTTTAGAGGAATACCCAGCCAGAGAAGTAAGTCATTGATGATACAGCACAACAATTTTAAAGGAAAACTTGGCTGCATACATGTAAGACACGACTTTTGCTCTCAAATTATCCTTATGGATAGTAGTGTGCTCATCGAGTGTATAATTTTCAGGAGACAAACATTGTGCAGCAATAGATAGATGTAGGCATATGGATTGATTTTCCAGTTCATAAAACTCATGCCATCTTGGATCTTATGATTTCACAGTGTTTCCCCTACATTGTACAATATCTCAGTCAGTACCAGAAGGAACATTTGAGAGCAATTAGTTTACATTGATTTTCAGTGAAGGTTTCCTATAAATATCCATGGTAAATTAGGTGTGGCAATTCTGATTGCATGCATTGGTAATAAGTCATACAGTACATGTACATGTACAAGACTTTCTGAGGTGCAGAAACTTGCGTTTAAGCCTTCGTTTATTTAAGGCTATTTTTTCAATTTCTAGACTCTGAGACTCAATTTTAGAAAAAAACGCATTGAATTGGAAAACGAGAATTTGAGACTCGTGTATAGATTCCAAGATACTTGCATACATTGTATATATAGAGATTTCATGATCCAAAAATTTGATACCATAAAATTTGAAATTCCGAGATTTGGAGGCTATATTTTTCAAGTACCATTCGCCATGATATGTGCATGTGTATAATGTTCCTATACAAAGAAAGAGTAATTACATGTAAGAGCATGCATTCCATACAAATGTATAAATAACTTATTTACTTTCAGTGGATACATCAACTAGGACTGTGGGTGGAAAGGAAGGGTCAGGATTTACACATGCGTACAATGACGAACCAGTGACATTCAACCCTATGGAGGCATATGATGGACTCAGAGATGTGAGCATATAAAGCCTGGTCAAACAGTATCGATCAGTACAACATTTGTTGAAATATGGTGTTGAAATTGTTTGACATGGCCTGAAAACATTTCCAAGAACAATAGCAGTTAATTAGAATGTTGAACAGTTGTTGAAATAGTTTGACATGGCCTGGAAACATTTCCGAGAACAATAGCAGTTAATTTAATAGAATGGTGAACAGATGTTGAAATAGTTTGACATGGCCTGAAAACATTTCCGAGAACAATAACAGTTAATTAGAATGTTGAACAGATGTTGAAAAAGTTTGACATATGGCCTAAAACCATTTCCGAGAACAATAACAGTTAATTAGAATGTTAAACAGATGTTGAAACAGTTTGGCATGGCCTGAAAACATTTCTGAGAACAATAGCAGTTAATTAGAATGTTGAACAGATGTTGAAAACTTAAATGTTCTCGTAGTGTTGAATTGACGTTGAAATCGTTTGACATGCATGCTTTCAATATCATCAACATCCTTCAACAAATGTTGAACCGATATTGAAACCGTTTACATGTACATTAAATGATGTAGCAATTAGTTACCCTGGGTACCAGAGGTAGGTGTCTTTTTGGAAGAGTTGCCATATTAAGCTAAATATTTATTATAACCTCACCTTTTAATATTTAATAACCTACGTTGTACATGTAGCTGATTGATTTCCCTGTTTTTCTACAGCCTTGCTTTACCTACAGACCTACTGGGTTTAGTATTATGAAAAGATCTTTCAGACCAGTGGAATACCAACACGTAAGTATCAAATAATGACAATATTTAATTATAAGTAACAGTACATGTATAATGTACGGTTAAGGACTAGACAGTTGTAGCGTAATGTTTAATCAGTCATCAACCTCATTGGCTTACACATCAAAATCTATCAAAACTTTGAAGAATAATATCATTTTCTCTCCGTTTTTCAACGTATTTTAAAATTGAAAGTTTTCTTGGTTATCGGTTTTGGACTCTTATTCTGATTGGACGAAATGTTTTCACACAAAAGAAAAGTAGTTTTAAAATGCAGTTTCAGTGGATTTGATTTCAGAAATTTATTATTTATAAGGTTGATACATGTACATGTATGTACATATTATGAAAAACAGAAAATTGCATTGTGCCAATTAAAAGCCAATATTGCTGCTGGACAACATCATATTAATAAGGCAACGAGTGGCACCAATTGTAAATACGAGACTAGACAAGACACCAAAACTTGCGTCTGAGACTTTAGGCTCTAGCTCTTTTCAATTTCGAGACTCTGAGATCCAATTCAAGGAAAAGGTATATATTGCACTGGAAAACGAGACTTCCATCCAAAATTTCCAGATCCAAAAATTATTTATCAGAAAATGTGAGCCGATTCTCAGATTTCGAATTCTACAGTTTTCAAGTACACTAGCTGCACCATTCATGCATGACCCTGTAAGAGTTAGCCTTATAAAAGGCAGAGACAAAGCACACTACGACAGATTTCACTACCGACCGGGGCTTCAATTCCATTCCTTGTTATAAAAAGAGGATACCAGTCAAGCTACAATCTTGGACAAAACGCGTCGAGACCCCCTTCCTCTTTCGAAATAGAATTTGCCGAATACACTTCCTGAAACTGAATCCAAAATTATTCACTTCTACCGACTACCCCCCTCTCCCGTATATATCAATGTTGTTTTATCGGTTGTGCATTCGCGAGAGGTGTTTGTGTGCAACTCACCCAACATTGATTTTTTGGGGAAGGGGGACCGGGGGAGCCGGGATTTTCAGAGGGGTAGAAAAAGCGTGCAAAAATGACCAAAAATGCACCAAAAATTAAGAGTCCTAACAATTTTGTCCAAGATTGTAGCAAGCTCTCATTTGAGTTTTAACGAAAGAAGAACTTAAATTCATAGTCTGACCTTTTAATTTCTGAATAAACCTTTTCTAGCTGTTTCCGTCTCCTTAATTGTTTCAGGGTAACGAGACCTTGCCTGTATTATCACATGGATCAGAGCGAAATACAGGATTCACCCACGGCACCAAAGCCAGGCCAGTATTCTACCACAGGACCATGGGAGAGGTATGCGTACTGTACTACAGGAAATCTAACGC
Organism: Actinernus sp. WN-2022; assembly: GCA_030867875.1. NCBI lineage: Eukaryota > Metazoa > Cnidaria > Anthozoa > Actiniaria > Actinernidae > Actinernus > Actinernus sp. WN-2022. Next base: position 103,143,603 of record JAOWCC010000577.1, on the reverse strand, counting down.
GCGCTCCCATTGGTTAGTATGGGGACACGTGGCAGTCATCATCCAATGTATCCATTCTCGTTTCCAGGGCTTCCTCAACGTTGAGGAAGCACTGGGAATGAGAATGGCAATGTATCCCGAGCCTTCCCGAGCGGGATCCATACAATGCCACGTGATCACATCGCCGTGACAGAAAAACATTACTTGTTAGCTAAAGGCGGGAAAAATAACTATTTGTTTACCAAAACTCAGACAAAGTAAAGGAGTTTTATTACAGTAAAAGCTAAATAAACATCACGACGACTCCTCGGTAAATATCGAGGATCTCGGGAAAATAATACTCTCAGTCACCGATTCCCTCGGGAGAAGTCATTAAGCGTTTCATAATAATGGGATTAACCAGTAGCTGTACGATCCGACCACGACCCGAACTTATTGAGGCTTCTGATTGAGTGTAATTGGGCATTCCGCTTGGGTTCCTTGTGTTCGCATATGCGGATTGAAATTTGATGTATGCGTACCTTGGTTAAACAACTGAAACATCCTGCAATATTTCCGGAAATCCTGAGTATGCTAGTCTTGAAAACCGAGTGTTCTGATTGGTGAGCTGGTTATCGGAAAGTGCTCAAGTGCTTGGTCAGTAGAGCTGGGTAGCGATGAGATCAACCTGCTTCACTGGAGCGGTAACTTTCGATTGAGTGATGTAAAACCAAAGTAATTACAGAGCCAGTCACGGCAGCAAGTAAAAACGCAATAAGCCAATCACAGCAGCAAGTAAAAACGCAATAAGCCAATCACAGGAGCAAGTAAAAACGCAATGAGCCAATCACAGGAGCAAGTAAAAACTCAATAAGCCAATCACAGGAGCAAGTAAAAACGCAATGAGCCAATCACAGGAGCAAGTAAAAACTCAATAAGCCAATCATAGGAGCAAGTAAAAACGCAATGAGCCAATCACAGGAGCAAGTAAAAACGCAATAAGCCAATCACAGGAGCAAGTAAAAACGCAATGAGCCAATCGTAGCAGCAAGTAAAAACGCAATGAGCCAATCGTAGCAGCAAGTAAAAACGCAATGAGCCAATCACAGGAGCAAGTAAAAACGCAATAAGCCAATCACAGGAGCAAGTAAAAACGCAATGAGCCAATTATAGCAGCAAGTAAAAACGCAATAAGCCAATCACAGGAGCAAGTAAAAACGCAATGAGCCAATCACAGGAGCAAGTAAAAACGCAATAAGCCAATCACAGGAGCAAGTAAAAACGCAATGAGCCAATCATAGCAACTAGTAAAAACGCAATAAGCCAATCGTAGCAGCAAGTAAAAACGCAATGAGCCAATCACAGCAGCAAGTAAAAACGCAATAAGCCAATCACAGGAGCAAGTAAAAACGCAATGAGCCAATCACAGGAGCAAGTAAAAACGCAATAAGCCAATCACAGGAGCAAGTAAAAACGCAATGAGCCAATCATAGGAGCAAGTAAAAACACAATGAGCCAATCACAGGAGCAAGTAAAAACGCAATAAGCCAATCACAGGAGCAAGTAAAAACGCAATGAGCCAATCATAGCAGCAAGTAAAAACGCAATAAGCCAATCATAGCAGCAAGTAAAAACGCAATAAGCCAATCACAGGAGCAAGTAAAAACGCAATAAGCCAATCATAGCAGCAAGTAAAAACGCAATAAGCCAATCATAGCAGCAAGTAAAAACGCAATAAGCCAATCACAGGAGCAAGTAAAAACGCAATAAATAAATCACGGACTGAAGTAATTAGTTAAAGTCAACACAACCAAAACAGTGTTTGGTTATAGTGTAGAACTTGATTTTCTGATATTACAAAATAGAAAATCAATAGGAATAGAAAAACTAATAGAATTAGTCAATAGAAATAGAAAAGCCAATAGAAAAGCTAAGCAGACGCAAAACCAAAGCAAACACCGAATTACTTTCGACACTATGATTGAAAACCGCTCTACAATTGGAAACAATAATTCATAGCCTGACCGTTAATTGTCTTTTTTTACCAGGCGTACACCAACCTTGATGATATCCATCCTCGTGTACAAGAACGCATTCAGAAGAAAGACCCTTGCGAATTCAGCAACATGACGAACCCTCATAACTTCTCAAGGTCTAATATCTCTTCACTTATCCAGGCGACTGTTCGTAACGTATTGTTAAGCAAAATATTTTTTTTTCAATAGGCCAGTTCATCATTCGTGCGCGCGCATCGATTTCTCGGTCTCACATGAAAACGCCAAATTCGAAACTGGTGAGCCACACCGGATACGATCATGTTCAACAACATGGAAACGACGTTGCATGGTAAACACTGTCGATCACGTAGTCAGGCACTCATCAGTTGTACCATAAGTTTGTCTTTAGAGTATCTTTGGGTAGATGTTGCTTAATGTTGAATTTTGACCCTGATCATTTTTTATGTGCTTTCTTAGTAATCATTTAAACTTCATAATCGCACGAGTTCTCTTCCCGGTATGGCAATATATTTGTACATGTTGTTTTGGCGCTGAGCCTTCACATTTTTTTTCCGCATGGCATAGCCATCGTTTTTCAGCGGATTCAGGTTGTGTTTAACGGTGTCTGATTTTGTGTTCGTTGCAATTGTCGATTGCTCACGTTACCAGACACAACTTGACATGTTGCTAACGAAAATGTAGACGTTCTTAGTTTCACGCGCTTTGTGTTTCTTTCGTTCAGCCTGTCTTTAATCGAAATTCAAGTTGTTAGAATATAGTTGTACTATTGTCTTAGATCTTAGATATGTACTTCCTATATAGTTTACACTAATACTGGAAGGTGCGTGAAAGGATAAAACAGTGAAAATAATACAACCTTATGACAATAATAACGTTAGAATAACATGCACGTGCAATAATGGAGGTGATAAATATATAAATAAACACGTAAAGAAATAATCAGATAAATAAGTATAGCGATGTTTCGTGTGTCGTCATCTATTGTCATTAATGTGCCAACCAGAGATCCATTGGTTCATAACACAAAGCGGGCTTTACAAATCATGGTTGGCACATTAGCATAACAATTGCAATGTTTATCAACACGATACATCGCTATAGTCAGCTTATAAGCGCCTAAGATATAGAGGCGTCTTCGTTGTCTTGATCGCAGGTCTAATAGCAATATTCAATAGTGGTAAACGATGGAACATTGATCACGTGCCCGGGTAATTTGTTCCATACGCGGATTGTACGTACGTAAAATGAATAACTAAAAGCAAGAACATTGCACTGTAGCTGACAAATGATTTCATCGTTTTTAACGAGGAGAAAGTATATAATATTGAGTGTTTGATTTCAAATCATGTTTTTCTTACTCGCGCAAGAACGTACAAAGCCAAACCGCCAACAGATGACAAATTGGTTAGCAACATGTCAATTTCTACTTTACAACTCTGAATTTCTAACGAGACCTGAAACTACCATGGGGCTGATCAAAGCCAGGTCCCGGCTAATCCACAGATCGAATTGGAATTAAGCGTGTTCGTTTTTGCGGAGGGAGGAAAACCGGAGAACCCGGAGAAAAACCCTCGGAGCAAGAGCGAGATACCAACAAACTCAACTCTCATATGTCGCCGCGTCCGGGAATCGAACCAGGGCCACAGAGCGCTTAACCACTGCGCCATTTTACCGATCAACTGTTGCAACGAACACAAAATCAGACATCGTTAAACAAACGCTCAACCTGAATCCGCAGTGCCTTAATACTCCCATTCTCTCCTCAGTATGGCTAAGCTTGTCTTTAGAGGAAAACAGCGAAATGAGCCATGTGAAGCAGCAAGGCTTGGTAACCTGTCTGTTGGTAACAAGGTTTGTCTTAATATTTCGAAGAACTAATTAAACATGGTAACCGTAAAATGCTTCTTCGTTTTACCCTAATTGTGCGGTTGTACTGTTCTTTAGGTCTAAGAGTCGTTTGTTTGTTTTGCAGGAGTTAACTGGATACAGTGAGAATAATGATCAATTCTTTGAGACGGCTGAGACGGCGGGTTCACTGAGACGTTTTGATACTCACTATAAAGCTAAGTAAGGAACGCCGAACTTCGTGAGGCTTCTGATTGGGTGCATTTGGGCTTCCCGCTTGGGTTCCCTTTGGTCGCATATGCGGGGAAGCCTTTCCAGCACTTCGATTGGATTGTTTGCTCATTACGTCATAATCAATGTGTGCGCGTTCTGTCCGTGCGTATTTGTACGATATTGTTTACCCATTTGTACGATCATTCGCAGCTGCGCGGCTAACTTACTCTCGTTTAAATAGCCTTATTGGTCCACTGAAAAAATCAAACTAATGGAACTTGCCTTTCATCTTTAGAGCCCACAGGCTGCTGCCTTAAGCCCCGTTTACACAGGCGATTTTTGATGCAATTTTTGTCGCGTCCCACTGCAATTTTTCTCGCCACAAATTTGCATCAAGTTTCGAACATGCTCGAAACCAGTGCGATTTGGTGGCGACAAATAATGCATCAAAATCGCCGCTAGTTTACACGCGCGACTTGAAAGTGCAACTTCGCTGGCGAGCAAAATTGCACAAAAAATCGCCTGTGTAAACGGGCCTTTATCAAGTTTGTAAGTCATACAGACTGTCCATATACTTGGTATTTTCCCTTGTTAAACCCACATGTGGTGGATTAATTTTGTTGCAGGTTTTTTGACATGAATCCCTTGGGTGAAGCTCGATTGGGACGAACACGTGGAGAGGTGATGAGCCAGCTCCCCAATGGGTTCACTAAGAGTACAAGTGTACATGAATTTGGACCAGAAATTAACTCGACAATACAGTTACGAGAGCAGAATCCATATGTGGCTAGGTAAGACTCTTCATGTTACAGCGCGTTTTAGATCTACGTAGCCCATGATGTGACTGTGTTTTGGCCGTGATTCCAGTAATTCCAGGAAAACAAAATGACCGACATAGAAAACATATTTCTATTTCCATTTATTAAGTCACAAGCCAATTGTAGTTCTTTTGCTCTGTGTTTATGTCAGCACCACTTATTAAAATATATTCCAATAAGATTGTAAGGATGAAATGTCTGATACCTGATAAAATAAACACATGCAGTGTTACGTGTATTATTCAACACAAACGTGAGGCTTGCTGGTGATCACAAAAGTACGACATAATCACTCATAGGGCCTATTCATGTTCAACGCGTTAGTATAATATGACAACGAATAGGCTAAAGCTCAACAATGACAAGACTGAACTTCTTGTTCTGGATGCTCGTCACCGCCCACAGCCTCCCCTTGACTCCATCCGTGTTGGCACCGAACTGATTAAAGCGTCTAACTCAGCAAGAAACATTGATGTTTTGTTTAACCAAAGTGTTTCCATGGATCAGCAAGTAATTGCTGTCTGTAAAGTTGCTTTATATCACATTAGAAATATTGCACGCATTAGGAAATTTCTATCTTTTGAAACCACCAAAATCAGTTCTGATTCATGCTTTTGTGACTTCTAAATTAGACTACTGCAATTCTCTATTATATGGTCTTCCTAAGTATCTTATTCAGAAACTTCAGAATGTACAAAATTCTGCAGCTCGCCTTGTTATTTGTTCACGTAAATTCGATCATAGTATACGCCTATTCTTAAGGATCTACATTGGCTACCCGTTGAACAAAGAATTACATTTAAAATACTATTGCTGACTTTTAAAGCTACGAATAACATTGCTCCATTATACTTTACCGAACTGTTAGAACTGTACGTACCTACTCGCTCGTTACCTTCCTCGTCTACACATTTACTTAAAGTTCTGAAGCATAATCAGTTTCTGCCCCTATGTTATGGAACTCCCTGCCACTAGATATCAGGAACACTGAGTCTATAAGTTCTTTTAAAAGTAGAGTCAAAACTTTTCTTTTTAATCAGACATTTTTATTGTAATTATTACATGGGAAACCATTTAAGATATATTTTAGGACTTAGTGGACTGTACTTTTTAACTTAGTGATAATTTTATAGTAGATTTTAAATTTTAATTATTTGTTCTTTTTGGATTCTATATATAATGATACACCATTAGTTTTTCATTGTAGAATTGTGAAGCGCCTTTGGACAATTAGTGGAAATGACGCTATATATATTACTTATTTTTATTATAATGTGGCTCAAGTGACGTGATTTCACGGATTTGTGATGCATTTAAAAGCAATATTAACCTGCGAACAGACGTTATAGAAATGTGAATTATTTACACCCTACGTTGATCCATCATTAGGATAATAATTTGGGCGGCTTTGTTTATCTAATTAAGTTCGGCGCATGAGTTGCAGCGGCATCTGAAACGGCCCTAAGATATCAAATCTAATTTACACGTGAATAGATATCAAATCTAATTTACACGTGAATAGATATCAAATCTAATTTACACGTGAATAGATATCAAATCTAATTTACACGTGAATAGATATCAAATCTAATTTGCACGTGAATAGATATCAAATCTAATTTACACGTGAATATATATCAAATCTAATTTACACGTGAATAGATATCAAATCTAATTTAGACGTGAATAGATATCAAATCTAATTTACACGTGAATAGATATCAAATCTAATTTACACGTGAATAGATATCAAATCTAATTTAGACGTGAATAGATATCAAATCTAATTTACACGTGAATAGATATCAAATCTAATTTACACGTGAATAGATATCAAATCTAATTTACACGTGAATAGATATCAAATCTAATTTACACGTGAATAGATATCAAATCTAATTTACACGTGAATAGATATCAAATCTAATTTACACGTGAATAGATATCAAATCTAATTTACACGTGAATAGATATCAAATCTAATTTACACGTGAATAGATATCAAATCTAATTTACACGTGAATAGATATCAAATCTATTTCATTGTTGTTGGACCAATAGGAGTTTGCGTCGAACATTTAGATGCAGATATTCACATTTGTATAGCGTCCGTACAGGCTCTCCTACGACCATTACGACGAAATCGCTGAATAAGATTGAACAAAAACAACAAACTTTTTAATGATAAACAATCAATTCACAAGTATTATTGACACCCGCAATTAGCGAACTAAGATCTATTCTAGGCGGGGACAAAATACATTTGGTTACACGAACAATTATTTGATGCAATACAGTACAGAAGCTTTTCTGTAACGTAGAAGTGAGGAATTATAAGTTTATCAAAATAATGAGGGTTAATGTAGGCAGGATATAAGCTAAAACTACTATAACCAGGTTGATATTTATTTAAATTTGATCAGAGACAATATTTGGTAGACCTCAACTTTACTGCAGTTGAACATACTTTACTACACCCAAACCAACGATTTCTGTTTAGGGCTCATAAGCACTAGAATGAAAGAGTAAAGGATGGAAGCTTCAGTTTGCTGAACTCTTGCAGTAAAGAGGGCAGCATTTTTTTTCAAAATTTGCCTTTAATAATGTTGACAATTACTTGTTTTGTTCTCATTACCAGGAGTATCAAAGCAAGGGATCCCTTTTACGATGACCACACGCATGACGCCAAACTGCTTACCGCTGTATGACTGCCTCAGTGATTGTGGGCGCTCATTTTACATCAGGGACGCGAACGTGTGCTTTCCAAGGCATCAAGAAGCTGAATGCTGAGTGGAAAAATACGCAGAGCTCCATAAAATGTCATTTTTAATCAAAACAGGACATTTTATAACATGAATTTGTTACTTCAAACATGCGAAACTTGAGTGATTTTGCAATAATTTCCGAAAACAAATCAGCGACTTGTAAATCTTAGATAAAATCGTTGTAAATCTTAAAGTTGCATCTCGGCTAGACTTATTTGCGATAAAATACGTGAGACAGGGTTCGCACTGCGCCTGAAATTCATGGGAAACTCGTGGATTTTTATAATTTTCTTCCAGGGCCCTGGGAGTCCTGGACATTTTATTTTCTCCAACTATTCCTAGAAAACTCCTGGAATTTTATAGACATCTTTCGTAAAAATAAAAACAAAAGTTTTAACCAGTTGCATTGTGAAATCTCAGAGTCCTGAATCCCTCGAAAACTCCTGGAATTCGTCATCTCGATGAAGTATGAACCGTGGTGAGACTAAAGCTGTTTTCGCTGGATTTTTCCGATATTCTTGCAATTTACCAAAATGCTGATACCATGTTAACTGAAAAGTTAACAACTTTAGAATGTTTTTACCACAAAAATAATTCATTTCATTGCTAAAATATCTCCACCTGCTAATCTAGATTTTAAATCGAAAGAAATTCGTATAATTTCCCACTGACATTCATGATAATCATGGCCAATATCAATGTAAACTTTTCTTCTAACAAATTAAATGTATGCCATCAATGTTTGTTAATGTATTGGAAGTTGTATGCTCTGTAAGACATCGTGTAAGACTGTATATTGGAGTCTTTTGACACGAATGCATTGTAATAATGTAATTATAAGCGAAATAATTTAAAAAAATTAAAGCGCTCTTTTGTAGAACCAGCCTTCAGTTGTTGCCTCACGACCGGCCGATGTCCTTGGGTTGTCGCTTATGCGGATTGAGTGTACGTGCGTTAAATATCGGAATCTCTTCTAGAATTTCCAACAATGTTTCCGGAAATTCCGAATGTCGTATCTTGAAAACCGAGTGTTCTGATTGGTCAATCGATTTTCGGGAAGTCTTTCAAGCGCTTCGATTGGATTATTTGCTTGGGTTTCTTGTGTTTGCAAAGGCACTGCGCTGAAATGATAATCCAACTGACAACATAGGTTGAGCAAACCCTGATCAAAATTGAAAATGGTCATGAGGATTCTGCATTTAATGTTTTACTAGTATGAAGATCTGCTTCGTGACGATACATTTCGAGGAGGTCATTAATTGTTTTGAGGCTTGTGTGATGCTATTTTGTTGGTGACTGGTGGTTCATCTGGTGTTTCGGCGAACAACAAATAAGATTTGATTTCAAGACTGTCACCTGCATTCGAACCTCAAAATAAAACAACACCTAAATAGACAATTCTATTTAGCAAATAAACCGAAACCACCACCTTTGTGTTCTGAACTACCAACTCTCCCATCTTTACACATCCGCTTTTACTAGCTTGTAATTGATGTTCATCGCAGTTGTTTATATGCGAACTATTAATCCATGCACCACTGTTTTTCCGTGTTTATAGTTACCATATTTATTATTAATATCCTAGAGTTCAGAGAACAAGTGCTGATCTATATCTGACAAAGGATCTAGTTTTCTTTAGTTTGATGGTTTAAACACGGCGTCTGGAGACATTGTAAAGGGATTTGCCATAAGTTGCCATATTGTTGAGTCTGGGGTAAGCTTCCGTTCAATATTTACTGTGATAACGGATATATTTGTCAGTAATATAGCGGGTTTCCATGTGTCTAAACCATACTGTTCCATCGTGTTTTGGTTCATTGTTAATCACCTCTGCAATAAGTCTGCTCCAAACTGGTGCAGATAACCTGGAGGAGTATTAAGGTCTCCTGGCTTATGAATCCCGTAATGCCTGATCCTTCTACTTCGTCGATTCAGCTTTTTGTGTTGACGTTCTCAAAGCACAGAGATCATACAATGAAACGAGGAGACTGAGGAATATCGTACTACACATCCATCGTACTACACATACCCTTAAATAATTATAAAGATCTAACAAAGTTAGGGATTTGTTAGCCAATTTTTGAATAATAAGTATTTTTTAAAGCTAGATTAGTACTGAGTTAAAAATCATTGCCGGAAAATTCAATAGATACAACAAACAGCCATTATCTAATCACAAACAGGTTTATTGTGATCAATTCACAACTTACTAGCATTTAAGTTTAAAAGTTCAATTTGAATTGTGGCTTCGCTTCGAAAGATGTATACTGCAATTTTTTGTGAAGAATGTTGAACGAGCAGAGCTTTCTCTTGTTAGTAACTTGGGGGGGGGGGGGGGGGGGGGGGGGGGCATTTCATCTGCTTCTCTTGTTACAACTTTTATGACCCCCCTATGAATGAATTAAAACTTAGATACAATTGCTCAAAACATTATTGATCCCCCCTCCCCCCCCAACGAAAAAGGTGGATGTGCAAAAAAGAATGCAAACTGCATATATACATGTAATCTATTAAATTTCCAATTAATGTTTCTAGATTTATGGTATTTTCCTTTGTTTAGTAGAAAACACATATATACATGTATTCTTCTGAACATCTCTACCTCACCATCCTTCCCGGATGGGAACTTGAAATTGTACTGTTAATTTGTGCATTATATTGCATTCTAGTGCATCATATTGCATTGTTCCGTAGTCTCAAATAAATAAATGAAAAAGAGCTCAGCATTGGCATTAAGCTAATCTCCTGAACACCAATGCATTATCTCTCCTATGGGGATGTGCCTTTGATCATGAGCTTAGAGAATACCATCCTGTGTATAAAGGAAACAGTGTAGAATACGTTTTTAAAATGTTGCGAGGGCCGAAGGCCCGAACCTAAATTTTTGAGATTTTACTGCTCTCTAAAAACACTGGCTTCCTGCATAGCATTACAACAGCAATTTCATTTTACATGACAGGTATGTCAAAACTTTGATGACTCCCCCCCCCCCCCCCCCCCCCTAAAAAAGCACTTAAAACTTTTATTGCCCCTCCCCCATGATTTAACCGACCCTCCCCCCCCCCAAGCCATAAATAATGAACACTCCCTAAAAACGATAAACCGTAAAACATCACGGTCACGATAGTGAAGAATCTCATCCAATCAGGTAAGAGGGGTACGTTACGGCACCGTTACTAGTGGTACGGTCTTCCCGGTGCCTATCTCTCAGGAAGAGTGAACGCAGTGTTAATTGTTTTCAGGTTGTGACGATGTTGCACCAGGTTGTTCTTGGTGTACTAATCATTCAAGTGAGCTTTGGGATTGCGATATCCGCCAAGGCAAGGAATGGTAAGACTCCTTAACTGAGCTTGAAAGCATCTCTTTTCTCACATAAACAGAAAAAAGAAAACATGGCTTTAAAGAGGCGCTCGTGATCAATCGAATAGAACCTTGACGTTTCTTTAAAACAAGACTACAAAAATAGAAGAGAAATACCATGTAAATGTCCTGATATAATGATTTTAGTTAAAACCGCCATTTTAGCAAGATAATTAAATGATGACAGTGCACTTACCAATGAAAGCAGATTAATGGGCCACGGAATGCAATCACGTGGTTGTACTGGGTGGAAAAAAATCTTAGTTCATATATCTAAAGGCACTTGTACGAGATTGGTAGGTAGTGTTATTATCAAAACCTGTTTGTAACTACTATTTTCCACCTCCAATTCATTGTCGATCTTTCTAAAACAGCGTTTTTAACGATAGCTTGCCATCCAGCATCTATGGCAACGCCTTTCCCATGGGGATCACGAGCTCAATTGACCTATATCATTATTACGTCAAATCAAAACAATCTATTTTTAAACGCTAAAGATCACGGTCGCGGGAGGGGGACAAAACAGCAACAACACAAAGGAAATCGCTATCAAATGCATTTTGTAGAACGTAGAATAGCGGTAACAGCCACCAAATAGCTATATATTGTGGGATAAACATTGATACAGCTGATATCTGGAAACCAGACAATTCGAAGTTAAATTTTCCTCAGCAGAGAAGATTTAGTTTAAAATTCTATTGTTCAAGTCGATTCTGTCCCCCTCATAAACAAGCCGTGACGTCATAATAATATAGGGTAATTCATTCGTTAACGAAGTATTATATCAACACGTGTTTCCTGTAAAATGCCTATTTTGGTCGTAGAGAGAGTAATCAAGTTTAGGTTGCTTCAAATTGATCACAATTGCCAGCAAATGTTCTCCACTAGAAAGCACAAACAGCTAATCTGAGTAGATATTACTATATTTCGTCATGAGAAAGTTTATCCCTTTGGTTGAGAGTGTCCTCAAGGCAATAAAGCAAATAGTTACCTTCATGAAGGTGAATGACCACTCTAGGTCTGGACAAGTATTTCAGCTAGGATGTTTCCTCAAGAGAGAGTTCATTGTGACATTCGTGTCACGTCACGTTGAAGTTTGTCAATAGACCAGTTCGCGGTTAATTCCGAAATTTTGAAAGGGTGCAAACATGTTCCGAAATACAATGTTTGTATGGGAATCCGATGCCAAATGAAATCCGTAAAATCAAATTTCTCGATTTTACGTATTTTATTTGGCATCGGATTCCCATACAAACACTGTATTTCGCGCCATGTTTGCACCCCAGTTTCAAAATTTCGGAATTAACCGCGAACTGATCTATTGATGCGTGCGCATGATGTTAGGAAATTCACATAGCCAGATTAATATAACAGTTATATGTTTAATTGCATGTATTCTAATATTAATTTATCCCTGATGATTTCTCACAAGGCAGTTCTTTATAAATTTCGGGAAAAAGTCTCCTCCATTTAGAAACTTACAGGAAATAAAGGGTTGAATATTTTGGAGATTTCAACGTTCTAGTAACTGAAAACGATAATATTTAACACTCGGTTCGTGTCCTTGTCAATCCATAGTTTGAAATTAAACGAGTTAGTAAAATCACAATACTCTACGAGAAAAAAGACAAAGAAAATAAACAATGATATTTAAATAATTTTCTTTAGATTGGGTTGATGATATGGTGAAAAGTAGGACTCAAAAAGCGATTATGAAACTGGAAAAAGAGTTCACATCCGTCTACAAAAAATATGTGTTGGCTAACACTAATCAGCATGTTACTAAAGCACAAGAGCAGCTTAGAAAAGGTATAACTTACAAATGCATGGAGATCATCAAATAAGTAGTGCATGAATACTTTATATTGTGGTTGAGATAATAAAAATCGCTCGTTAATCCTAAATATCGTGGCACGATAATTAACTAGTCGCCTATTTAGTAAGGACATCATTTAGTATAGAGAGAATAATACATGGCCGCACAGAGATGTGGAATTTATCTTCGAGTGTTCAATTCGACATCTCACGAGAGAGCGCAGCAAACGAGTGAGATATCCATGAGAGTGAGATATCCATGAGATATCGAGTTGAATAGATAAATCCCATATCTCCAAGCGTCCATGTATTATTCTGTTTATTTTATAAACAATACTAATAAGAACAATACTACTGAATCAATTGTATTGCCCGACAAAGCGAGAGGCGATATCAACAAATTACGTAAAATGATTGTCGTATTTTACGTGTGCTCAGATACTATATTTCTCAGTGCTGGAAATCCTTGTAAAACACTGTAGTTTATTATATAATAACCTTATTTAACAACGCTGACGGTTATGACGAAACGCATTATTAACCTACAGGAATTATGGGTAGGAAAACATATAAAAAGCTTTAGATTATTCAGAAGAAATTAATATCACTTGGACTGACACCCAGGGAAGTGGTTAGGGTTCGCAGTTGATGCATCCAATTTTTGGATGATACAATCATCCTTTTCCATGGGAATACGAGCGCTAATCATTGGTTAATGAAGTGATATATCAGCACGTGACTGTTTCCTGCAAAAGTCCTATTTCAATTTTTATTACTATTTACGTTTTATGTTTTTTTACTTTTTTTACTCGTCAACCTCTTTTGAACTAGCTGTATACGATCGGAACGTTGTGCCTTCAACCGCAAACAATGTTACTAAGTTACTGATGTATCAGAGTTCAGGATAGTAATCTATTGTTCTTTTCCTTGCCATTGATATACAAATGTTAAAACCTCTACCCCATTACTAACTCATTTCACTATCATTTTTATTTCAGATCTTGCGAAAGTTGATAAAAGGAGTGCAGAACTCGAGACCAGAGTCAAACGTACGTGCTCTTTATTTGATTTGTTTGTAAATGTTGTGGCAAACATTGTGAATTTCAGTGTTCCCAAAATGTGTCCTCGTTTGCGCGAGTGCTACATATATTGGTGCATGCGCACGTTCAAACTTCCAAGCACGCACCATCGTTTATTTCTCGTGAAATGTTTCTTGGTTTGCTCAGCGAGGTAGCAAAACCTTTGTATTGCTTCCCGCTTGTTTGCTCACCAAAGAAACATCAGCAACAATATTTCCTCGTTAGCGCAGGCCTTAATAATCAGATTAAAAACGATAGAAAACCGTCTATAATAGGCCCTTTTTATTGCCCCAATTCCGATCACGTGCACCGTTCCTTTGTGTATTGTCTCTTTTATTTTAGTGTTAACGCATGAACAGACACATCGATATGGAAATCTATTGAAGAAAGTATATTTTTCTCAAATGGTTTGAGATGGCACAAACAGGCAAAGTAAAAGGTTTAGAAAATTCAAACAATTAATAGTTGCTATTTTTCTTTACGTAGCCTTTTGCAGCAAAGCCTTGGCCAAAATGGCTTTCTTTCTTAGAGTGATTTCAATAAACCTCATCGGCACTTAGCTAGTAGAAACTGATTGCCAGTATCTATCTAGCTGCAAAGAAACAGAACAAGGTTAATGTTTTGTGCCAAATTCTAACAAAACCACTCAAAAGCATAAAAAAAACATTATTTAGCGATAAGAATTATTACTTACCTTTATTAGATTAGAAAACAAATGAAAAAACCTGTCTAACTTTTACTCGTTCCCATTCCTCCTCCAGGATCTGGTGCATGCGCACCAATCTGTGTTCACCGCTGTATCCCATCATGTAACCTGGCCTGCTGTGTGCCTTTGCCACCGGGCTATACTAAGCAGAAAGTAGACCTGGAGGAAGAGAAGGCGGCCAAGAAATCCGTAACGGGATCAAAGAAGAGTATGCTATCTAAAGCTGATATGGAGAAGGGTAGCATATGTTCATCGAGGTGTTTGAACCATTGTTCTCCCTCGTGCAAGTTCAAGTGCTGCTTACGCGTAAAATTTTCTGGATAAGATATAATCATAGACATCAGTATTTATCAATGCTGTTATATCCAGCTGTATCTATAACAGTTTTTACATGTACTTACCCGGCGAAAATTAGGACTGAGTTTAAGGGTTAGAGACTGGTGTGCGTTCTTTATCGTCAAATACAGGCACGTGCGGACTGTACGATGAACGTAAAATAATGAATACTGTATGAGGCGGACGGCTGAGTCACCAAGTGCCTGTATTTGCCAATAAAACGGCACAAGGTCTCTGACGCTTTTAATATTCCGACTGAGCGCTCAGCGTGTTGTGGTCACCAATAAACACTGCCAATCACTTGCTTGGATTTTGTACTCTGTGCGCAAAGTTGGAATATTAAATTGTTATGTTCTCTTAATTTCAAAGAAGCTCACTGGAAATACCGAACAAAATGGCGGAAGTTGTTGCGTACCTATGCTAGGAGCGTTGCGTGACGACAAAGGAAACGGCTGCGAGGGAGACTAATGCTAAGGCCCATTCCACAAAAATATATTTTCACAGAAGTGCATAACCAGAAGTCTCGATCTTCATACAAGGTCTTGGCCCATCAGTTTACGGGATAATCTATTTTTAGAAAACGATTCTCGCCAAGTCTCTAATTGGTCCAAAACACGAAAGTAGTTTGAGCGCCGTTCTATAAAATAGATTAGTATACACGACTTTCATAATGGCCGCCTCCTAATTTGCATATGTGATTTTCCGTTTCGGTTGTTTATCCACATTTATAGAAAATATGAACATTGCCATGTGAAAGAGCATGTGGACATTAGTGAACTTGCGAAAGTTGAGTGCTGTAGCTTAAAAAGCAATGAAGTTACAGCCAGTTGAAATTAGAGAGATTTGTATGAGAAAAACAACGGACGCCTTTCTAGCCTCGCTTTCATGTTTTTCTGCATTAGAAATGCTCATAGCTCAGCAGCAATTCTCCACATTGCTCTAAAACTCAAAACTATTACTAGTTTTAATGCGATCTTTCATGTGGTAACATTGGTTTCCCTCTACAGATTTATCTTCCACATTATGCAAATTAGGATGCGGCCATTATGAAAGTCATGTATTGGTAATCATGAGTGTGCAAGTTCAATTAACGATTAATAGTGTGAGTGATGTTTGAAAATTCAGGACGAGTGTTATTTGTGGAATTTTCAAACATCACAAGCACTATTAATCGTTAATTGAACTTGCACACTCGTGATTACCGGTTAATAATATAGATAGATGCAAAAATGAAAAGGAGAACTGAATTAACTAGTTTTTGCATCGAATTAACTGTATTTGCACCGAATTAACTAGTTTTGCGTCGAATTAACTGTTTGCACTGCTGTTAGTGATTAACACGGCTATGCTCAGCCGATCAGAATTGAGTATTTTCGTATCTATATTATTATACCGTAAACTACTGACCCGCATTTCATTGCTTATCGAGACTTCTGGTTTTCAAAAGTTTGCGTTTTCATTTCATCGAAAACGGAATAAAAAATTCGTGTCCACACGATCGTTTCCAGATCGATTTGCCCGTTCACACGAAAACGACACGAAAATGATAGAATCATGCTTCCAACCTTACTTGCGTATGCCTGGAACAAAGTTTGCGCACGCAAATCCTGGGACTGGGGTCACGTGACCAATCGTTGACAGAACTTTGACCGTCTACACGAAAACGGGTTATCCCTTCATGTAGGCAGACATGAATTACTACCAAATGTGTTCTATCAGGACTATATTAGACAGGAGTGTTCCTGTGCTCTTGTGTTGGTCCCTAACACAGTAGATGGTGTGTCTACTTACAGCCGCGAAGTTCTGGTATGCGATTACGTTGTCTTTTGTTCTCTTGCGCTTTAGTATTTTTTAGCAGTTCGAACCGTATTAATTACAATTCTTCAGTGCATCCTGATTGGTTAAAAGTGACGGCCTTTGTTTCTTCTCGCGGGAAACTCGATGCTAAAAATAACTCTACCGTCTACAGTGTTGTGTGACAATACAATGTGGGAAGAGAAACAATCCTCTGTAATATACTCCTGGTTCTATTGTATTGTGTATTTCGTTCTATTGTTTTGTATTGTGTTAATTCTATTGTATTTTGATAGCAATTCATGTGTTGACTACATGAAGGGACCACCCGAAAACGATACCATTGCATTTTCAAATCTTTCCACTCTTGAGAGCTTTTTCAAAGGTTTGCGTTTTCATCGAAAACGATATATCGTTTTCCTCGTGTTCGTGTGGAAGAGAGATGAAAACGCAACAAAATATTTGCATTTTTAGTTGCTGAAAATGTACTCGTGCAGCCTACTCGCAAACATTAAATGGTTTGAAACAATCACATTAAGTGTGTTTTGGGTTGGACCCAACAGAGATTATAATCTAAGCAATCTCAGAACAACAGTGTAATTAATGTATATGCTAATGAAATTTGATATGAATGTGGCAAATGGTTAGGGTTAGTGTTTAGTAGTGGGCAAGCCTTTAATTGTTTAGCATTACGAATTAGTTCCTCGGTTTTATCATTGAAGGTGTGATTTTCAATTCATGTATATTGGTTTCTTTCCATTTGTAACATTTGAATATGGTACTGCTTATAACCTTACTACTTTAATAAAAATACGTTTACCATTAACACAAGCAGCTGCAGCAGCTTTGAGCAAAATTGTACAGCTACACCTTCAAGAGCAGTATACGTAGTGGTAATGAACATGGTGTTATAGACGTTAATTTCTGTACTGTCCTACTTAGCTGACCGAGTCATATCGTGCACAATATAGCCATGGATATCATCTACCTACCTGCACATATAGCCATGGATATCTACCTCGATCAAATGGTACTGAGAGCTAAATTATAACTCCCTATCAAACGCTTCTATGGGGGCTTTTTAGCTCCAACAATTGTTGTGTCCAAGGAAACTTTTCGCTGGATCCCGCGTTACCAAGGTAACCCTTCTCTGTGACATGCGATGACGTCGCCGATATAGCGGAGGGAAATAAATGGTGCCAACTTCCTCGCGTATATTCAGTCCTAAATTCGAACCAGCTGACATTGCAACCGTGTAAACAGGATAAACAGGATCTAGTCCTGAACTGCAGTCTTGTAAATATCGGTTCATTCAGTTCAGTGCCCAGGCTTGTTTATTTCAATAAATAAAGCTTTTATAGTGCCTGATTTGTTGTAATTTTCTGGTTAAAATTTGCACATGATCAACAAAACGTAGTCGAACACTTTTACTTATCTTGTTCTGCACAAAAACTGAAACTCAAGAATACCCATGCAAGATAAAATACGTTTTTATCATCGAGTTAGTATAGCTAGCAGTCGCGCCGGGTACGAAATATCTTAAATTCCAAAGGCTCGAGTTTAGTTATTTTGATGTGAAGCAACAGGTATGCCTGTGTTAAAACTGGTTTATACATCGACCAAATAAGGACAGAACTGGCCACTTTGTGAATCGGTGGACTGGGACCTAGTGTGAAAATGATATCTGATTTAAAAGTGAACCGCAACACAAGAAATATCACATTAAAATTAGAGGATATATGGTTACAGGGTGTACCCCCTGACATGCATTTCTCTCATATTTTAGCGACTTGCATGTGGAAGCTTGCCATTCAGTGCGCCCAAACATGCTACACTTTGGTAAAGTTATGATGTGAACTTTATTGTGTTAGGGGTCATTTTTGTAATCAGATTATTTTTTCACATAGATGTTTAGAGTCTTCCAGTATCACGTATTTGCAGAGCGTTCGCGATCGATGTTGATCTTCTTTTACGAAAAGCTTTCATACTCCTAAATGATTATTACATCCACGTTAAGCTCGCATCCCGACCTTCCTTCTGTTTTCTACAAAATCGGAATCAGGATAGATCAATCCATATTCATTGGATAAAACTAGTTGATTACATTTATACTTTTCCACTCAAAGTGAATTATCAACTTATTCCTGTTGGATTTAGGACGCTTTCGATATACCATATGCCGAAATAAGAATACACTGAATGATGTCTACAAAACACTTAAATCGGGATTTTTCAGCCATAGGAAAACCACAGCGTAAACATAACCTGAATATCATGTCAGCAAGAGTTTGTAGCTCACAGTGCAAAATGTGCCTGAACCAGTGATTTCCATCTATTGTTATTCTGGAAAACGGTCAATAATCGCACACGCCCTTCGAACGAAGCATTAATGATGTCAAGTCGTGAGTGTAAGATCCACCAGTAATGTGAGCAATACGCTCGCAGTAAAAAATGTAAGACTCGTTAGTTAAAGGCGGTACCTTGTGGCCCCGTGATCTGCGGGTCGCACGAACATTAGATCATCATCGACCACCACACGAAGATTCATAACACCTCGTAGAATGTCATGTTTATACTCTTTCGCCTAACAACATGAAAATAAACCATAGCATCCCATAAGAACGGCACAGCTTTGAGTTAAAATGCATTCTATAAAAAAAGTATTTTAAGAGACCTTAAATTGATTTATCCCTAAAATTGTTGGATGGAAATAAACTATCTTACTGGTAATATGTGTCGACCCTTTGAATATTTTATGTTAGTTTGAATGAAAACCCCTGAAGCGGAAAAAATTGCAAAGGATTCGATTGTTGGTAGTCGGTGATTTACCGACGAAGTTAATTCTCTAGAATTTGGGAGGGATAAAGGTAAGTAGCTATCCAATACTTCCTAGAAGTTTTAATACATTAGTGACGGTACGCAAAAGGACATCATTTATTAGTTTTATTACTGATCTACTTCATATACTCTAACTGAAGACTACTCTAATATTTAGCTCTTTATGGTTCGCATGAAGATACAACCTGTTTTATAACTTGACATATATCTAACGGGTGATGGTTTTCTTTCACGGCAAATGATTTTGTCGTAGCATCCATGTTGCATACTCTCAATTTCAGTTCTTTAACTTCTTTCTTTACTGAAATTACTTCTTTCTCGAGGACCTTCAGCCACCATCCTTCACTCCTTGTGAATCATATTCTTCAAAAGTAGCTTGATTGTTATCTTGTCATCAGCTCTCCAACAAGAACAAGTCAATGGTTCGATAAGCAATATTTAACCTAACTGTTCTAGTAATGATTTTATGAAGTAAACATTCCTTGATGCGGTGAGAATAAGACGGCAACGTTTATAAACACAAAACTATGATGTGGGCCAAATGAAACAAATTCGATCACATAACTACACCTCTAATACTGACGTCCAGTGAGGCTGGTTAATTGAAGAGATGATGGTTGAGTAGGATTGGAGTATTTCAAGTTATTCACTTCACTTCAATAATATCGATTGATTGATTAAATAGATACTTTCAAGAACTAATTTCTGAAAGTGTATCTACCAATTATTTCGATAAAGAAAATAAGAACTTCTGAGTTAGTAGTTTCAAAGGCCGTGAAAATCAAAACTCGACTAGAATCACTGAAGCATTCATTACAACAAACGGGTTGTTAGCTCTTTCATGCGTACGGGTACAAAACTGATCAATACATTCAATTCTCGCCTTCCGGACTCCTCGCTATTACGGACACCCCGTAATTACGTACAACCCGTTGTTACGGAGACCCCGTTATTACGAACACCCCTCTAAAACGTACGGACAGGAGCTGAAGTCCCGGCGAAAATAACAATAGAATGTTGACTGGAAACAAATACCGTTAATACATGTAGACTCTCGAAATTACTGACCGCAGCAAATCTCGGACCAAATGGTATCCGTTATAACGAGACATGACTGTGACGCAATCGCTAATCTTGGTCCATCCGAATAACCACTGCCAATTTATTTGATTTTAAAACGTTTCTATCTCAATGCTACCAATATTTTAGTATCGATACACGGCATTCGGGTGCAATTAAGTACGTAAATAGCTCAATACATTTGTTCTTTGCCCCCAAGAAGATGTCCCATGTTCTGACTGACATTCGTTCTTTGTCTCCAAGAAGGAGTTATCCCATGTTCTGAATACACTCGTTCGTTTTCTCCAAGAAGGAGTTGTTCCATTGTTGTTAATCACCATTCGTTCTTTGTCTCCAAGAAGGAGTTGTCCCATCTTCTGAATACATTCGTTATTTGTCTCCAAGAAGGAGTTGTCCCATCTTCTGAATACATTCGTTCTTTGTCTCCAAGAAGGAGTTGTCCTACCATGAGGCTGTTCCTGGTTTCTCTCGTCCTCTTGTCGCTCTCGCTGATCGAGGCGTCTGTGATAGTTAACAAGCGATTTATCCGTAAGTAAACAAAAATAGATAAGTATGTTTTAAAATATACAGGAAATTGTTGTCTTATGCATCTCTGTATCATAACAACCATATAGTAGCGATCTTATAACCAACCATGACGGCATAACGCAATAGGTACACGAGAAAATGCACGCAGTTATCCAAAGTTTTACTCTATCTGCAAAAACATAACGTGAAAACTCCAAATTTTACGTTTGAAACAGAACGCGAACGTAAGAAAGTAAATCACACCGTTTATCGTTCAACCTGATCTGAACGGAACTCTATGCTAACCATATATTTAAAATATGGTTGTTAAAGGCAGCTAAAGACAAATAAAGGAAATAGAGAGCAGACACAGAATTTTGTGAGAAAACGCTTTTCTGCGTTCCGGCGTCGCCACAGCCGTAGTAGTCCTGGTTGCTTAAGGTCCCTATAGTATCATCAATATTACGATGTCACTGTAAAGTTTAACCGGTTGAGAACACTACTATAATCCAGTTAGATCTGTTGAAATTGTCACTGGACAAACCAAGATTTTTCAATAGTATGACAAAAACCACGGACTTTCGAATTGTCGTGGCATTTCCAGTACTAGTGTTCTTGGAAATTCCAATTTACAACATCTTTCCATGGTTTTTCCATGATATGTCCATACTTTCGAAAAATTGAAAGTATGGAAATATATCATCAGTGGAAAACCATGGCCAAATGCTGTAAATTAGAATTTCCAAAATTATTGTACATTTACATAGTATTGAAATACCATGGAAATCCGAATATCCAGGGGGTTTTCCATGCCATTTTTCTTTTCCAATGTTTTTCATACTATTGAAATTGGTTCGGTTTTCCAGTGTGTAAAGACCAACATACATGGAATTTGTTTTAAATCTTGCAAATGCAAATAACTGGTGTGATTATTGACTTTCTCTGATCTTCAGGTTACTATGGCGCGAGGAAAATGGTACATCCTTTGAGACGTAAGTCATTGACGTATGTATTCTAACAAGTGAACGAGTGTCCCACAACTTGTTCCAACACCGAGTGAGCTATGGAAACTCGAGTTAAAATCGATTTAAAGTCACCTTAAAATATTGCCTGACATGAAAATGTAACAATATTGGCCACTAAAGAAGAAAAACAATCAATAATCTGGGTTTTAAACAATCCCCAGAGATTCAAATGAAAAAGACTAATAAAAAGACGAACAAGGTCTAGTAATACATCTGAACATTTAAACACTGTAAGGCCTTCAAGAATGGCAACTTTTGTTACTTATGAGTATATTTTGTAGAATATAGGATGTTTTATTGCCCGGTACATAGGATGTTTTATTACATATATTATGTATATATTTAACAAATAAAGAAGCCTTAGCCATGTTTTATACTATCATAAAACACGATGGGCATTTGAGAACATGAGAGAAATGTTAAAGCACAAGCCGAAGGCGCGTGCTTTCAACATTTCTAGAGTGTTCTCAAATGACCAGAGTGTTTTATGATAGTATAAAACATGGATTTAAGGCTTCTTTATCTGTTTTATGATATAGATTTACGCGCGCGATGAAAGGAAACCGCCAGTTCAAAACTATATTACACGCTCAAGCGTGTTATATACTCTGGTAAAACATGCTTTTTTAGCCAATCAGAGCGTGCGTACTATCGTATCTATATTATAAATGTATATATATTGCATATATATTTAACGGTAAAATTCCTGTAATTCAGTTACTTTGCCAAGGGATTTTAATAAACATTACATATTTTAATAAACAATATACATTACATATTGCATATCCAAGAAATGTTTGGTTGCCTTTGCACCCTCTGCAGCTTTAGATTTCTTTGTGTCCGCGGCCCCAACTGCTTGCGTCCCATCTTTGTTACACATGCGCAGTGATACGATTTGTGATCTTTTATCTCTAGCCGCATCCCACATGTCTAACAGCGGTCGTTTTTTATCAGGCCAAGCTTGGACATGTCATCCTGGCTGCAAGAAATTCTGCCTTCCATCTTGTAAGAGAAGCTGTTGCGCTCCAGGAGCATCTAACTACTCGCCTGACATGTTCTCACAGCTGATGCAATATCAGTCGACAATTGCCGCCCCACCCCCACTCCCCCCTGCATGTGCCGCTGACTGTAACCCGACATGCTATCCTAGCTGCGATTCTGGTTGTTGCGCGGGTCCAGGGACCCTCCAGGTCCCACCGGTCAGCCCAGGGTATGCTCCTCCAGCACCTTATGATCCTTATGGTGGATATGGAGGATGTGCAGAGCAATGTGCGCCTGCGTATCAACCTGGTAAGGGGACTTGCTCCGTGCCCCACCCCCCTCCCCCCAAAAAAAAACCTGGAAAAATCGAACCATTGACAGACTTTGAAGAAGTGTGTAAAATGTTTGCACCATGTCTGTGAATGTACAAATTTACATACACGTTTTTACAAACATTTTACAGAACAAATGAATTTAGAGAACTTTGTACATTCATAGACATTTGCAAACATTTTAATAAGTGTATGTTATTAATAATAAACATTTGACAAACTTTTTACTTAGTAGTTTTCCAAAGCCGGTAAATTGTAAGACTTGTCCAGGCCCCCTCATGTTATGAATGCTAACTCTCTTCAATCCCGACATTTGTAGCTATTTCAAAGAAAGTAGTCGGACGAAAAACCTTATGTCTACGCGGCAAGACCGAAGGAGAGCATGGAAACCATTAAATATCTAAAATAGACATGTCTTGATCGTGCAAGTTACCACCAGACCTCGGTTGTTAGAAGCTCAATGACGGTTAAATCCTTGATTAAATTTTAAGGCCGAGTATTCTCACTGGTTCTCTTGGCAAAAGGTGTCTTTCCCCAATCTAGGATTACACATAGAAAGGTACTACTCATTCCTCATCAACTGAATAAGTTTTAATCCAAAATCAGTATTCAACAAGTTAAAAATTCAAACCAAGTCAGAAGTAACACTGGCTTCTAACTGAGACCAGAAAAAGAAATGAAAGACATGCAAAGCTGGGAAAGCAAAACACGTTTCATATATCTAGCCATGCAGGATGTATTTATAGGAATATATACTCTTGACTACTTCAGAACAGTTGTGTTAAACGTAAACACTTCAGTAAACGTTCTATGTGTATTACTATTTTGCTTCACTGGCTGTAGTTAAACATCTTGATTTAAACCATTGGGAGCCTACGAATAATAGACTAGTTTTATTGGAAGATATTTCCTCTAAACGAAACTATAAAGACAAACTGGTCTACGAATGGTATTACGATCACGAAAACCTTGAAAAAGATGGGCCAACTTCTCTGCAATAGGACATTTGCATGATGACGTCACATACTAAAACTAACATCGTCTTGGAATTCTCAAAGGAGTTGATAAATTTGAATCAGAAAAAGAATTTGAAAAGGATTCTGGTAGTTGTAGTAAAATGACGTCATAATGAAAATGTCCTATTGGACTCAAACTGTACCCGTTACTTCGTCTGTCCACATCGATCTCCTTGGTCAGCAGACCATTACCTGCCTTGGCATAATTTGTTTCTTCTTTAAACAGATTGCTGTCGTTCCCAGGCTCTGAACTTAAACCTCCGACCAGCAGTTGCTGGAGCCCCAATCCCTCCTCGGCCAGTGCACAGGACGCGTCCCGTTAGTCATAAACCGGTGCCGAAGATAAAGAAAAAGAAGGTAGCGCCTAAACCTGGTACACTGTGCATCAGGAAATGCCAGAACTTATGCAACCCACTATGCCGATTTGAATGCTGTCTTCCTACCCATAAGGTGTTTGATGATGACCCAAAACCCAAGCCCAAGCCCAAGCAAAAACATCACAAACAAAAGGTAATGAATAGCAAGAAGTGGGAACTATTTAACAATTAGACTACTCGGAGCTACGCTGCTCGTCAACTATCAGCCATAGAAACTGAGAACGAGTAGTCTAATTGTTTTCAGTAGAAACCAACTGATAGTACAATCTTAAACTAAAACAAGAAGATTTTTTGACATTGGCTTGGTCATACTAAAACAATTAGACTTCTCGCTCTTGGTTTCAATCGACTTTGCTAGTCGACTCGGGGCTGTGCATGCCCGTCGCCAACTATCTGCCGATAGAAATGTCGAGCTCGCAGTTTAATTGTTAAATGAAGTCCTGACCACCTTTTCGCGTTAACTTCAATCATTTTGCTATCCATTGTAGTAGTTGGTGTTGGATATGTTTGTTGAAAGGGCTGACATTGTCTAATACTGATAGGTTATTAGATATAAGATGACGTTAGTGTGGTTGATTCCATTGTTATAAGTTATTAAGCGCTAGACATTAGCCTTTAACCACCGTCGTGTTACTAGCAATTCAGTTCAATTGTAATTATTTTTCATTTATGCATTCTTTATTTCTTTTTGTATGTTTTATCGTGAAGAGAACAAAGACGTTCGCCACGATGCGCAGTCGAGTGGCATGACTGTTGTTCTCGTCACGTTTTGACGTAATCCTAATTACGGCATCCTAATTACATCAAAAGAAGCCGTCTAATTATCTTTTGTTTCAATTGCGTTCGGCGCATGAAAAGTTCGACGTTTGAATCTGGTCTAAAGCCTGGTTTCTATATGATCGCCCCGTTCGTCCCGATCGCTTGATTCTTTTGTTCTGTATATTAATTTACGCTTCGATTCACACCAAACAAACTGTTCAAGCGATCGGGGAGAGATTGGGACGATCATATGGAAACCAGGCTCATGAGGACAGACGCACGGCAAAGTAACATCTATTTGTTTTATGTAAGCAATAGACCACACATTTAAATGTTTTACTGGCGAAATAAAGCACGTGGGATGCTGGGAGAACACAATTTCAAGTGTTCCCCCAACCTCCCAAGTGCTTTATTTGGCCAGTAAACACATTGAAATGTGTGGCCTATTGCTTTTATAATATAACTACGGCACAACGCAAGCAGGCGTGCCGATTTCTCTGTGTTTACCGGCACAATAGACCATAGATTTTTGAGCCCATATTAAAGCCAATCAGAGCGCTCGTACTATCTGAGTTATATTATCAACAATAATTAGCGATCTTTCCTCCAAACAAAATCGAGCACGTACGTGAGCTTGTGACGTCATGTGTGCATCTGCATTCTAATATATCATGGCTATCGACCAATCAGAGCTTGCGTTATTTATTGTTATGTTATCTCTTTAGCAGGAGGATAAGGAAGAAGAGGAAAGCGACGATGATACAGAAAAGGAGAACGATATTCACTACGTCCACGCAGCAGCATCACCACAAGTCGTCCGTTTCCCTGGAGGAATGGCAAATACCGCCGCACCCTGCGCAGGACAAGATCCATGTGCCGAGCCTACTACCAACCCATTCGGTGCTACTCCTGAGCCTTTTGGTACTGAGCCTTTTGGTACTGATCCTTATGGTGCAACTCAGAGTCCTTATTATGCAACACCTGGGTATTTACCACCGCCACGTGAGTTGACAATGATATAGGAAAATTGCACGAGAAAACCAATGTATCGCCCGAGTCGCGAAGCTCGGATCTTGAGATGAATACTTAAGTCCTTGAATCGCATACTCTGA
Source organism: Actinernus sp. WN-2022 (assembly GCA_030867875.1). Taxonomy (NCBI): domain Eukaryota; kingdom Metazoa; phylum Cnidaria; class Anthozoa; order Actiniaria; family Actinernidae; genus Actinernus; species Actinernus sp. WN-2022. Next base: position 103,116,869 of record JAOWCC010000577.1, on the reverse strand, counting down.
TGAAGTACTTCCTGATTTATTACTTTGGTTGATATTTTGCTAAGTTATTAATAGCGCGCGTAGTCTACAGTGGTGATTCCACTCTGAATCATCAATCCTCTCAGCCAATCAGCATCTGGTTTCGGAAACGCACTCGTGCGATTCAACTGTGACTATGTGATGTACCGTTGCTTGTGTGTTATATTTTATTTCTTGTTAACGCACGTGGTGATACATTGATATGGCAATCTCTTGAAGAAATCACAAAGGATTTGAATTGAGCATAACAAACAGGCATAGTACAAGAGGCTATTGCTGGGTTGCATGTGACGTCATGGCCGCCATGTTGGATGACAATAACAAAAGATTCCTCGTTAGCTTCTCTTGTTAGTTCGTCCAACATGGCGGCCACGTCTTTGTTATTTGAATCTCTGGGGATTGGGTTGCAACCCACCAATTAACACCATGATAACATCTCAAAGCAGTTTAAACTTTTCATCCTCAGCTGCCAGCTGTCCAGCATCATGTCCTCCTACTTGCGCACCAGCGTGTGAACCTCAGTGCTGTGCTCCCGCACCTCAGCCAGTCTTCATCCCCCCACCCCCACCACCCCCACCCCCACCACCCCCACCACCACCACCACCACCACCCCCACATCCATTCTACACCGTGCCAGTGGTCCCATACATCCACAACAATGAACCTAAACACGTTGGATCTGCCGGATTAAATTTGCTTGGCCAAGGTTCCACGTGCCCCGGTAGTTGCCCTAACGTATGCGCACCACTGTGTACATCCCCGTGTTGTGGAGGTACGTCATAATTAATGCCACAGGGAACCCAAGTTAGACTATAAAAAACTATTTAAAGTAAAATACGGGATATACCTTTTACACGCAGCTTTCATTTGGTTACAAACGATAGCTTTTGTACTGTCAGCCTCGTCTCTGCCTCGAGTTGGGAGGTGCATGAACAAAGGTTTTTATTCTACGAGTTATTTACCGGTTGAGAAGGCCGTATATAGGACTGGAAAACTGTGTCCGAGGGCAGTACTTTCAAAACTCTATACGGACCGACCCTAAGCCGGTAAAATCGTGTTTATTTTTCTCTATTCTCTTTCGAATTGAGAGACGAATTATTGAACAAACTCCAATGAATTGAGAGTGCGCACTGGTTACCGTGACTGTGGTCAGAGATAGGAAAAAGCCCTCCGCTCCTGAAACCAATGAGATCACAGGGAATCGTATCGTTGCCGCCCGCTCGCTGAATCAATGAGATCGCAGGAAATCCTACGTTACCGCCGTCTCGCGCGCGAAAAAAATAGAAAGGTATATTGAAGCGTTGTACATATATTTATTCTCTTACTTAATTAAACACGATCCCACAAGCTGTAAGCTTTAGTTCAATCATTTAATCATTCAATAGACCCATTGCATAAATGCGTCCAATTTGAGTAACTATTGTTTAGGAACCTTTAGTCTTGCATTCATGAGAAAATGCTTTTGTTTGGCAACGTGAACACGAGGATAAAGTCTCTAGGACAATAATCATTGATCAAGCTTGGCATCTTACGTTTCTATCTATTAATCTCAGGTGCGCCACCTCCTGCACCGGTCTCTGTCGTTGTTCCACCGGCATTTACCGCACATACGGGATATGGATCCCCGGGACTAAGTCCCCTGGGGACGGTCTCTACATGTCCTGCCAGCTGCCCCAACACATGTGCTCCCTTGTGTAGCCAGAGTTGTTGCGAAGGTAACGGATGGTTTAATCCTACTGCATTATTTTCTGTATTCATACAACAGGGCCTAGTTCCTCACGGCCCTATTAAGCTAAATCTATAGTCCTAACGGTAATATTTAGTTCAATTTGTAACTCGTGGTCTACTAATTTGGTATTAAAACGTACTGTTTGATGTGGCATGAGTAGTACCTTTCTACTTGTAAGCATAGAATAAAGAAACATTCCTTTTACCAAGAGAAACAAATTATAATCCTCGATGAAAATTTAATACAGGATGAAGGCTAATTGGGCTTCGAGGAACTGAAACCAGTGGTATGGTCTTAAACGAACAAACGTTAGGTCAATTTCAGACGCTGTTTCACTCATGCGCCGAACATTAATCACCTTTTCGTTCGACATCAGAGCAATAATTGTTTCAAACGGCGAATTTGATTCGCTGAAGCGATTGTAGCGATCAAGGAATCGGGGCCTCTAAATTTTAACTTTCGAGCAAACATTAAATTTCAATATGGCATAATTCATGCATTTAGCTCAGCATATGAGAAGAACAGCATTTGAATCAACTCTCCTCCAGTGTCGCCTAATGAGACAGCATCTGCCGAGCATAATTCACCTGCCGCAGGGCTAATTCAAACATGACGAACCCAGTTCAATCATATGTCGCTCTTCTAGTCTGCCATAATTCATCTATTGAGTTCGGAACAGCAGAGGAACAGCGTCTGAAGCGGTCCTTATCATTTGACAGACTAGGGTTAATTTATTTATCCATATATTAAGGTCGAATAATTAAACGGCGAAGAGAGAAGAGAGAAGAAAAGAAGAGCATCTGGTGTTATCCGTTGAGAATCTCACTTCCATGTGAACATTAGGTTCTGAATTTGAACCTCGTCCCTGATTGGATAATCTACTCATTACCAGGTGCGACCGTGAGTGCTGGATGTAACGGTAATTTTCATTGGCTTACCAATGGCCCAGCAAAACAGGTTTGACGTGTTTTCTTGATTTGTAACTCTGCGCATGGAAGTGAGATTTTCAACGGATAAAAAGGCCAGATACTCTTCTATTTCTTCTCTCGCCTCCTATTTCTTCGAGCCTATGACGGAAACCCAGGGTCATTAAGGTATTGATGTGATTATATTTTCCTTACACTTATATGAAATATACCAAACTCAGCTTTTCACTGATAACTAACTACATAAAATATATAAAAACCCTAGTCGGAGAACCAAAACAATAATAAAAAAAGAATTAATAATAACTTTTAAAAATCATTTGAAAATTATACTAATACCATTACATTCAATCTTGAATTTCTTCAACTGGTTATTAAATAATGTCCGGAGTGACATTATTTAATAACCAGTTTACTCAATTTACTCGATTGACCGGAGTAGTCTGTGGGAATCACTGGTTCAGGCACATTTTGCACTGTAAGCTACAAACGTTTGCTGACATATGATATTCACGATGCATTTAGTGATTCCAGTGGCCAAAATGGGATTTGTAATGATCATTCTGCGTATTCTTTTAGAATTACTAGGTCTTGTTACTTGAAACTTGAAATGCATCGGCGAGTCAGTTTCACGAGTGATGTTACACGATGAAATGGTTGGCCTTTTTCTCGTTTGCGTTGCGACAGTTACATGAAAAGTACAACTGCCTTCTTCTTTTTCGTAAAATTGCAACGCCACAAAGAGTGGAGAGGAACGGGTAGTGAAATCTCACTCCTCCCTATTTTTTTTCCGACATTTCTCCCTCCTCCCTAGTGAGTTTTAAAATTTCTCTCTAGAGCATGTATGTAGATCCCATTTTCTCTCTCCTCCCTGTATGCTAAATTCTTCCTCCCCCCTAGATTTTCTGGACATTTCACCCTCCTCCCTGATTTTTTTTTTGCCAATTCTCCCTCCTCCCTGTTCTGTTCCTCCGCCCTCCAAAAATGTTTCACAAGCCAACCATTACATCGTGTAACCGACCCCTCGCCTGAAACTGTCTCGCAATGCCGTTACAATTACATGCACGCAAGTTTCATGATAACGTTTCCCTGTGAAACAATATCTTTATTCCAGACTACAGCCATTCGCTCGCATCCCTAGTATCCATGCAGAAACCGGTTAAATAACTACTGAAGACTGATCTTGCGTTTGATACCCCCTTCGTAACAGGTTATACTGGCTCTCTAGGTCTTCATCGCCCCCTATCCCACCATCCCCAAACCTGCCCACAGCCTACGTGCCCTAACACTTGCGCCCCAGCATGTTCTGCGGGCTGCTGTACGGCCGGGCTCGAGCTGCTGTCTTCCAATTGGGACAAGAGGAACAGGCTGGCACACAGATGGTATTAACAGATTTGGGTATACTCATTAACATTTTGAAGACACTCATGATGAAGAATTACTACAGGTTGCTGTCCTGCGCGTGTACATGCATATCGTTAACTTAGTTTTTCTCTTTGAAATAAAAAAATATTGCCTTAACGCTGACCAATTAATCATAGCACATCCATGAATACAAACCATTCAGTAATTCTGCAGTGGTGCGTATAACCGTATAACCGTGTTCAAGTCACGGCGGAGCAGTTGAATTACGTCATCGTTTTATATGCTGATGACGTCACTGCTAAAACCATTGCTATGCTCGCACATGCGCAGAGTAACAAAAGCTGCCGTCGCGTTTGGGTTGGGTTCTATGAAAAATGTTATATATCCAATAAAATAAACACGTACTCGTAATTTGCCACTATGATATACGGCAAACACACCAAGTAAATACAATGCGTTTTGAGTTGTTTAAACTAATAGATTGTTGGTTTTCTCTGTAAATACCGTTCTGTTTAATTTTGTCATGTTATTGTTGTTTAACTTTGGTGTTTGAGGTGATGTGTGAATATTTAGTAACAATTGATGTAGTTTAATGATGCTAGTTTATAGTAGAAACAGAAATAAAAAAAGACATTTGAGGTAACATTTGTGATGTGATTTACCCTCGTTTCCTGCATGGCGTGAGTGCATGCTTCATTCCCTGTTCAAACTTAACTTCTCCTTTCTAGTTTTCATCAGACTTTTAAACCTGACGATAATCTTTTTTTTTAAACGTCAATAGAATCGGAGTAACACCGCATTAAGCAAAGAGAAAAAATTAACACCACATATCACTGGAAAAAGCACCTCAAAATTAGTCGCCATGCAGACAATCAAGTTTCAAAGGAATTCGAATCGGTTGTTTTCCCACATAGTTACGAGCACGCGAAGTTCGAATCAATTGCATTCAACTATAATTTTTACTGATGAACTTTGCGTGCTCGTAACTCTGTGGGAATCTGAAAACAACCAGCATTGATTTGAAACTTGATTATCTGGCTAATATTGAGGTGCTCTTTCCAATAATGGTATTAGTTTTTCTCTTTGTTGACTTGAAAAAAAATATTGAATGAGGCCGACGCATAGGCCTCTAGCGAGGTATGCTAATATCTCCGAGACTCATTCCACACACACACACTCCTTACTACATTCATATATTTTCTGCACTCAACGCTCAACTCACATGTTGGAATTGATCTCGGGCTACAGTGGTGAGAGGCGAGCGATCGTATGTGTTGCGGCACCCAGATCTCCGTCGAAAGCCAAATTGAAAGCCAAAATGGATCGAGACTGAAAATCTTCCCTTCACTCCCCTTTTTTTAACTTTGGAGTTATACGCGTCTTATTTTGATTCGTCTTTTCTGGATAAATTCAACAAAGATTTATTTATCTAGCTTTGAGTTTCTGTTTCCATCATTTTATTTTGCATCTCGAATTAAACGAACGAGCAATATCTCGATGGAATATCTCATATCTTGTTTACACGCATGTCAAACTTGCCTTGGTTTTCTAGTATGTTGAACAATTATTCACCTCATGATCAGTGTCGGTGAATAGTGGATATTTACCGAGCCGCGTATATACCACACAAGTGAATAGCCAGAACCAAATAATTATCAGTTATTTTCTGTCAAATGAACAAAAACTCGCGCGAGGTGATCGCTGCTTCGCTCGGAGTTGAATAGAAAAGGGTATTCACCTCCAGAGTAGCCAATCAGAGCCCGCGAAAAGCACTGTTCACTTGTGTGGTATATACTAAATAGCTTTACCATATATGAGGTACTATATAATCAAATGAAATTGCACTTTGCTGACATAATTGTAAAAGTTCCGATAACGATCAAGAACAGAATTAATAGTGAAAAAGAAAAGACAATGCTGCAAAAGAAAGATCCTTTTTGCAAAAATAAGATAATTAGACGATCAAAAGGAAATCGATTAAGCCAACGATTCAACTAATTAAGTGCCCGTCTTCAAGCAGATAGAAGTGTCTTCAATAAACTGTAATAGATCCTCATAGAACTTAATTAAGAGATTTTATGAATACCTGTCTGTGTGTTTACCCATGTAAGATATTATACACTAAACCTCTTTATACAGAACTTCCAGTGTAAATAGATTCCTGATAAGTTGTGGCTTTCTTTGTCTGAAGTGTCAATACAAAATGAAGCGCCTTAATTAAGTGTCGGAACTTAGCCAATATTCGTGCAACCCAACCGCTTTTATTTTCAGCAAATGTACACAAACTTAATAGTAAGTCTGGTGATGGTTTTACGTGGTTACTGCCGGCTGGCGTCTTGTGTATTGGATCACGAAATGTTCTACTTCGAGTATTTATTGATGTACTGGATTCACTGAAGGAAGCAAACTGTTAAAATACTGTGAGCCGGTTTTCAAATGAACGGTGACTCCTGAGCTACGTGTTGAAACTCACTACACCGGCTCATAAGTCAACGTCAGTTAGTTGTACTTGTCAAGAGAACTTTGAGCTGGATCGGTTAGACGACTGAAGACTGAAGGACTATACATTAGCTGCCGATAACTTATGAAGACAAAAAATCAGAGAAGAAGTAAGAAAAATAGCCATGCCGTATTAAAGAGACGGCAAGAAATGAATTTCCAAGTCATCTTTTGAAAGAGTTGTCAAACTTCGTGGCACTAAGACTGATTTAACTTCAAGTAAATTGTTGCAGGGAAAGTAAGAAACTGGAAACCGAAGTTTATGAAGACCAGAAAGCGAGCAGATGTTTAATATCTGGCACCGGCGGTATTAGAGGAAGGAAGGAATGGCATCGATTCTAGCAGAAGAGAATGACTACGGCGTAAATGGTCCATTAGTTGTTCAAGCAAGATGAATCGGCGTTAGTCGTAAAATTACTCAAGAATGAAGTAAGCTAGCGACTGGCTTATTTTACTGTTTGACAGAAGACGCCACGTACTGCATAAAGGAAAACCTGATCTGAAAAGGGACAGGATACTGAACACTGAACCCCAAATGCTTTGCCTCAGTTTTGCAATATTTGGTTTGAGTAATCATGCTTTAAAAACACTTCAATAACGATTATGAGCTTTCGTAAATCCTCTCAATGTGATGACAAGCACCAAATCTTCTTCGCAAGCAGAGGTGGATTTGGCAGTATTCCAAAGAGCTATTGGCTCCCAACAAGGTCTCAGAAGAGAGCGAAGTTTTATTTCGAAGAACATAGGAGAGAAAGTCGAAGACCTAGAAACTTATAGAAGAAGAGCAGAGCTACAAAAGAAACGAGAAACTCTTACTTCTCGAAGCTCAAGCAAAATAAGGCTCTTCAAGAAGCCCATGGGGGACAGCGCCAGAGCTCCACCTAATTCGCCAAAAAATGCAGGGTTAGAGTATGAGTGTTGGGATTATTTTTCTTCGATATTCTTCCAGTTATTTCCACGAATTTCAAGCCGAAACGAGCCCTCGCACAGTGAAGTTAACTGCAAGATTAAACAGGACGGGAGTTTGGAAACTTGTAAGGAGTGCGATTGGAGAGTATTTCGAAGCCATCTGAGGGAAGAATCGCGCGATCGTATCACAAGAGAAGGGCTTGCAACGCGGGAAAATACCTTGATAAAGCATGACAAGATTATGAGTTTGCCAGAGCTTGAAAACCCCGTTCCTCCCGAACTTAATGCTAGGCAAAACATGGTGAAAAACAGCAACGGATACAGAAAACAGGCCAAACCTGTTTTACCTGAAAAACCACAAAATCCCTTCGGCCCAAGAAGGCATCTCGAAAAACGGGAAATTTCAGAAAGCATGCGAACGTCTTACGATGCAATTAAAAACTTGGAATGCAAAAAATCTTCCAAGATCGCAATAAAAAGGCAAACTTCTTTTGAACAAGCTCTCAAGCCAACATTTCCAAAGAAAAAACATGAAAAAATTGTAACCCGAGAACAACCTGCTAAAGGTGTTGTTTATTTGAGAGAAGAACTCGGGACAAGAGAATCTGAAAAATGTTTTGATTATGGGTCGTCTAAACATGAATTAGGAATTGAGAAATCGCACGCTAACGGAAGCAGAGACAAAAAGTTAGGGTGCTTATCAATGCATGCACTACTTATGAATTCCAGAGAAAATAAAACAGTGAAAGACGTTGAAGGACATTGTCCGAAAACTGACACAGATACACTGACGGATTCGGTGCGCACGGAGAAACATGTCAAACTTATCAACTCTAAACTAACCAATCGAATTGCTTCAAATTCGCGACGACAGCAGAAGGGCTTGGTTCACCGATATAATGACAGCATGAACAAGTACAATCCCAGCAATACTAGCGCACTGGGAACTGAGCTGAGTCAGAGAGTAGGGGCTAAAGAGATTGACTTTCCGGCTTTGCTCGGCACAACTGGAGAGAATAACCTTAAGAATAGTGACGCACCGCGAGAAGCAGTACTTACAGTGAGCGATCATTTACCGATAGTTACAAGCAAGATTGCATTTGAAAGAAAAGACTACGATATTTGGTCACGAGGGAATGGGAAATTTAAGTCCGCGTTTGTGAACAGGGACAAATGGAAGTTTTAATGGTAATTCAAAATCATACAAATTCACGCTCGGTTTTGTAAATATGGAGAGAAACTCAATATTTATGTTGCTGAAAATATTAATAGCAGAATCGCATGTTTGCGAAATAATCAGACGCTAATTGGCTGAGAGGAGTAATAGAGTGGAGTGCAAGTTGTATAGAAAATCATATGGTTTCGAGTGCAATTCTGGGTAAAATTTTCAGACGGGCGAGTGCAATTTGAGCTCTTTGAAAACTCACGAGTTCGAATTTATCCAGAATTGTACGAGAAAACCGTATGATTTATTGTTAATCTTTATACTTAACAAATTTACTTGAATCTTCGGAAATATCGAAAAAAAAAAATGCACTGTTTATATAAGTAATGCTACAGCATCTGAAATGTTAATGTTTAGTACTGTCAAATGAATTTATATGGTTAGACGTGTTTTTGCCGTAGCCACAGCGCAGCATATTCAGTTTTAACCATTCGGAAATTTTCGGGAAAAGTTCGGAATTTTTCGGAAAATCTTCGGGAAAAAATCCTTTACAAACATGAGTCAGTGAACAACTTTATGCACTTCGATTTCATAGTTAAGTTAAAAGGTAGTACGAAATTGACTAATAATCAGATTAACAATTTGAAAGTCTTACCAGGGTTCGATTACAGTGTCTGCTAAAATTTTGTACTACATTTTAACTTAACTATAATTATATTACCAATAAAGAAGGACTTGCACTATACAAGGGCCTCAACCAGGTTGAAACACCTGAACAATAGCCGATAATTTGAATAACAAAGGCTGTCGCATCAGAACGAGTCCAACAAAAGCTAACAAAACTCACGGCCCGCCAAGAAATATTTCATGTAGGCAGCTTGGATTTAGACTGGTGTGTAATCAACTAAAGTCGATTGAGGTATGCTAACCGCCGTGGAAAGCGAGTAGCAGCTGACGTTTCGAGCGTTAGCCCTTCGTCAGAGCAAAAAAGCTTGGATTTAGTATTGGTTGAAATAATAGGGAGGGTTATAGGAAACCACTACGTGATTCCCACGTGAAGTATTTACCGGCCCGTCAAGCCTGTTGCGTGCGCATAACTGAGAAAATGGTCTATTGTTACGCAATGCAACGGTTTATTAATAATTAGATTCAAAAACTGGCCTCCATGCAGCATATATAGTAGTCACGTACTTATGTTAATTAATTGACAGATGGTCTCAAGCATCGGTTTCCGTTGAAATATAATAATCGGAGAATCTTTGGACAAGGCTCATGCAACTGAATTTACTTCGTAACGGATACTATCTAGTGGCGTAGTTGAAACGAAAGTTTTGTGGGATTAGGAAATGAAAACTAGTTGGACCTGTATACTCCAAATAATTTTGTAATGTCTTAACAGATGTTTAGACCATGCCTTTTTGAAAGCTTTTATATGAAGTAAAAATATTGTATAACACGTAATTAGACGAACGTGCTTTGTAGAGTTATTTTAGTTTTTGATTAACGAATATATTTTAGCCTTGACCGTTTCCCTGTGTGCTACAGGCAGGCAGCAACTCGTACCGTTTACTACCCAATACACACTGTTAGTGATGGGCATAGCCCCAAGTTGGGATTTAATTTTGGCATACAATAAAAGTATTTCGACCTTATATGGTAAAGAATTTCAAATGTTAGGAAACCGACTCTTAGAAAATAACCACAATGGTACGGAACACCCATGAGGTGCTGTCTGGCTGGACCATACAAACAGAGGCCAGTTTCAGGGTAAACTAATTAGAAGAAGCTCAAGCAGAAGAGCGTATGTATAACTATAGTGGAAGAAATAAACTAAAGATCCCATTGGTACCTCCCTAACACAATGATGTATGTTAAACAAGGACTCACACTATAAAAGGGCCTCAACCAGGTTGAAGACACCTTTATTGTCAATCAGTCCTTGTCAAGTGAACACCTCTGTTCATATGATAACAATGATGTATGTTAAACAAGGACCCACGCTATAATAGGGCATCAACCAGGTTGAAGACACCTTCAGTTGTCAATCAGCCTTTGTCAAGTGAACATCTCTGTTCATATGATAACAATGATGTATGTTAAACAAGGACCCGCACTATAAAAGGGCCTCAACCAGGTTTAAGACACCTTCAGTTGTCAATCAGTCTTTGTCAAGTGAGCATCTCTGTTCATATGATAATGATGTATGTTAACAAGGACCTGCAAGGGCCTCAACCAGGTTGAAGACACCTTCAGTTGTCAATCAGTCTTTGTTAAGTGAACATCTCTGTTCATATGATAACAATGATGTATGTTAAACAAGGACCCGCACTATAAAAGGGCCTCAACCAGGTTTAAGACACCTTCGGTTGTCAATCAGTCTTTGTCAAGTGAACATCTCTGTTCATGTGATAACAATGATGTGTGTTAAACAAGGACCCGCAATATAATAGGGCCTCAACCAGGTTGAAGACACCTTCAGTTGTCAATCAGCCTTTGTCAAGTGAACATATCTGTTCATATGATAACAATGATGTATGTTAAACAAGGACCCGCACTATAATAGGGCCTCAACCAGGTTTAAGACACCTTCAGTTGTCAATCAGCCTTTGTCAAGTGAACATCTCTGTTCATATGATAACAATGATGTATGTTAAACAAGGGCCTCAACCAGGTTGAAGACACCTTCAGTTGTCAATCAGCCTTTGTCAAGTGAACATCTCTGTTCATATGATAACAATGATGTGTGTTAAACAAGGACTCGCACTATAATAGGGCCTCAACCAGGTTGAAGACACCGGCAGTTGTCAATCAGCCTTTCTCTGTTCAAACCTCTGCAACATGTGATACTACGCTTGACCTCTGACATTTGGTATCGCGCGAAATTCAAATCGAAAACTTTAATGTCTAAAAATAAACTAAAGAGTTTGTAAACGGTTCTAAAACTCTATCGACAGACATAACTGAGCAACTAGCTTCCTGTTGTTCACTTTTTTCTTGGCTTATTTTCATTTTAATTAGCTTCTGCAATTTAGTAGTCCAATATGAGACGACTGATTACTTGCTTACTTGCTGGGCTGTTCTGAAATTGAAATTGAAATTGAAATTTAGAATCCCAAAGGGCGAGGGTCATTTCCCTTTTGTATAGTGCGGGTCCTTGTTTAGGTTACAGTACTTTAAACCAACTACATAACTGCCGATTACAGCCTGTGTATTATTTTAAATAACTCGCAAACAAGGCTAACAACAATGGAATAATTAACTACAATCTTGGACCAAATGGGTCGGCACATCTAATTTGAGCTTACAACACAAGAAAGGATCGGTAGAAAATTGTCGATATCAATCAATCTTTATTTACTATCCACGACAGGCCGTCTCACTTAACCCGAGTATCACGTGTCACTAATCTAATTAACAATAAAACCTATTAACTTTTACACTAAATTACAAACTAATTAATCTACAGGTAAAATTGGAAACTACTTATACACCTTATTCCAATATGGCTGCTCTTATTTGCATAATGCCAAAAAACGTAGGATATTAGGCGAAGTTAATGCCGTCTTTATTAAAGCATGCAAATGTAAGTAATACCGAGCAGTTTGAGAGTTTGGTCTTTCATTGTTACCAAGTTATTGACATTTAAATACAGTGTAAATCACGAAAACGAGGCTAGTAGGTATAACTGGCTCAAACCCATACAAAACTCTATATATTGAAATCTCGATAACTTAGTACCATTTTATGCTATCATCCCTAAAATTCAGAGTATTCCTAACCTTGGCATATTCTTTAACGTTGGAGCATTCAACTGTTATTTACTGCTAGCTATACTATTCAAACAAGATTCACCATTTTGGAATAGGGTGTATAAAGCAAGGAAGCTAGAAAAGGAGTACTTTTATTACTCAAATAGATGACTAATTGCTACAAATTGGTAACTATTTGTACAGTTACTAAAATGTTAATCTATAAATGAGTAAGATGAGGCGTAAAGTAATGTTTAGGATCGGCAGGTGTGGGGTTATCGTTTCGTACGAATTGGTGGAGCCTGGATTTAAAACTTCCGAGAGACTCAGCAATTTAAAAGTAATTGGTAAAGAGTTCCAAAGTTTAGCTCCATGAATGGATATGAATAGGAACCAAAATGGAGGTGTTTTAACACTTTTAATTTCTCCAAGGTTGTAGAACGGTCTACGTAACTATGCAGCCAAAGAAACAACTCAGTAAAATGAATGTAACTACCAATTAATAACATTGACAACTTGTTCATTGGTATTTAGAGCGAAGACTGGCATGTGGCATAAAGTACTCTCTTGCCACTACAGAGTATCTATCGCATGTTAGATCACTTCCACTTCAAACTCTCCCCTCACCCCACCGAGCTGGTCAGAAACGAAGGAGCTTTCCACGAAACGCGTACCTCGTTTGGCACTTTTCAAGGTGACGGTGGTAGAGGCTGTCTCCCCGGGACCAATGGGAGACCTGTAAATAATCACGTTGCAAAACAGGTTAAAATATATATCAATGATGGACTGCAGGGCTTCTATTTATCTCAATATCATTATTTTATTAATCTGAAAGGATTATCTGGTAAAATAGTGGTCCATCCCTCCTGTCTGTCTGTCTGTCTGTCTATCTAGTCTATCCATCTATCTATCTATCATGATCAATCTACAATACAATTTATCTATCTATAGTATTTATCTATCTACCTTTCATCTATCTATATATTTATCTATCTATCTATCTATCTATCTATCTCTCTCTCTATCTCTCTATCCACAATACAATCTATCTATCTATATCTAGGACGTCAGGTCTGCCGATATACTAAATGAATTAAACTGGAATGATCTGGCCCTTAGAAGGGACACACATTCGAGCATAAGCCCACTTTGACGATATTGTGCACGCATCAGAGAATAATAGATATGCCCCCCCCCCCAAATAGTCTGTATGGCCCGCCAGACTCTTGTTATTCATATTTTATGTATGTGCATTGTCCCAGAAGCATGCGCAACATCGTCAAAGTGGGTTATTGATGTGCAACACTACCTAAGTATCTTAGCAATCTCTTGTCAAGTCACTTCTGCAAATATTCCCTATAGATCTAGTCTTAGACAAAGTGATAAGAATTTAATCAGTGACCGTGTACCGAGGACAGCATGATGTTTTATCTTAGTGCATGCAGTAGCAGTTTTTTTAAATCTTTACTTTTTTTATACAGTATATCAGTATATTACTACTTACATATTACATATACGGCTTTCATGTAAAGAAAATTACCGTATTAAAATAAAGGTGACTCACTCTATATATCTATCTATCTCTATCTATCTATGTCAAATAAAAGCTCTGCCTCGTTCCTGTGCTCTGGCTCCTTCTTCGTGTACCAGATGTATTGTATTCTGGGGTTAGAGTTCTCTGTATTTCAGGGTATTGTTTTGCTGTACAGTTCATTGTTACGAGTTTTGCATTCTTTGTTTTACGTCATGTGTCTTCCCGTACACGAAGTAGGTGCCCTTATTTGGTCATCCATAATTCTGCGCGCGTATAACTTAAAATAGATCTTTCAAAAACTGAGCCAGAAAACAGAACCAGGTGTATGATGGTATACTCACTTGAGAAAAATTTGCTGTGCACGTGGTTTCATCCTGGAACACTCGATATTGAATTCCCCGTTAGTGAGCTTGACAGGGAGAGGGTTGGTGAAGCTGAACGTCATCTCGAAATCTTCATTTCTACTCACTCCATCGAAAGGAATCTAAGATACGAAAGAAATGTAATCTGTTATGGTTCGTTGAGTCTCAAAAGTAACAAGTAATTGCTTGAATTTTGCGTTTGCTTTAAGGCCCGATTCAAATGTCGAACTTTTCATGTGCCGAACGCATTCGAAACAGCAGGTAATTAGGCGGCTTCTCAGTTTTGATCTAAGTAGGTTCGGCGCATGAAAAGTTTGACGTTTGAATCGGGCCTTAGCTTTCCTATTATTTGATGTGAAACATGTTTAGTGAGTATAAGCCAATCACGTTCTAAACCAAACCTAGTTTTGGTCCGTCAAGCAAACAATGTTAATGTAAAAAAAAAACATTCCAAGTATAGCCTGCGAACAGACTCATAGAAATAGGGGGAGTAGAAGGAGCCTACACAGACGCTATACAAATGTGAATTACGCCCCTACATTGATATATCATTAGACTCGGTTCAGGGGGAAGAAGAGTGTGCACGTACGCTATACAAATGTGAATTACGCCCTTTACATTGATCTATCATTCTGAGACTCGGTTCAGGGGGACGAAGAGCCTGCACAGACGCTATACAAATATGAATTACGCCCCTACATTGATCTATCATTAGACTCGGTTCAGGGGGAAGTAGAGCCTACACAGACGCTATACAAATGTGAATTACGCCCCAACATTGATCTATCATTATAGACCTGGTTCAGGGGTAAGAAGAGTGTGCACGTACGCTATACAAATGTGAATTACGCCCCTACATTGATCTATCATAGGTTCAGACGCTGCTCCATGTCCACCCGTGCAGAACACATTTGAAACAAAACTCTAAATTCTCTGAATTTCTAACGGGACATGAAACAACCCGTAGGGACTGATCAAAGCCAGGACCCCGGCTAATCCACAGATCGAATTGGTTTTTGTGGATGGAGGAAAACCGGACGACCCTGTAGAAAACCTTGGGCCTCGGAGCAAGGGTGAGATACCAACAAACTCAACTCACATATGGCGCCGCGTTCGGGGATCGCCACAGAGCTGAGAGGCGAAGCGCTTAACCACTGCGCCACCCCGGCTTTGTTTATTTAATTAGGTTCAGCACACGAGTGCAGCGGAATCTGAAACGGACCTAAGAAGATATGAAATATAATTAACACGTGAACATATTTCGTTGTAGAGTGGACCAATAGGAGTTTGCGTCGAAAATTGAGACTCGGATATTAAAATGTGTATTGCATCCACGCAGGCTCTCCTTCCCTCTTCTTCTATCCCCCCCCCCCCCCCCCAATGAGCCTGTTCACTGACTATTCCAAGTAATACTTTATATATTATTCGAGTTCATGTGTAAAGTTTTAAAGCTGCCTCTGTCTACTTACGTTGGCTTCTATTTCTGGTTTCGCGAACTCGATACTTTCCATCGTCGCGAATGCTTGTCTCGTCTCTCTTACGGAGGCGCGAATGAAAATGTTGATTGATACGTCGGACGTTAACTTCTTCAAGTAGTCATCTCTCTTGATCTTAAGAGTTACTGTCTTCTCTGTAAACAAGAAAAACAGGAATAACAGGAATCGAGAATATCAATACAAGTTGTCATGAAGATAGTATATGCAGCTATTTCAAACAAAACGGTTTCCCGGTCAAAAGGAACAAGCCAAGACCGAATAGCCCTCAGGTTCTTATGAATAAAGTTATTTTCTAATCAACATTGCATGATCACAAAGTACCAATATCCTTTGCGGTTTGGCTTGTCGCTTTTGGTCGGACAACCTTTTTGAAACAGGTGTATACTTAATCAATAGGCCATTTTGAAGATGTTGCGCACGCATCAGTAGAACAATAGACGCGAGCTGCCAAGACTCGTTCTGGTTCACTAGCCTTTTGTTATTTAAAACAGATAGCCATTGTTCTAGCTGCGCGCGTAACATCGTCAAAATTGCCTATTGGAAATAGGAGCTGAAGGTCAGATGACTTCGTTTCAGTGTTGGGTAAAAACTCTGAAAGACAAACATTAATCAGTTGGTTTCCTCCGAGTTCGAATTTCTTCCCTGCAGTTTAATTTAACCGTTCTGCATTGCTGCACAATTACAACCACAATCCATTTCGGTATTCCAATGTCCTACAAAGAGTAAGGTCTCCTTCTTCAGTGCTTGATTGAAATATTTTAATTGAAGACTTGATCTGTACACAGTTTGTTAGTCATTTTGCATATTTTCTTTGATCGTCACCATCCCACATGTGCACGAGGTTCGTCAGTTCATATGGAAACCGCTGATAATAACTGTGTCCGGCCAGGACAGAGAATATAAAAGTCTCACCGTGACACACCCCTTAAAATGTCTTATTATCAACTTGTGTCCTTAGCGGTTTGAATAATAAGCAAAGGATAAGAATGGCAAGTAGCAGGCTCTATCTCACCTTGACCCTTTTCCAAGTGCACTTCCTCTGAGAGGTCTTTCAAATGCTGAGCTGTGATCCCTGTGTAAAAAGCTATCTTGGCTACCATAGCTAGCTTCACAGTACGCCCCAGTTCTGAATTGTTCTTCATTGTCAGCCACACTTCGAAGTCGTCACCAACCATGACCTCACTGTAAGTGTCAATAGAGAACTCTACGTCCTCAGGTCGGCTTGGTTTGTAAATCTCTTGGTCTTGTCGTGAGCTGTATTTGTTGGCAAACTTAACAGCTCGGCGTTCTTCCGGAGTTCCTAGGAAGTAAGAACATGGAATGTGTGACACGTGTACATTGCGATTACAGACGAAAAGACGACATCAAAACGTGACGAGAACAAAGAAGTACACTGTGGCAAAATAAGCCAATAAGTAGTGGGAAAAGGAAGGCAAAGACAATTGAGGGAATCTTACACTGCAGAGCGGCGATACGGTGAAACCTGTATCTCTAAACTGCCATGTAATATCAATATTCTGCCTTTTTATTATTCACCAAGTTATAAATCACCACGTTTTTATGCGCGGCATAAAAGTGATAACGTCATCGAATGTGTAATAATATTTCTGATATTTCATATGTGAAAAATAATATCATTTTTATGTCATGCATAGAACCCGGTATATTATGGCTTCGTGAACAATAGAACTTGAATGATTTCGCCCAAAACGTGACGTCATCTGCGCATCTGTTTAACAATAGATGTCGTTATACCATGAGTCTGTAATCTTATATAGTTCACCACAAAATTTTGGCGCGCGCTCATTGGCTAAAAGCGATCACGTGACGTGATAGTCGTCGTCCGCGGAGGAAAACTATCAGGCGTTATAGTTCACCACAAAATTTTGGCGCGCGCTCATTGGCTAAAAGCAATCACGTGACGTGATAGGTATCGTCCGCGAACTCAGGCGATAGTGCCCACTGAGAGCGGAAACAATTTTATGATGAACAGTAGTGTGTTTGTCTCGGAACTATTTAACAAATAGAGTGTGTCCGTCGAGGAACTATCGACTGATAGTTGCCCGCGGAAATGTTTTAAGAACATCAAATGTCCAAGGGAAACTATCAGCCGATATTTCCGAGACAAACACACTCTATTTGTCGTTATTGTTCATCACAAAATTGTCTTCCGCTCTCAGCGGGCACTATCGCCTCATAGTTTTCCTCCGCGGACGACAACTATCACGTCACGTGATCGATTTTAGCCAATGAGCGCGCGCCAAAATTTTGTGGTGAACTATAACGGCTGATAGTTTCCCTTGGAAATTTGATGTTCTTAAAACTTCGTTCTCGGGCTTATATTTGTTTTAAGAACATTTCTGCGGGCAACTATCAGCCGATAGTCCCTCTACAGAGACAGTCTATTTGTTAATAGATACTGACACAGATGACGTCACAACGTGTAACTATAAGAGGGCAGACGAACGGCAGAATGTCTTTTTGTTATATACAATAATTAGCGAATTTTACCAACAAAATAGAGCACGCGCGTGACCTTGTGACGTCATGTGTGCATCTGTACTCTAATAGTCATGGCTATCGACCAATCAGAGCGCGTTTCACACTATTTATTTACCTTCACGGTATTTATACTGCAAGGTCAAGTCTTCTCGATCATTTGTTCCGACAGCCTTTGTGCTGATGAACTTGCCAATACTTTTCTTTTCAATGTAGTCTACTTCCATAGCTCCGTCCTCGTCGACATTCCAGTAAACCTTGTCGCCGTTTACCTCCGCGAATACGAATCCCGTGTCATAAGGAATGTAGATTTCACCGTTCTTGATAGCCTTTACCGGACATGGGCCACAACGGAAAATACCTCAACGAGAAAAAGGCGGGAAAATACTGACGCGTCTACCCTAATCAGAAACATGGCGGGAAAACTAGTCTTCCAACGAGGCAAAGGTGTCTTAGTGACACGTGATGATTTTCGAGATCAGCAAACTGGGAACTCTAACATGGAAATAACCACTGTCATCTCAAATTAAAATAAATTCTACGTTTTCGGAATTTCATCCTATGCTATTAAAACTTTCCAAAAGCTGCTCTTTGAGATGACAGTGGACAGTAGTTATATTCATGTTAGACGGAGATCCCAGTTTGCTGATCT
Organism: Actinernus sp. WN-2022; assembly: GCA_030867875.1. Taxonomy (NCBI): domain Eukaryota; kingdom Metazoa; phylum Cnidaria; class Anthozoa; order Actiniaria; family Actinernidae; genus Actinernus; species Actinernus sp. WN-2022. The sequence continues at coordinate 103,097,966 of JAOWCC010000577.1, read as the reverse complement.
AAAATATCAGCACGTGTGAATCAGTAGCCGGCCTGCGAATACAGCCGTCTCGCATCGAGAACCACAATCAAAACGTGGTCCCCGAGAGAGACGTCTGCGTCTTGAGACGGAACATTCCATACTGATGACGTTGCACGGCCAGGATCTGGTCGCGTCATTTGATTGGCTTTTATGTGATAATTATGAATACTAGCCAATCATATGACGCGACCAGATCCAGGCCGCGAAACGTCATCAGTATGGCATTTTCCGTCTCAATACGCAGACGTCTCTCTCGGGGGCCACGTTTTGATTGTGGTTCCCGATGCGAGACGGCAGTATTCGTAGGCTAGTGAATCAGGTGCATTTGACGATTCTTACCACCACTAAGTTCTTGAGGCGTGGCATCGTGAGCTTGCCAGCCGTCATACCCACCAGGGAGATCTGGACGAGTGAAAAATGACTCGTTCCACACGTGAAAGTTCCTGAGAAGAGGGAAATAGGTAAATGCGTGAGAGGCGAAATTCGTCCGTGAACTATAAAACAACAGGTTATAAATTCAATAAATGTACCAGACAGAGTCGTTAAGATCATCGAGCGGCTCTCCGTCTTCATCAAAGTGGAAGTCGATTGTCATACTGGCGTCATTGTCGTGTGCTGAGGCAAAGTTTGTAACACTTCGAGTTGGGATGCCCAGGGCACGAAGCACTGTTAGTATTAAAAATGTTAGTATTAAACATTGTCGTGTGCTGAGGCAAAGTTTGTTACACTTCGAGTTGGGATGCCCAGGGCATCTGTATTAAAAATGAGTTAATCGGTGGTAACAAACAGGGTTACATGCATGGGAATATTATTATGAGGTAAGTACATCAAATATGAGAAACTTACACATGGATTTGATTGGTGAAACTAAGAGTGTCAATGCATAGAGTCAAAATAAAGGAAAATAATAAACAGTACTCGTCGGGACTCACAAGTTGCACCAAATCACAAAATAATGTATTCATCAAGGCATTTCATTTGAATGGTCAAACTTTGGATTTTCATCCACAGACACTCACTCACACGTTACACCAAATCACAAAATAAACAGTACCAAGAGAATGGATTCATCAAGGCATTCCATACGAATGGAGCATTTTGACTCAACAAATCTCACGGAGCCACAATCTAAAATATCAAGAAGATTAAGAGCCGTGAATGAGCGATACGTACGTGTAGTTACGAGTCCTGAGAACACCCAGCACTGGCCATAACGCACGAAGTACTTCTTTCGGTCGAACTTTTCCAGTATTGACACACTTCCTGTCCATGCTGTGGGTCTTGTGCTATTCTTGGGGTAATCTGATGTCCAACGCCCATACAGAACCCCTCCGTCCTTATCATTATAGTTTGCCTATGATCATAGGAATGAACGTTATAATAAAGGCGTTGCTACACTACACGAACAGTTGTCTACAACGTGCCTCGCATGGTAAATGAAATACTACGAGACAAGTCAGTTGTACATGAGATGTTACACTTTATACAATAACCAGAGCAAAATTCGCGCTCTGATTGGTCAATCATCTATTAGAGAACGTCAGATGATGTCACAAGGTCACGCGCGCATCTATTGTGTTAGGAAAGTTCACTAATTATTGTATAAAACTAACAGATTCTATTTTGCCGTACGTCTATCCTTACAGATGCACAGACGACATCAAAACGTGAAGCGAACATCAGCTACGCCACTCGACTGCGTCTCGTAATCTACTTCTTTGTTCTCGTCACGTTGTGACGTCATCTGTACATCAATAAGAGGACAGATGCATGGCCAAGTAACATGTATTAGTTAAGGGGGATTACAGTTGAATTTGTAGGAAAAGGATTGAGAATGGAACATGAAATAAAAAGAGGAAAAAAGAAATTAGTACACACCTAATTACTTGACTATCCACTCGAGAGCACATCGGGTTGATAGCAGACAAATTTGGTACCCATCTATTAATTATTAACCAAAATCCTTAATTTTATTCTTCACAAAACCTTCTTTTTTCCTATTTACTCAAAAACAAATCCAATCGCCCAACTCAATATTTCCTTATGAAAATCATGAAAAAATCCAGAAAAGTTATAATAAACTATTAAAGCGAACCTTCAACTGCAAAATGAATGAAGCGAATATAAAATAACCTACAATCCCAATGAGAAATAGCGTAAAACTACGCAAACGTGGCCAAAAAACGCATTCAAATGTAATCCCCCCTTAAGTAACAGGGTGAGATAGCAACTACTTGTGTCTCGACGTTTCTGCTGCTTGCACGGAACGTTACATAATGCAATGCTTTCTGCAGCTTTTCTCGTGTTAGTAAACAGTTGTAGAGAAAATTGCCGTTTCTTCATTTTCCAGTGGAATAAAATCCACTCGAGCATTAATATAATTTCGTGTCGAATAGCACATTCATACCAACTGCGACATGGTTCTGCACACTTGAACTGGATTTCCGCGCGCAGACGGACTGAGCTCCGCATTGTCAAGCAGCCACATGGCAACATCAAGAGAGACTTCTTCAAACTGTAAATAAACGAGTTATCTTACGTTTAACTTTTCACGACCTTGATATGGCAGCAAAGCCAATATCCAAATACACAAAACCAGTACTACTTGTTGACCCTAGCTATATTAGTTTTTTTAGTTATTCTAGGGTACCCATACTTTTATTCATGTCAATTTATCACCTTAAACCTCACGTATAACACACGATACAAATAAAGTTATTGTTGTTGTTGATAATTTCAATGAATTAAAGCTAGTTTTATAGAAAGATAATAATATTTTGTAAAAGTAAAGTTAAGTAACTAGTCACATTTTATACAACTTTACCACTATTAAAAATGAAGCTCAGTAATCTTCCATTTACCCCTCTGTTGACATTGACATTTACGTCCTTATCCGAGAAGATGCGAAGGTCGTCTAACCGTTTACTGTTGGTTCAGGTAAAGGCAGCACCTTCTACTCATGATCAGTGTGTTGGTCCGGCCAGGATTTTAACCCTCGACACATCAGGCCGGTACCCAACCACTGAGCTTCATAACCAAGTTTAAGAGACGGTAAAATTATGACAATCGCTTAGGGTTCCCCTCTTATTTTCAAAACAGTGGGTATGGTTTTACTGACCTGGCCAAAGTTCCAAGGAATATCTGATTGTCGTCTCCAGCTTCCAACCCAAATGCGGCCATGATCATTGAGGACGTATTCCTGACGATAGGATTCATTATCCATATAAACTCTGTCATCTGTAGAGAAATCCATCACACACTAAGACAACTGCATCCTCTTACATCATCATCATTATCTTACGTCATTATCATCATCATACGTCATCATCATCATCATACGTCATCATCTTTTGTTACTTTACAGGTACGGTCAAACGCTGCAACATTGCAACATTAACAATGTTGCAAAAGTAGGATCGAGTTCTATACTTCTGCAACATTGCGCATAAGAGTTCTATAATTCTGCGCAACACATTACACCGTGTGAACACTCCTGCAACATTACTGTCAATCTTGCGCGGATTGTTGCACTATGTTTGCAGGAGTCCATATTACTGTTTTGATTTGGCGCACAAAAGTGAATGAAAGGATAATCGACAGGCATTCTAGTAGAGCTCATCGAAAACAAATAAAGCCATACTCTGACTAATGACCTTTGCACCAGGCATTGAACAAGATGTAAATCTCCTCTGAGTGCTTGGTCCTGAAGTGGAAATCTTTCCCGCCTTCTTTGTCCTTGACTTTAGTTTCAATATAAACCGAGTAACTTCCCACCTTCGCATCCGCTGGAGACATGACAGACAGACGCACAGTTTTTCCATTTGATTCGTTGATCTTCATTCCCCAAAGTGATGTACTGAGTTTGTTAACGACTTGGACTCGAATCAGAGAATGCTTGCTTTCCAGTGGACGCGAACCTAGTGGAAGACAATATGTAGATGTAAATAAGATGACACATGAACACAAGATGGCTCTTTGTCCAATGCTCCAGAACGAATTGAATTTAAGGTTGGTTTCTGAGGAGGTAAGAAAACTGGAGAACTCGTAGAAAGGAGCATGGGCGAGATACCAACAAACTCAACCAACACTTTGCCTGTAACTATAAATAGCTAACCACTAGGTTATGTACAACTTTAAAGGCACAGTTGTTTAATTACTACATACACATAACAAGCTCATCTACCACATAAACAGAACAACGGACTTCCTGTGGTATACTCGTAGCACATTATTGAAAATATCGGGCTTCCTGTGGAATACTTGCATTACATTTTCGAAAATAACGGGGTTCCCTGTGGTATATTTGTAGCACATTACTGAAAATACCGGGCTTCCTGTGGAATACTTGCATTACATTTTCGAAAATACCGGGCTTCCTGTGGTATGTGTACCAAATTATTGAAAATAACGGGCTTCCTGTGGAAAATTCTTCCACAGGAAGCCCGGTATTTTCGAAAATGTGGCATAAGTATAACACAGGAAGCCCGTTATTTTCGAAAATGTGGGGCAAGAATTCCACAGGAAACCCGGTAATTTAAAAAATGTGATACAAGTAATGTAAGAGAGTATACTGCAGGAAGCCCGGTATTTTCGATTGTCATAGAAATTTACGACAGGAAATTTTAAGTAAGTACAGGATTTAACTGGCAAAAATATACCAATATTAAATGGTTAAGATATATATAATATATAATTAATTAATATAATTAATTATATATATATAATTAATTGCATTCTAGTTTTGAGCGCTTCTAGATCTCATGTCAGGTTTAGCAACTATAGTGCTAGAGCTCTCATGGGCTTGCATAGCACTGGCCATTTTATATATAAATTCCTCAGAGTATACGAGAATAGAAGACAAGTAAACGTTCCAAATTTAAGAATGCGAATGTGAGACCAGGTGATAAAATATTGAACGATTATGTCTTTACACTTTATTGGGTTCTGTAGCTTGGAATAAATGGTTCTTTGTGAGGGAAATTCTCTGAACACAAACGTCTCCTAATATTTTACCTCTGGTATATACATAAATATATACATAAATATATACTCAGGAGACAATTTTATAGACAGTGACAAAGAGGAAACCGGCGATGGAGCCCTACAACCTAAACGTTTATAGACACGAATTCCGGAAAAGCTCGGAGAAATATCGATTGAAGACTGGGAAATGTATACGAAGATCGTTTTAATATTGATTTGCTAACACCATAGTGATCGAGTGAACGTCGTTTCTGCGTTGCGCGCATCCACGAGATAAAAACATTGTACATTCTTGAGACGTCAGCACATATTATTCGGCTTGGCTTTTATCAATCCCCAAGAAGATATTCAAGTAATAAGAAAATGGCAGCCATGTTGGTGAACTAACAATATAAGCTGACGAGCAATCTTTTGTTTACGTCAACCAAGATGGCGACCATGTTGGATGAACTAACAAGAGAAGATAACGAGCAATCATTTGTTTACGTCAACCAAGATGGCGGCGATGATGTTATGTGAGCCAATAATTTTTAACATGGCCAAACTCACGAGATCGATCTTACCAACGACAAACTGCAGTATAATTTTATCCTGGTTAGGGATGAAGTCTCTGTCAAATGAGACAGAGATATCAAATGTCTGTCCTCTCCTGACGATCAGACCGTTCGTCTCGTACTGATCGGTGCGATGAGCGTCTCTGTTGGCTTCTGTGTGGTAATCTACATCGACTGCCTTCAGTTGAGAAGCTTAAGAAAAAACAAGTATAAAAAAGGAAGTGAGTTATTTTATACTCAGGTTAGAGGATTGTTAGTCCTCTAACGTACATTAGCTAATTACCGTGATCAATTTAATTGTGAGAGATTTTAACGTCTTGCTAAAGAACGTGGTAGCAGAAATGACGAGGACAGGCTGTTGTACCGGGTAACAATCCCCTTCTCTTCATGAATAGTACAACAGGTTATTTTACGTCCTCATTTATGAAGAAAAAGTGTTGGGTGAATTTTACGTCACTGCCCAAAGACGCGGCCGGGAATCGAACCCACACCATCCTGCATTTATGACCGGTGCCGCTCTACCACCTGGGTTATTTGACCGTGCGGTCGAAATAATATGAAAGCATATCACGACTGGCATACTGGTGATCAAGACACTAAGTAGTCTTCTAAAACTCATTAATATTCAATTAGTGCGAGAGCCAATCTGGTGCGATAGATTACACCACGTGATGACCTCTATAAACGACAATAGAGAACTCTTGGTTATTGAACCGGAACACTTACAGAACTCTTGGTTATTGAACTGGAACACTTACAGAACTCTTGGCTATTGAACTGGAACACTTACATTACGTCACCAGTTCTGTTTGCGTTCCAGTTCAATAACCAATAGTTCTGTAGTATCTCAGTTCCATAATCTGTCGTTTATAGAGGTCATCACGTGGTATAATCTATCGCACCACTGCATTGGCTCTCGCAATAATTGAATATTTATGAGTTTTAGAATTACCGATATAGCACGGCCGCTCATTTTGTAAATAGTAATACAATACCAGATGCCTCATCCCCAGTAGCCTCCTTTGCATCCTTTCTTAGTGTCGGTCCCTTCCCTCCCTCCACACTGACTGACACTAAGAAAGGCTACATCCCCAGCCGTCTGTTTGTTGAAACTGTCTGTCTGTGTGCGAAGCGCCTGGGACGAGCACGGAGCACGAGGAATCATGGGGAGGGAGAAGAGGAAAAGAGACGCCTGGCAGATCGGTTTCTAGAAACAGCTATTTCGATGCTGACAAAAATGACATGTCCGGTAGACCTTTTATACAGTCTCAAATAAATTGTGGACCCCAATGACATTGCAGTAGTATATATATAAATGATTTGCCGGTAAAGTTTTCATTCTCCACATTGATTCTCGACATTTTCTCTAGATTCCCGGCAGCCGTCCCCCCCCCCCCACCCCCCCCAAACTCCCCTCTCCTACTCCTTCTTCTACCTCTCTCTCTCTTGAGCAATTCAACATTGTATTGCAATTCTTGGTAAGTTAAGGTTGGTCACAGATCTGTGGTGTACGTTGATTTGTTTTACTTTACTCTCTTTACAAGCACATAACAACAATAACCGGCATCAATAAATTAAATTAAGTTAAAATCACATCACATAACTTAAAGTCCTAGTCGTAATTATTTCTTTTTATTTCTCATTTTTTTCTTTTCTCTTTCGCTTTGCTAAAAAGCAAAGCAGTCCGGCTAAAGTACGTGCTGATTGGCTTAAAGACTAAACGTGATCTGATTGGCTGAATATTAAATGTGATCTGATTAGCTGAATACTAAATGCAATCTGATTGGCCAAACTACTAAACGTGCGATAATTGGCCAAGATGCTAAACGCCTGCAGCCGATTGGTTTATTTTACAGAAATGCATACCATGAGTTTTATTCTTGTTTCTTCTAAGAGCAGCGACAGCTTTAATAAAGGTTTCATCGGACAAGACGTTCGTGCGTCCCTCGAGTCCCTCTCCAAGGCGGTTCCTTTTTCGTCTCGAAAAATCTTCGCTATAGCATGAAAGATAAAACTATAACAATAAGCTCATTCGCTAGTTTCCTTCATCATATCAAAGTCATTGCGTACAAAAGCCTATATATCGATTACCGGTGAACTGACTTCCGGTATAGCTCATATTAATAACTCACTCGAAAACACACGGTTTTGGGATGTATTTGCCATTTTAACGAATAAAGCAATTCATAACTTCTTTTTACCCTCGAGACTAATATGTTACGATTTCGACATGGCAAATTTGAATTTTCTTATGCTAATTGAGTGACTTTTTACAAGGCGTTACTGGTTTAGGAACCACCATAGTTAATAGAGTGGAATGGTTATGAAACCCAGCGACCTTCTTTGTTATATGTCTTTGTTAGCTTTTTTCAACCACTACCCTGCACAAAACACAATAGAAATTCCAATGTGTTAATCGATCAGCTAATAGAAACGTGTGAGTTCAGTCGTTCAGGGGACGCTAATGAACTATGACCCTGCACAATCTTTTGTCTTGCCCCCTTCCAACCTAAATCGCAGCGCCTTTGTTAGCTCCTTTGAAGTTTGCCGGGTTTCATAACCATTCCACTCTATTAACTATGGAACCACCAAGCAGCGAAAAACTGGGTTTAACTTGAATACGCATGCTTGAACTGACTTCTTACCATCAGATTCAAACAGGAGAATAAATTCTCAGCATTTTGGTATATAGAACGTCGGGGTTTCTCGAGTTTAGAGTATGGACAATCGCGGCTTTAAAGTTCCAATTCAAGGTAAAATAAATTTGCCCGTTACTCTTTCTCTTATGTTGACCTTTGGCATGGCGGTTTAGCTGCAGTAACAGAGATTTTCGAGAGTCGAAACGACAGGAGAGAATTCCACTTCCTATAGTTACAGAATCAACAGGAAAGTCACATTATAAACTCAGTATAATGCCACGGAAGTTGTTCTCTCTCTCTCTCTCTCTCTCTCTCAAATAAAATCGCATTTACTTCAAAGCGATTACCAATACCAAATGTCCTCGTCTATGTGCATGCAATGATTTACCGGCCTGGTTCCAGAGGTTTTCTAGTTCGCTTCTCGCTGCTTCGCATGCGTGCAGCTCGCTGATCGCCGTTTTCGATCTTTCTCCGCGGCTGTTCAGTCTCTCTCTAGAAAACCTCTGGAATCAAGGTAGCAATGGTTTTGATATGGCCTCTTAAAATCTTCGAATCTGATTACGGATAACGGTTTAATGTACCAGCTAATTTAAGCTAAGTATGCTACTAAAGAAATACTAATTAATAATCGTATACTGATGAGGTGTATTATAAAACATATTAACAGTGAAGGAATTAACTATAGATGAAGTCAATTTGAATTTGAATGGCCACTTTAAAGTGCCCCTACGATCAAATTTTGACATATCAATGTTTTTGCATATTCATAAAGTAGAGTTCATATATTATTACCAGTTCAAATTGTTTTTCGATACAACGACAGGAAGTCTTATTTTTTTAGCTCCGAATATTGAATCTACACGTCCGCCATTACTGGAAGCCGTGCCCTTTGTTCAGCTTTAAACAAAGGTTTATTCACCGGAAATGATGTCATACACTTAACGCTCGCCTGCAGAACACAACGCCTGGAGGCATATTTCTACTAAAAACGTCTTCACGTACATAAGAAGAAAGTTATATTTATCTTTGCGAGGTTGGCTACTTTTTTATGCACGCTATTTCGCGCCACGAGGTTGTCGTGTTAAGTGTATGACATCACTTCCGGTGAATAAACCTTTGTTTAAAGCTGAACAAAGGGCACGGCTTCCAGCAATGGCGGACAGGATTTTACCGCTAAACTCTCCTAAAATTTGTGGTTTAAGATGCCCATTTGGGAATATTTTTTACTATTTCGGATATTTCTAATACTGATTGACCTATAGACACTGAAAAAGTGGCAAATCGAAATGGTAAATTTTCGTCGTAGTGGCACTTTAAGGTAAAATCAATAGAAATCATTCCAAAGTGAACCGCAAAAATGCCCGGTATTTTAACTTAGCAAAATATCAAAATTCCTCGTTGACGTTACGGTTTTGAAGACCATCGTATTCTACAGTATCGTGCAAAAGTTATCGTATCAAATATGTGAAATTCGCTAACGTTGAACATAATTTTTCCTTAGCTATACCTTATATATAGCGACAGATAGAAATATTCAGAATATTCGTACAGACAATTTATCAGTGATCATGTTGGCATATAGGTTATCCATGTACAGCCCTTATTTTGTTCAGTATACAACAACGATTAATCTGTACACTCAGGGGCATTAAGGCATGGGTCTCAAACTATTCCAATATGGCCGCCGCAAATCACGAGGGGGTGGTCTATCTCTTCGTGCTTGTAAGCTCTAGTCTTTACACTTTGATAGATTGCATGACAGTTTCCATGGAAATGTGTAATGTGACCTTTGAACTCAAATTTTAAGTAAATTCGAGAAAAGCCTCCTGGAGTTGGAACTAATGCAGCTTACCATGTAGTTTATCCGTCCAACTTAGACATTGTTGAAATGTTTGCTAATTTAGTGGAAACTTGCGCATGTCTTAAGTGGCCTCAGTCACCAACTTTTTGAATTGGAGCAGCAAAGTGTGCACTAACCTTGATCCATTTTTATGAAAATACCCACTATATTAAAACCTTTTACGATATACTTCTGTTGTTTTTTGTGAGCTTTACTTTCTTCTCGAAGCCTGTATAAATTATACTTTCCTTAAAATGAGTTCAAAAATCAACGTTTCAGTCACCATGGCAACCATCTTTTTAAAAATGATTGAAGTATAGGTTTACATAATATATCGTGAAATCAAGATTTTCGAGTAAAATCAAACTAAAGTAGACCACCCCTACAGTTATGAGGCCTACAACCCCTGCCATTTAAGTCGGACCTCTTCAGCAATTTACGGCTATTTTTAACACAATCTCCCTCCCCCATTTCAATGTTGGTTTTCGAGAAGACCGAAATCAAATGTTGCCTTTCTATCCCAACATTGTAAAGGGGGAGGGGGACAAGCGAAGTCATAAAAATACCGGCGATCTGTCAGAGGAGTTCGTTCAGTGTTCTAAATAGCCTTATTTTGTCGAGCGGTCCGTACTTAAATGGCGAAGGTTGTATGAGGCGAGATTCTAGGTAGCTCACATGGTATAATTGTTGATAACGTCCAGGGAATTTAACGAAAACAGCTCAAAATGAGAGGCGGCAGTAAACACTTGGTGGGTATACGGGTGGGCTTGTCAATTGGAAATTTTATGAAAAAGCCCGATACCCCGGGAGAAAAAAATATCCGAGGGCGTATCCAAATATTTTATTTGTAATTACAATAAATAATTCAGGCAAATAGATAGAATCCCTTTTTTGTGAAGCTGTAATTAATAGGTAGCCTTATCAGAAGTCCATGTTATGGACTTCTGGCATTATTCAAAAAAAGAAAATAAATCGAGTTGTACCTTGCGATACTAGGCTGTGGGGAATTGACATTTACAAATAAATAACAAGCTCGTAGGGAGAGAGGGAGATTTTAAACTTGCAACATATGTCGCGACACGGGTTGTACATTTCACTGGAACCGTCTGAGACCCAACACTCCTTCGGAAAGCACTATTGAAGGTTTGACATTGCCTTCACGAAGGAAACACCGACACTTTGTACCGGAAAAGAAGAACTGACCTTAGTTCGCGGAGGTGTATTGGAGGAGATCGAAACAGAGATGATGCAGGTTCATTGGAGAGTTTTTCATTTCACTCTCAAATACCTTTGAGGGCGAGCAGCTTGCTATACCAGCGTGCTCTTGGAGCTTTGCCGAACTTGTTTTCTTCCAGCGTTAGCGTGATATATATAGTTGGTGTAACGTGACAACGGTTCACCATACGATTCACCAATCTATTTGATAATGCTGACCAAAGCCGCTGGAAATTCTCTCTTAAACCAATTTACATCGCTAACAGATCCGGTATATTTTACATTTCTGTATTATTAAAGCCTCTAGCGAACATTTTCGCGCACTCCGACACGTTTCACATGGTGAACCGTAGTTTGAAAGAAAAGTTAAGTATGTTTTTTTATTGCAACGGTTCACCATGCGAACCGTGTCACAGTGCGCGACTATTTTCGCTAGAGTCATTCATAATAGGGAATTGCAAAATATACGGGATGTGTTAGCGATGTAAATTGGTTTAAGAGAGAATTTCCCCCGGCTTTGGTCAGCATTATCGAATAGATTGGTGAATCGTATGGTGAACCGTTGTCACGTTACGCCAACTATATGTCACGCTAACGCTGGAAGAAAAGAAGTTCGGCAAAACACCGAGAATAACCTTGAAAAACCTTGTGGTTATTTTGCTCCCAACCTTCGATAACGGCTTGGGCAAAGCTTTCTCTGTTGGAAATTTCTCAGTGTCGGCCCTACTATAAGTCAGTAGATATATTGTTCGCTGAATTCGGCCCTTCAAGCTCGGCATTATTAACACAGCTGATATGAGTCGTGATCGAAAATTCGTTAGCCGTTTCAAATTTTGGCTCATGCACGGCTTTAAAAAATGAATATTCACAAGCTATTGTGACTTTGAAATCGTAAATGTGTATCGGTATTAATAAATTTAGTAAAAATGTATTTAATTTTAGAATTTTATTTTTTAAAGCCGTAATTCCTAATTTTTTTCATATGCACGCCACCCCTCCCCCCTACTTTTATGACGTCATATAGGTATGACGTCACTGTATGTATGGTCATATTAAGAATTTCATTTGGTGCCCATTTAGAGACAAAGACGGCTCAAAAAAGCTGGCACAATCTACTGAAGCTAATTAAATGCCCTGGACCTGGGTGCCGTTCGCTCAGACAACCCCTGCCATTTAAGTCGGACCTCTTCAGCAATTTACGGCTATTTTTAACACAATCCGCCTCCCCCATTTCAATGTTGGTTTTCAGTTCGAGAAGACCGAAATGTTGCCTTTCTATCCCAACATTATGAAGGTGGAGGGGGACAAGCGAAGTCATAAAAATACCGGCGATCTGTCAGAGGAGTTCGTTCAGTGTTCTAAATAGCCTTATTTTGTCGAGCGGTCCGTACTTAAATGGCGAAGGTTGTAGGGGTGTGGTGGGCCTTGACCCATGCCTTAATAATATTATACCTGAGTACCCTGAAGGTATTATCAGTTATATTAAATGGTGAGAGAGAATTGTAGACTGTCTCACCTCGATCGCAGTCAAAAGGTAAAAATAGTTGGCATAGCTCCTTTAACTTTTGTCGGATCTAAACTCTAAATGCATCTATGAACTTATCAAAAAGGGATAAAATAATAAAATTAGAAATTCGTATAATCCAATAATCCAGCTACTTACATATCGCCTTCTTCGTCTCGTCTGCGTTTCGGTCTAGGCGAACAAACAAGAAAGACAACGTTAATTATTCGTGAATAATAATGTTTGGCTACCTGTGGTATGACACGGCGTAGAGCAAAACGAGTATAAACCTGCACTAGATATCTAATGAAATAATATATATGATATTAAATATGTTATTATATACTGTACTAACCTCCCGGTTAGCTCAGTGGTTAAGCTCAGTGGTTAAGCTCCGGTCTGTTGAGCGGGAGGTCGCGGGTTCAAACCCCGGCCGGACCAACACTCAGGGTCTTAAAATAACTGAGTAGAAGGTGCTGCCTTTGTGAAACAACTGCAAATGGTTAGACCTTCACGTCTTCTCGGATAAGGACGTAAAATCGTAGGACTCCCGTCGGCCTCAAGTTTATCAGTCTCATCGTACTGTCACGAGTTACCGACGTTAAATAAGGTTGCTTTACTTTACTTTACTTTACTTGATATGGATATATACACATTAATATCACTGAAATGTAACTTACATACTGTATTACTATTCAAACTGTACTAAAAAGTTGATGTTCATATCACACCTGATATTTTTTAGAAAAATCTCTGTGGGTTAATTTAGTCCTCCTCCTTCAGTATATAAAGACCAGTAATCTCTACTTGATTTACTATTGTATTTACTATATTGTACTGATTTACATGATAATAAAATAAACTATATAACAATCTATCTAGTGAACTAGCAATGGAAAATTACTTGTGAATAGATCGCTCCAACGTCGGTGTTGACGATTTAGTTTAACCGAAACTAACTAAACCTGCCAACGGTCTTCAGATCCGGGGAGACATTGACTCACGGAATCGTCCAGACTAGTTTATGTTCAACTCCCCTGATTTCGCTGTGACCATTGGTCTTGCGTTACACTAATTTAGGAGACGCCAACTAAATAGTTAACTAATAGCGATACGTACTGTGACGTCACACAGGCCAGTCACGCCACATTTGTTGCATTCTGTGGTTGGCAGAAACGAAGCGTGAACGCAGTCTATCACAGGTCATTGCTTATTCATCCGGCGCCAAATTACTCTTCTTGTTCTTCCAAAATGCAAGCAAGCCCTTTCATCGAAGCTTATATGCTCTTAACTTATAAGTCTTATAAAAGAATTAAGTTTTGAAAGCAGAATTGAGACTTTAGATGTATTTGTGAGTCCCAAATCGCTAGTTCCCATACAAGTTATACAAACACGCGGTTTTTTATATATGCAAATGAGTGG